>CM061065.1:135503306-136082265 GCA_030762895.1 Sophora flavescens
AAGCACGGAAGAACCTCATCCAACTGCAATTAGGAAATAATGTTCGATATATTAACTCCCCTCTAAAATTTTTGGAACATTCTCAAGTGAGAAGAGCAAAAAAAGGACAAGACATTAGAAAATCAGCTTTTCTATCAAGTTGTAGTGCCAGTGAACACGGCAAGGCCACAAATTACCAAATATCTGTAGCCACACACAACATATAGCGACAAACCAGGACCGACGGGAGAAACTTCCTGACTTACAAAACAAAGCCAAGACTAATATACATCAAATAGAACATATATCGAGAAACCATATAAGAAAATTATGAAAAAACACCAAAACTATAACTCAAAGGCACACTGACTCTTGAAAACCTCTTTATATACCAGATCAGGCAACCGTTCCCAGGACAGGAAGGAAAAAATCGGTATGACCCCTCACCAATACAAATTTTATGATGCTTAACCACGAGCAAAGATTTCCTCAACCAAAGATCTCGCTCTACACTATACATACCTCGCATTCATGATGCATTTAGGCAAGAATAAGGACTTAAACTCCTTGACAATGAAAATGAATATTTAAAATCATTTCTCGCTTCTTGTATATCAACCTCCCCCACCAATTAATTAAACTCGATCATATTTTAAGAAGTACTTTGACTTGAAAGTGCTCCATTAATGCATCATCGAGAGATCGTGGTTCGATTGTTGGTTATTCTACTTATCCAATGATTTTTACATGGTAACATACATATTTCCACAATAAATAGAAAAGATCTAGGAGTGAGAGTGACGACGTTATGATAGGAACTGGTAGTAATAAGAGAAATAGTAAAACAATGATAAGCAACGAAACTCCAATTGTAGAAATAGAAGCTATGAATGCGAAAGAAAAGTATAGAAAAATTAAAAATACCGAGAAAGCAACTATCTATGCCCTATGGCTTTAGCCACCCCTTTTTACTTAAAAAATGATCTCATACCCTTTCCACCATCCTCCATTTTCTTTATATTCCCATTCCCTTCCATGACTACACCACCTTCTACATTAATTCCCAACCCCCGCTACCAAATATCCATTCCGTAGAGAAACAGAAATGAGAGAAGAGAGAGAAGACAAGGTAGCTTACCCTTGGTGGTGGTGGTGTCACCGGGAGCTCAGGACGATGGTGGCTCAAGGGAGGGCGGCAGGTGCGCTATAGGGACGAGACAGAGAGACATCGAAGAGAGAGAGAGGAAGGTGGAATCACTCACCCAGGAGGTGGCTCGGTGGTGACCAGGACACGGCGTCGCGTGGTATGGTGGCGGGAGGAGCAGACGTGCAAGAGAGAGAGAAGAAATGAGAAGAAATGGGAGAAATGGGAAGAAAGGGAAAGGTCAGCGATTTAGGGATTTTAGTTTTAGCGAACGAATCATTCGGTCACTAAATCGATCGCTTAAATGGGTTAATTTGAAATTTGAATTCATAAATTTAGCGACCGATTCAAATTTTAGTCGCTAACTCGCCTATTTTAATTTTTTACGCCGCGTTTAGCGATCGATTTAACATTGGTCGCAACTATAAATAAATTTTAACCGTTGCATTTAACTCACTTCGCCATTTCGATGCTAAAAAGTCTTAAATTTTTTACTTTTATTTTCCTTTATTTTGCGACCGAAATAGAGACCGATACCTCTACTACACTCAATTTCGGTCACAATATCAACTCTAATCAATGTTTGATTTAGATCCTATAATCGGTCGTCATTTGGTCGCAAAACAGCAACCAACAAATTCGGTCACTATTTTCGGTCAGCTAAATGAGCTTTTTTTGTAGTGCAAGGCGCCAAATGTTCTGGTTGTTTTCTCACGGATTGGGCCGTAGGTAAAATATTTCGTTGTTTCCCATGGATGGGCCCTTGGAAAATTGTTGTATTTCCCCACGAGCTGGGCCGAAACAAATTGTTTGTGGATTTCCCACGGTCGTAGCCACTGCGAAACGATAATGGCGATCAGTTTCCCCATTCGACCATCACAAATGGTGGCATTGTTTCCCACGAGCCAAGCCGTTGGAAAATTTGAAATTAAACCCTCTTTTTGTGTCGTCACGCTGCGTCTTCGTCTTTCTCCCGCTTCATCAATGACGCGCCGCTCCCACCTCCTTCGTCCACGGTTCTCAGTCGGTCCGACGACTCCCGACTTGTTCTCGGTCCCGCCGCCCCATCTCTCCGGCCGGTACCTCTCTTCTTCTCCTATTTCTCTCTTTCCTTCTTTATCTATTTTCCCCTCTCATTACCAAGTCCGACCACCACCGTGCGGGACCTCCACAGAACCACCATTTGCGGCAAAGCATCACCTAGTCCTATCGGCCAAGCACCTCGGGTTAGAGCCCTATGCTCTTGCTTCGGTTCCCTTTGAACCCTATGCTACTTTTAGTGTCCTTTGAACCATATGCTATTATGCATTTCAAACTAAACTTAGAATAAACACTAAGAGGAATATGTTTTTGATATGTTAAACCCTTTAATTTATTTTAGTTTTTCTAAGTTAAAGGATTTAATTTGTTACCCTAATGAGAGGGTTACGTTGCTTGTCATATAAAGACCCTAAATTTGAGAAGCGAGTGGTGACCCTGTCAATGCACTTGGGTTGTGATCAAGGGAAAGCCTTTGCAGATTCCCAACCACCTTTTAATATTGCTATGTGCAGGGGTTGGTAGTAATTGTGGTTAAATCCCCTGGCTTTCGGCAATTATAAGAATATAAGTTCATGTAGAAGCTAGACTACAACATTTATTTGCAAAACAACACTTAATAGACATGCATTGTGTATTTGTGTGTTCTAAATCTGAATGTAAATTATGAATGTTGTCATCAGTATCAAATATGCATATGAAGTACATTTGAATACATCATTAAATGTAGAAGATTACTTGTTGTGCACTGGGTATGAAACACAAGATACCGAGAAGCCTATATAGGAATAAGTTTTATCAAGCATTTCACTTCTTCAACTTGCTGAATATTCCAAAGCCTCCATGTATTTGTGGGTAAACCTTCTAGATTAAGTTCATTGTCATGTATAATAGCAGACTTTGTTTAAGCACCTGTACAAAAATCAAATAATTTTCATTCTCAATTTGAGGAGTAAATATTTAAAATGGACCCGGATTCCCTACATTTAGGTTTTGACACATTCACATATTTATACATTAATGCACCGTTTGGATTAATCTTAAACTTCCTCAAACACTTAAGTAATTGATTGAGTGGTGCACTAAAGCGTGAATGCGTCAAAGATTGATTGCGGGGAATTTGTTTTCTATTTAAAATACATATTTTAGTAAAGGTTGAGGTACATTAATTAAGTTGTTTGGTTAAGGGCATCTTTAGTGCTTCATCATCCTTTGGTGGGGGATCATAGTAAACACCTTTCTCTTGTTTATTTGCTGGATTTTGGAGGTGATGCTTCTTATAAGCTGCAACAAACACTTGTGCAATACTAGAAAATATGCTACACTTGCCAATTTGATTAGTTGTCATGTTGAAATTTAATGTTAAAATTTATCTGGATTTTCTATGAATATGAGAAGATGGATTGTTATCCTTCGAATCGTAGTTGGGTGTATGATAGGTTATATATGAAAAGAAGGGGTTTGAAACGATCTTTCATAGATGGGATTGAAGAGTTTGTTTCCCCAAAGCAAGCGACAAAAGTGTTTCATCGATGATGGAAACCATATTAGATGTCCGTATGCTAAATGTCGATGTCGAAAGATTAAGACCAAAGACCTTGTGAAGACCGACTTGTATATGAATGGGTTCCGGGAAAACTCTTTGGATTTGGACTCTCCATGGTGAAGAGGTGCCACATGTTGATTTAAGGGTTGACGAGAATTGCACGGGTGTCTCAAGAAGTCGCACAGATATGGGATGTGGGGAACAATTTGTGTCAATGCAGGAGATGGTGTGTGACGCTCTCGGGGTAAATGAAGTGCACGAGTATGATAACGTCGAAGATCTTCCGAATGAGGAAGCACAAAGATTTTATAATCTTTTAACTGAGACAGCAAAAAAGCCATTATTTGAAGGGGCCTCGGACTCTAAATTATCGATGTGTGTGAGGCTTTTAGCTTGCTAATCCAATTGGAATATTCCCGAAAAGTGGTTGGATTTTTTTTTGAAAATGCTTCAGGACGTGACACCTATAAAAGGAGTTGTACCAAAGAATTATTATGGTGCAAAGAGGTTAGTGTCGAAGCTGGGATTGGAAGTCAGGAGGATTGATTGTTGCATTAACGGGTGCATGTTGTATTACGACAATGAATTCGGCTTAAATGATGGAGCTTTGGTTGAATGCAAATTTTGTCAAGCACCGAGGTATCGCCCTCCCAAGTATGCGACAAGTAATAAGAACAAACCAATTCCCGTAAAGGCGATGTTCTATTTGCCAATAGTTCCAAGGCTACAGAGAATGTTCGCATCGATGCAAACTGTAGGAAAAATGACTTGGCACTTTGAGAACATAAAAAATTCAAACGTCTTATGTCATCAGTCCGATGGTGAAGCATGAAAGTACTTTGACCGAGTACATACTGATATTGCTGCGGATCCACGCAATGTACGACCTGGTTTAAGCTCAGATGGTTTTACCCCATATATCTAAGCGTCGGCTTCGTCATATTCTTGTTGACCTGAAAATGTTACCCCGTACAATCTTCCTCCTAATATGTGCATGTTGAAACCTTATATGTTTTTGACGTGTCTCGTACCGGGACTATCCAATCCGAAGGCTGGTATTGATGTTTATTGACAGCCTTTGATTGATGATTTGAAGAGGTTGTGGAGCGGCGTGTTGACGTATGATATCGCAAGGAAGGAAAATTTTATAATGAAGGCAGCTTTGATGTGGACCATTAATGAATTCCCTGCTTATGGTATGTTGTCTGGTTGGGGGTCTCATGGTAAATTGGCATGTCCACATTGCATGGAGTATACAAAGGCCTTTACCTTGAAACACGGGGGGAAAAGTTATTGGTTTGGCTTGCATCGTATGTTCTTGGCAGGGGATCATTCATTTAGACGGAACAAGAATGTCTTCAAAAAGGGGGAAGTTGAAAAAGATGCACCGCCGCCTATGTTCACACCAGAAGAGATTTGGAGTAGAGTAAGAGAACTAACAAAAGTCATTGACAATGGTCATGTGTCCAAATTACAAGGATACGGGGAGGGGCATAACTGGACAAAGAGAAGTATTTTTTGGGACCTCCCGTATCGGAAAGATAATTTGTTGAGACACAATCTTGATGTTATGCATATAGAGAAGAACTTTTTTGACAACATATTAAACACTGTCATGAATGTGAGCGGGAAAACCAAGGACAATGAGAAGCCAAGAATGGACTTAGCTTTGTACTGTAGGCAACCAGAGTTGGAGCTAAAGTCGCAGGCTAATGGGAAGATGTTAAAACCGAAAGCTAGTTACACATTAACTGTCGATGAAGCAAAGATTACATCACGCGATGAAGTAAGAATTGGTGGACCGGTTTAATATAGGTGGATGTATCCATTTGAAAGGTAATATAGCCATCCTAGAATTTTAATAAGACTTTTTTTTTCCATTCGAAGTGAAAGGATATGACTATGAATTTGTTGTTGTTTTATAGATTCATGGGTGATTCGAAACGATCGGTGAAAAATAAGGCTAAGGTTGAAGGATCAATCTGTGCGTCTTACTTATACCGCGAGACAACCCATTTTTGTTCCCATTATATCAAGAACTTCATGTTGTCAACAACAAATAGTAGGAATGAAATGTAAAGTGAAAGACATCTCATTAACCTTGTCAGTATTTTTCCAACCTGGTCGTGCTTTCGGGAAGGAGACCTCTCACTGGTTATCGGATAAAGAGAGGAAGTTGGCTCATATTCATGTGTAGATCAATTGTGCCGAAGTTAAACCATACCTTGAGTACGCATTTCATATCATTTTCTTTCAATTGCCTAATAATATATATTGTTCTACTCAGAATATATATTGTCCAATTTTACAGTGCCTTCTTGATATCCGAAAACACTAGTGGACAAGAACAATTCGCTCGTATACATGCAGAATTTCCAATCTGGTTTAAGCAACAAGTTAGTATCTTAAAAATCTTTGAATTATCCACTGTATGTAAAATCTAGACATGATTTTTTAGATCTGACATGTGTAGGTTTACCGTGAGGAACCAACTCCCATCAACAAACACTTAAGGAACTTAGCCGATGGTCCTAATACATAAGTCAAAGAATGGCACACTTACTTCGTGAACGGGTACAAATTTCATACCCAATCAAGGACGGAGGGCAAAAAAACCATAAACAGTGGGGTCCACATAAAGGGCCTCACGAAGGAAATTGAAGATGACTTCTACGGTGTGATCCAACATATATATGAACTGGTGTACCCTTCTTTGGACTATACTAAAAGAATAGTTCTATTTTATTGTAACCGGTTCGATCCGTCCAGTAGAGGGCACAAAATTTAATCCAAAATGTAATCTTGTGGACATCCGAATGAGTAGAAGATATCAAAGGAATGATCCGTTTATCATGGCACAGAATGTGAGATAAGTGTATTATGTCTCTTATCCACCAACTCGTAGGGACAAACGAGGTTGGTCTGTTGCCATCAAGACAACACCAAGGGGTCGCATCTAAGTGGATGATTCAGAGGAAGATGTGCCTTACCAAGTGGATGAAATGTCACATGTAGCTAAAGTCATTGAAGTTGACCCTATTGATGGCTTAGGTGACTTGAAAGTCATTGGTGAAGAAGTGAATATCGCCAATTTGTCATCCATCCAGGAGCGTTTGGATGAAGAAGAGGATAATTCCACAGAAGAATGTGAAAAGACAGGATCTGAAGATGAGGAAGAAGATAATGACTCAACAGGAGCTGAAGATGATGTCTCAAATTCTGAATAAATCGTAGTAATTTTGAATTAGATCATCTGAAGACTTTATGACTTGGATGATTAATTATTTTTGGTTGTTGGATTATTAGTTAGTTATATCTGTTGACTTTATGACTTAGATAATTTATATTATTGTACCCTCGCGCAGGTTAGAGCTTAGGGCTGGAGCGTCCACTAGCAACAGTCGTCGCCCTAAGGAGTCTGCGAGATTGCTCAATTGAGGGAGATATTGGCCGCTTCCCAAGAGAGGGAGTGACAAGGACGAGGAGCATCGACGGATGATGGATACGATGCAACAGATGATGCGAGGCGGCGATTCTTGCGATCGCATCAGCAACAACGACAACGACGCCATGTTAATCAGACGACCCAGTGCACCCAGGAGGACGACAACTCTCTTGACCATTTTATTGAGGATCCTTATAATGAGGATACCTAGATTTTTGTTGTGTTTTGTATGAATTTATGTTTCTTTTACTTATGAATTTATGTTGAACAAATAGCTTGAATAATTTTTTTGTACAAGACATTGTTTGAATTACTTAAGTGGCTTGAATTACGATGTTAATATCTTTTATGCATCCATTTAAAAACATTTATTATTTATCTAGTTTAGTTAGTATCAATTGATATACAAGCTAAAATATTTTTTTAAAAAAAATGAGGTTTCCCACGGCTTTATCCTTGGGAAACAATTCCCGACCGGCCGTGGGAAAAGTTTCCCGTGGTGAAGTTGTGGGAATTGTTTCACAGGAGCTGAACTGTGGGAACGCTTTCCCAAGGAAGAAGCCGTGGGAAACATTTCCCGGGTAAGGCCTTGGGAACACCAGGGATGAAGCCGCGGGGAAATTTCCCAGGACATATCCGTGGGAAAATGTTTCCACGCCCTGAAAACCCGACGGATCGGATCCGTGGGAAATGTCCATTTTCCCACGGATATCTTGAATTTCCCAGGGCAATAGCGAAAATTCTTGTAGTGCAGCAACCGAATTAGCGACCAAACAGTGGCGGTTGCTAAAACCCTAGTCGCTAACCTGTTTAGCAATCGATTTTAAAATCGGGGCGCTATTAGCGACCGAAATATTTGGTCAGCTAAATCATAAAAATCGGTTGCTATTTGGTCACCAATACCTGAATGTGACCGATTTTAGCGACCGAAAATTCGATCGCTAATTCGGTCACTAAATTTAGGGACCGAATTTTCGATCGCTAATTCGGTCGCTAAATTGATCACTAATTCAAAAAAAAATCACTAAATTGGTCCCCAGAACTTATTCTAGAGACCAATTTAGTGACGGATTTATTTAAAAAAACATATAACAAACCAAATGCTTTGAAATAAAGAAAGATAACTTCTTTTAAGATGTCACAATATTGTTATTAATAAATGGGAACTTCCATAAAATCAATTAAATATCAACAATGAAGAAAATGTCAGAAATAATTCTCAAGTTTCATGCTCAAGTTTATCATGATCCAGACTTAGAATAGAAATCAAAACTTAATGGAAATAGAGTCAAGTTATCATAACTTTTATTATAAATCTTTTTTTTCCATCTCAAATATGCTAGAATTCAACATTTACATTATGCTAATTTATAACTTTTAACAAGCATCACAATCAATTACTATTAGGATCCATTTAATTTGATATAAAATGAGGGACAACACGAGAACAAATCAATTTGTTCTATGTTTCACGATTAAAGTGATTGTGAGACAACACAAAAATGAATTCAAGGAACAATACAAAAATCTAAAAGGTTGTTACCCACTCAATCATGGGACAACTTTTTGTTCTTGTCCCATGATACAATTCATGTAAAATATCTAAAATACCCTCCATATTTCAATCTCCCATGCGCACGTCTTCACACTTCCCGTTAATCCCGGGGATGCTCGGTTATCGTCACGTCTCCCACTGCCACGATACATCATGCATTCATAATGCATGTTTTCCATTTTTTATTTTGTGAAAAATATCATTCCCTTTATTAATAAATTATAATTAAAATGTTAAAAAATAAAATAATACTTAAAAGCATATTTACATTATTAATAAATTAAATAAGAGTATAGCATGATGATAATTTTTTAATGATAAATAATAAAAAATAATTTAAAATATTAAAATCTTGTTTGGTGTCTTTTGATAATGCAAATCAAACATTATGGGTGCGTTTGGGTAAACAACTTAATTAAGAGCTTATCACATAAGATCTTATCGCATGAGAGCTTATGCCATAAGTGCTTAAAGAAAGAAAAGGAAAGAAAGAGACATGAGAGGATTCGAATAGTGAAAAACACGGAGAGGGTGTTTAGTGCATAAGCACTTATGATAATTCCATAAGCTTCTCCCAGTGACTTATGAAAATAAGTCAGAAACTCCTTATGGGATGACATAAGTTATTTTTATAAGCTCTTCCAAACACACTGCATAAGAGCTTATATCATCAGATAAGTCAAAAGGAGCTTAGATAAGCTATTCCAAACGCCACCTATATAGTACAAATGGTATTTTAGTAAATTTTATGTTGTTCTGTCCAGTATGTAAACATATCAAATAATGTACTGTACAAAATCGTTTGTGTTGTGTATCAACTAACAAACATCATACAGTATAAAAAGTTGTGTCATGACTCAACTAGTTGTTATGTACTCTTCTTTTTGTTTTGTCCTGTACTTACTAAAAAACGAATCAAACGGACCCTTAGTATAAAAATGTAAAAGTGACAAGTAAAATAAGACACTCAATTTCAATTCATACATCGATAAATATGTATAAGACGCAATGGAAAATTAGTATGTAATCATAAAAATGATGTATAGTTAATTTCATGATTATTTTGAATGTGAACAAGAGTACAAGACTACAGAGTTAAAGGCCGTGTTTATGAAAATTTCAGCACAGAAGTGGAAGATCTAAAATGCTTCTGACTTATCCTTCTCGGTGCAAAGAGAAACGATTGCAGATACTAGCCATGTTCTGTTCAAATGGATGGAGCCAGAAAACTAGAAAAGTAATAATAATATACATGACAACTTACAAAGGGGTAACTAATCCAACAACTAACTTTGTCTCCAGGTTGGAACTTTTGAACACATTTACCAACCTCCATGACCTCTCCTGCCACATCAGTGCCTATAACATAATGAAATATCTTCAATTTGATGTTGTTGAAAGATTAGCATGACTTGACATAAAGTAAAACTGTAAGTGATTTGGTAAGCTCAAGTGAAAACCTACGTTGTCAATATTTAACTCTCTGACATGAATACCAAGTTCAACTTGTACTTAATAACAATCTCATGGCCTTTTAAATTACCAATATGATCTAAGATTGAAAGTTTATTAATCAAGAAATCCTATTGCATGAGGAAATGAATAAAATAAGTAAACCTTCAGGGTAAAAAAGAAAGAAGCAAAACTGTAAGAAGACAAATGATTCACCTCATATTGTTAAAACAACCCTCATTAATCTCAGTACATCTAATGGGTAAGTTATCTGCATTGATAGATGCAAAATTAGAATGAGCAAGATAAAATAAAATCAAAGCTGCCAAGATTAGTCATCGACACCAATCATGTGATTAAATGCTCAACTTGTAATACCCTAGTTTTTACACATATGATTAATTATTTTATTTGGATGTTTATGTTTATTTTGTTATGTGGTTTAGTTTGAGTAATTGAATTACCCTCTTCAAATTATTTTATTGGGTACGTTAGCACGACTTATTTCGGTGAATGCACGCTTATTAAACAATAATTTATGTTATTGTCACTATTATTACCGTATGAGAAAAATATATTAAATAATATGATTAAGAGAAAAGCGTTTCCATATTCTCATTCTATTTAATTTTAGATTAGAAAATAAATTGGTTTGACATTAATCGGAGATTAAATTTTGGACCGAATATTTTCTTAGTTGATCGGTTCAACTATTAATCTTTACTCTAATTTGAATTTCAAATCATATATTTATCAATCTTTATTTTTAGATTCCAAAAAGTAAAAGCATGTTTATTTTATGCTTAATATCTATCACTCATTTTATACTCACTAGTACAAAAATCAAAAATTCTCTCTCCTCTCTCCTTTACACTCAACGTCCCCCCCTCAACACTCTTTCTTCTTTTATTTTTTTTCTTCTTCCTTTTGTAGGAGACCCATCCCTCTCTCCCTTAAGCTTCATCTCCTCCTTCACTCTTGTCATCCACCATGACCAGCCATGCGCCACCATCCGCAGGGACACCAACCAGCCGAGAGCGCCGCCCTGGGAGAGCCTACGACAGCCACGTCACGAGGAGAAAGATGCAACACGCGTCTGGCCGTTCATCTCGTCTCTTCGCTAAGAGCACCGCCGCCAGCCGTCGTTCGCGATGGGAGGACGAAGATCGCGTCCCTGCACGCGGCCCTCGCCATTGTTGCGTTGTCTGGTGGAGAAACCGCCTCCCTCCATCGCGATCTTGGTGCTGTCCAGAAACGCATCGCCGTCCTCCGCTGCCACTGCCGCCGTGCCGGACAGCCAGACTGCCACCATCTCTTCTCCCTTCCTTGTGGGTGAGTGATTCCTCACTTTACCTTGTTGGATTTCAAGAAACCCCAAACTGATTTTGAAACCCTAACCCTACCTCCTTGATTTCATGTTGTAATATGAAATTAAACTATGTTTTTATGCAATTGGGACTATAAATTAGTGTTTTACTAAACTAATTTTATTATCCTTTAATCGAATGAGTTTTCCCCAAATTGTGTTTAGGAACCCTAAACCCCAATTTGATTTTATTTGAAATCGATTGTGTTTCTATAAAATTAACAATGTTTTATTCAAATTAGGACCTTTAATTTGAGATTTCTAAGTTCAATTTCATGTTTCTCAAACCAAATCAAATGTTCCCCAATTCTAATTATGGATCCTTTTTACCCAAATCGATGTTATTGAGAAATCGATTCTATTTACTAAATTAAATGTATGGTTTCTTTTGATTATATGTTTTGAGAATGAAAATTGGATTGGTGAATTTATGTGTTTGTTATCATGCTTGGTTTGTGTCTCTATGATGTTGAACACGGCTATACTTAATTGGTGGAGTAGAGTTTGCACTCTTGGAGCTAACGTGAGCATTAAGACGAGGTTCTTTTCCTTGTCTTCAAAGGTAAGGGGAGCTTGCCTAGGGATATTCAATGACTATATGCATGTGTGTATGTGTTTAATTGAGTGTTGTGAATATAATCGTGATATTGAGCCAATACTTGAATAACTTGTTTACTTCAACTATTGTGGTTATTACTTGGAGTTGAACATTACTTGCTTTAAGGTGTTATGAATTATATATATGTGATAAACTGTCATTAACTGTAATATTATTATTGTTGTGAATATATTCTCGTTGATTGAAGTTTGAGAAGCCAGACTTGAGTCTGTGCTCAATGACTATAAGGATTAAAAGCCTTAATAAGCCTTGAATAGAACTTTGGAAGTTTTGGGTTTATTTATAAAAGTTCATTGTTTAATTAAAGTGCTTACTTCAGAAGAATAAGATCTTTGTTTTTAGGCAAATGTTGAAGTGATTTTAAGTTGAAAGAAACTACTTTTTTATGATCAAGAGTTTTGTACAAGAGAAAACCCTTTCGAACTGCAGGTTTTATGAAGGAAAAACCCCTTTGAAAATATTTGACTTTATTCCATCAAGGATTTCAAAAGCAAACGAATTTACTAATTGTTTTATCAAAGGATTTGTAAAAGAAAAGATTTTCTCCTAAATGATTTAGAAACGTTCCGGTTACTTGGATAAGTGACCGAGGTTTTGTTTTGGTTTTTGATTTTCACTGAGCGAAAAGCAAGTACATGTGAAAGAGAATACTAGTTCACGAGACGTCGCCTATAGCATTCAGTTGTATGCACGCGATCTGGGATCCGTGTCAAGAATTATGGACCAAGGGTCCTAATCCTGATATTATGGGCTAGGAGTCCTAATTTTGGAATTGAGGACTGTGTGTCCTAATTTCGTTGTTATGGGCTAGGAGTCCTTATCATGTTGAAATAAAACATGGATAAAAGTATAATTGTTTCTACGACCACAACCTTGGACTGTGGCATCAATCTAAGGTGTTGTGATTGAGCACTCGGATTGCGCGTCCTGCGTTATTGATTTTCAAGTGATGAAAATTGTGAATAGTCGTTAGTCTTGGGCTTCGACAATGAAAAGGAGTGAACACAAAGAAAAGTCTCGATAATGAAAAGTCTTTTATTCATATGCATTTCCCCTTGGCAGACGTGCTTGAGTTACCAAATACCCGCTTAAGATGTGGTATTTGATGATGTATACATCCGAATGGCCATTATAAGGGATTCGTGATGGTGTTGATCCGGGTACATGAGGTGACGGAGACAACTTGCCAAACGTGGCATATGAGTCTGATCAACTCTTTATTTCTTAATGATAAAACGATGATGGTATCTCATGAGATTAAGTTTAGAGCCTGATGATTTATGTGTCATGCATTATCTTTACAAAACTGAATGATTCTGGTATGATACCCACTGATCGATATAACACTTGTTGTTTTATCTATGAATAGTGCTTAAATGCTAATATGCCAATGTGTTGTATGTATCATGTCACTACAAAAAAAACCTATTTAGCGACCGAATTAAGGGGGTAGCAGAAACCCTGGTGGCTAAATGTTTAGCTTGCGACCTATATTTCGGTCGCAAAATTATATATTTCGGTAGCCGCATAGTTGGTCGCATGCTCCGCTCACCTAATTTGGTGACCGATATTCGGTCGCTATTTCGGTCGCAAATTTTATTTTATTTTTTTAAAATTTTCCTGTAACTTAATCCTGACGACCAAATATTGTTTTTCAACTATTACCCCATTGATTTTTAATTTCTGATATAAACAAAATACACCAATATTTTTTTTGAATAAATAGAAAACGTAAATATGATGTACTAACGATCCAAAACACCACAGTCAATATGATCAAGAAAACATATACATTAATTAACTCAAGTTTAATAATTGTTTATAAAAAACACACCACAATCAATAAGTATTAATCAAAATATCAAAACTCATCAATCTTCCAAAGGGATGAACATGTAGAAGCGAGAATCCCCAAGATACTTAAACTTTGCCAATGCACCAGTGGACAACAAATACAACTCCCTGATACCATTTGTATCTGTTGCAAAATATGGGCGATCCTCATGGATTACTATATTCCCATTGAACAAATTTCCGCTTTTGTCTTCAATAGTCACAACAAGCGGTATTTCTTGTCCCCAACGATGGTAGAATGATCGCGGGATTGAAATCAAATCCTGCAAATACACAAGAACAATTTATTAATGATTAGTTTATGCCTTAACTATCATTACGTGAATCCGATCGTTATTCTTAAGTCGATGAGATACTTGCACTGGTCTATATGGATGGCTGTCTCAAAATATTTAGTCGTATCCATTTTCTGATAAAACAATAAGGAAAACAAGTCATATGACTAAACTTCATCAAGTGATAATAAGAAAAGATGGAAAGATCCATGTAGCATACTAGCATGTTAAAATAGAACAAAGAAATGCAACTTCACATGCAACTTTACAGATTAGCAAACAAAGTAGTTTTCAGGAAAGCAGATGCTTTTACGTCGTTTTGAAGTATGGTCATGGAGAGGATTAGCATGGTTACTACCTTGGGATGCCAAATGGTGTTTCACAATCATTTCATCATAAGATTGAATAACTTAACTCATAAATCAATCTATCGCTTAACAACTAATGACATAAAACAAAACACATAAATCATTCACATGAACATTCTATAATCTCTCAATTAGAATACAGTACTACTATTAACAAGTAATTCCCAATTGAAATCACAGTATTACAAACAACATGTAAGTTACACCCTAAGGTCCCAAAACCCAACAATCAACATTCATTAGCAAACATATTAGTTTTCAGGAAAGCAGATGCTTTTACGTCGTTTTAAAGGATGGTCACAGAGAGGACTTTTCCAACCGGAAGTGCCTAGATAACCTAGTAAGGATGGTCATCAACAACTATTTCTGGAAAGCTCCATTTCCTAGTGAAACAAATGAGTAGAAAACCAGAGTTGCTTTCATAATATTGTGTGTACGAGCTGCTTTCTAAAATATGGAAGGTAAGATAGAAAACCACTGGAGCCAAAATATTGCAACAGACATGGCAAAAGAACTGGCAACAGAAAGACCAAATACCAAAGACACAGCTTATTGCAACAGATAATAATCTCTAAAGAACTTGGATATCTAAGAGACTATGACTCATTCTCGCGTAATGGAAAGAAAATATCACCAGCATATCATGATTTCCTCTTAATTTTCCAAAATCTATATGTCCATCAAGAATATCCTCTCACAACCAAGAACTTCGATCAAATTGTGATGTAAGGGACGGAAATGATTTCATGTGAAAATATGTTTGACCTTTTAGGCTTACTACATGGTGTATCTTTTTGCACATTTATATCTTACAATTAAACTTTAGCATAAATGAAAAACAATAAGGACAGAGAAGAATTACTTTGCTTGACCCTTTGTTTGAACTCACATACTGCGCCATTTTTCTTTTATGCATTTGAGTAATATGACTAATATAATATCAATCACTTTCTTAAATTCAAACAGAAATTAAAGCAAAAAATGATATTAGCAAACTGAAAATATAGGCAGAAAAGCAAGGGTCAAATGCATATATTAGCATTCACCCAAAAAAAATATGCATATATTAGCAATCTGATAACAGGTCTCAATTTAAACTCCGAAAATAGTTTATGAACATAAAAATCACATCAAGATAAACTATATGAATGAGATAAAACTTAAGAAATGTCCTATAAAAAAATAAAAAATAAAAACTAAGAAATGTAGTGTGAAAGCCTGAAAGGCTTCTTAATCCACTTAGGAAGAAAAGTTCAGTTATCTAACTATTCCCGAGAGAAAAACTTGGCATTACCCCCAGAGAAAATTCTCAAACAACTAACGTGCATTTTTCATAATCAACTTAATTCACACAAACAACTTAACATCAAATATAATTTTAGAACAAAGAACAACCAATAGACAACAGAGAACTTGTGGTCGGGATTTAACCACCATTATAATTTGGCTGAAGAACAGAACCACTAAATGTAGCAGAATGAGACCAAAAACATACCAGAGAATGCACAAACCAGAGGAATAGAGTGAGAGAGAGATAGAGGCGAGGAGAGATGAAAACATACCAGAGAAGGAGGAGGACAGCGGCGCTGCTCTGGTGGTGCCGACAACGATGGCAGCCGTGCGGAGAAGGAGGGAACTGAGAGAGAGAAAAAGTTAGAAACAGATAGAGAGAGAGATAGAGAGAGAGAGAGAGAGAGGGGAGATTACCGTGATGGTGGTGGTCGGAGGAGGGGCGGAAGTCGCGAACCGTGGTGGCCGGAGGAGAGAAAGAGAGATCGAGTGAGAGAGAGGAAGAGAGATCGAGTGAGAGAGAGGAAGAGGGGGGTTTCTGCGTTTTTAGGGATTTTAATTTTTAGCGACCGATTATTTCGGTCGCTAATTCGGTCGCAAGGTTGCCATTTCAAAATTTAAATTCATAAATTTAGCGACGGATTTTTAAATCGGTCGCTAAGACGCGCTCTTTTAGTTTTTTTAACGCGTCGTTTAGCGACCGAATTAATATCGGTCGCAAATGTAAATAAAATTTAACCGCTGCATTTAATTCGGTCGCCATTTCGGTCGCTAAAAAGGCATAAAATTTCTGACTTTTAAGTTCCTCTATTTAGCGACTGAAATAGCGACCGATAACCCTGCTACGCTCTATTTCGGTCGCAGTATTAACTCTAATCAGTCTTTCATGTAGATCCTATAATCGGTCGCCATTTCGGTCGCCAAAAACAACCAAAAAATTCGGTCACTTTTTTCGGTCGCTAAACAATCTTTTTTTGTAGTGTGTATATGGTTGTTGTGTGATATATCCATTTGTCGGTATCTCACCCTTACAGATATATATCAGGTTTCTTTTGGTTCGCTATCGTACCCTGGGTACTTTAGTACAGATGGTGCAGAGGAGTCTTCCTAAGTCACTCAAAGACTTAGATCTAGTTGTTTGATGAAGTATTTGATTGTGGAATGACCACGTGAGTTTTCCTCAGAAATAACTTTTAGAATGACCAGCTTAGGGTTTGAGACATAGATTTTTGATAGTATGTATGGGTATGACTCAGAGAGTCTTTATTTTAAAATGGAATGTTTACGGCTCGGAGAGCATATCTTTTGAATGAAAACCTAAGCTTTTCCTTTTGGTCATGTATAGCTTATTGATATAACTATTTTTAGCATATTGCTGCCTGGTTGTATTTGGTGTAACTGGAACTCTGGAATGAAAATGTAATTATTTTAGCAGGTCTTCTTTACCTGGGATGTTCGAATTACAGAGGAGACTCTGTCGAAATTTTTGTAAAAATACTAACTTTTATTCAAGTATATCACTAAATTAAATAGGCTTGCCAGACTAGGATTGTAAGTCGGTCTGTCGATCAAGGCTTAGGTTTGGAGTTGCGCCCAATTTTTATACTCAATTTCAGACACTTATGTATTTATATAAATTATTTTCTGAAAGCAACCAGCAAATTATCCTTTTAATTTATTTCTGCCGTGTTTACAAAGTAATGCCCGGGGTGTTACACAACTCATAACACTTTGGAGTTTAAATTTTATGCAGGGTCGTTATAAAACTCTTTATACCATCAGTACACAAGAAAGAGTCAAGTCATAGTATTAACCAAAGTTTTTCAACTTGCAGCAAGATCTAACAAGTAGCACATACATAGACTATATCAATACTTAAATTACTAGAATGGCATGGCAGGCATAATCATAAAATAGACAGCAACTACTTGACATTCTTGTGAGACACTCACAGTTATGTATATGAAATATTCCCTGATTTATTTCTCAGTTATAATCACAGAAGAAAATCCAAGCACAACCACAACCACATGATGGATTCTGGTGTAAGTTTGACTACCTTCCCTTCTGAAAGCAATAATTTGTAACTTAATAAGGAATGGAAATATATGAAGTAGAAAACCTGAGAGAAGACTTTAAGATCTGATTAGACCACAACAAATAAAATGAAGAGGAAAAAAAAGGAAAGAACCTAAGAGAGAACTAACTTCATTTGTTGATTTCTTAGGGGAAAACAGAGCCAAACAACTAGGAAACAATAATGGTCATAAGGAGGAGGTGACTACCTAAAAGCATGTCTGGCTTTGGAGAACTTTCGCTGAACCTGAAGGACAGCCAATACAATACCATCAAACTTTCGCTGAACCTGAAGGACAGCCAGACCAAATAAAACTATGTATATGATAATTATTACCCTAACAGTCATGTAATTATTACAATCACATTGATGAGATGTGGAACTATGACATTTTAATGATAATTGATAATCATATTTAAAACTCTATAACTAATTGATACACAAATATAGGTCCTGCAATTATGTAATTCTCATTCTCAATGACATAAAAATGCAAAAATGTCGAGATAAACCCTAATTAACATTCATATTATTTTAAAAATCCTATGAACTTAAAAATTAAATAGGTGAGAAAACATACGTGAAAAACAAAGAGCTGAGCTCACGAAGAATTGCTTACAAAAGTGGATGTCAAGCCAGCAAATGCACCTGCGCCAAGTATTCCCACAATAGAGAGTTCACCATTCTTTCCCCCTGAATATTTTTGAAAATTAAAAAGTATAAATCAAACCTGAACCTGTAATATTTAGAATTAGAAATTCTTGAAATATAGTTAGTGGTTAACGTCATAAATTTCATAAGCAAAAAGCAGAGGAGACCATTAGTGACTTTCATAAGCCTTCTATAGGTCAGTTGGCAATCAGAAGAAACCCTAGAATCCGAAGATCTTGTATTCATACCCTAGATCCCCATTTGAATCGCAATCAATAACACTTAAAGTGCACACAAGTCAGAAGAACACAAGATGAGAGGTGAAGAAGACTTACTTGGGCATAAGTGGGACAAAGATGGAGGAAACGGGGAGAGAGGACAACGAGCGATTGTGTCTGCTGACAAGCGGCGAGGAGGGAGGACGTACCTTAAGGAAGGGAACAATGAATGTGTGCAAGATGACGATGGCGGTCCTCCTTGCACGGATCTGGAGTGCGATCCGGTCTCGTAAGCGACGGCTGCGGCGGGCTTGGCTCGCAGCGGATCTGTGGGCAAAGATGAAAGGGCGTTGTCGAGTTGACTCGAGTGGCAACAGGGAGTGAGAGGAAGGTGCTTGTTAGGGAGGTGGTGGCGATGGCGCAGTGTGGCGGGTGGTGTGGTGGCCGGAGCGGGGTAGTGGGAGAGGAGTAAGGAAGTGAGAGAGACGAAAATAGAGAAATGAGGCAGAAACGGGGGCGTCCTCATAATTTAGGGTATTTATTTTTAGCGAACAAATATTTCCATAGCTAAATCGGTCGTAGGTCACTTTAAAAAAAATCGTTCGTTATGTTGCTCATTTATAATTTCGATTTGCAACCGACTTCAAAATCTATCGATAAATAGATTCAATATTATCGTTAAAATTAAATCGTCCGCTATTTGGTCGTAAATAAAATAAAATTTTTTGACTTTTTAATTAAGTTTTTTAGCTACATATTTAGCTGTCACTGAACTTGCGACCATACAAATTGGTGGCTAAATCGGTTGCTAAACACAAGTTTTATAAAAAGTATGTAAATCATGAAATCGGTTGACATTTCGGTTCCGAATAATTGATCGTTAAATTTTGGTCACTATTTCAACTTTTTTTTGTAGTGGACACTGTGGCTCGATAAATAACAAAAGACGTCTGCGTAACATCTTTCAGATATTAAATATTTACTCTTAATATCAATTTGAGTTTTAAAAGTCATTTCTTTATCAACAGACACTAGTCCGACGTCTCGGAACTCTAGGTCCTCAACAACAGGAATGATAGTCCGGCTTCCCAGTAATCAAAATCTAGTCTAAAATCTCATCACGGAAGTCTAGTCCATTCTTTACTATTTCCAATTCACTTTCCAATGAAAGCCGCAAGTCATGTTTCCACTTTTCTGTGTCCTTATGTTTTGATAAAGTATTGTCATTTAAGCCATGACTAACATCATGCTTTAACGAGTCTAAAAAATATTCTATAACACAGACAATTTAAGCCATGACTAACATCATGCTTTAACGAGTCTAAAAAATATTCTATAACACAGACAACCACGTATGTGTGTGTGTGTGTGTGTGTGTGTGTATAAACATGCTTTCCCACAAACAGTCAATATATTATAAGACATCTCAAGCAGTTTATAACATTAAATATATACCTACTAGGGATTCCTCATGCTTACTCTCCTTACCTCAGAAATTTTAGTTCCTAATTTGAAATTTATCGTGTAGTCCTCCGCTTCCACAATATCGTCTGAGATAAAATACTACTCAGTAAATCCTTCACAAATCAATAAATTACAAGTTAAAATTTTTGTGAAATCCCATTAATCCTCTTATGATGATTTTTGGTCAAGCCTAAGAAAATTGGCTAGGAATTTTGGTTTAACTTAAACTCTTTGAGCTTGATCATATTGGTCCTAGGGAGCTCAAAACAAGTGTTAGAATTAGAAAAAGAAACAAAATTACTAATCCTCTCTCAAAGTCAGTTTCGGCCATTCATGAGAAAAAGGGGTTTGGGTTTTCATTTGGTTCAAACAACCAACAACAACAACAATAACTAGATCATGAGATGAATTTATGGTTCACAAGCTTGATCATTATAAACAATAATGATACGAGTTCATACAAGAAATTGGTTCAACATGAAATGGGTTTTCACTATTTTGATCATGATAATGGGTAATAATGATTGGGAAAAAAAAGGGGGAGAGCAAGATCTTGTTATTACCATAAATGGAGGAAAGTTGAATATGATACCAACTCGATGAATCTTGGATGAGTTTCTTGCACAAAGTTTAGCTCACAAATTAAATGAAAGAAGAGATGAAATATTGAGAGTGTGGGAGGGGGTTAGGTGTCGGGTCTCGTCAGAGTTTCAAACCTAAAATTTAACTGGAACTTCATTCTATTGGATGGAATTCAGAAATGATTTTGTTTTAACCAAAATCATTTATTTCTAGGTTTCGAATAAAAATATCCACATTTAAATATATCAACAGATATAATAAAGTGATGAAAATTGGGGTGTTACACCAACGAAACTGGAAAATCAAATCAATTAAATTGGTTTGAATATTTTAAGAGTTCAGATTGAATAAAATTATAAATTTGAACCAATTGTTTTAGTTTGATTTGGATTTTTCTGTAAAATCAAACTAAATAAACCCGTGAACATTTCTATATATAATTGTAGATATTTTTTTTTTTGATATAAATAAGTGTAGATATATATTGATAAAAAAAGGTGTAGATATATTAAAGTATTATGTGTTTTAATATATATATATATATATATATATATATATATATATATATATATATATATATATATATATATATATATATATATATATATTGTTATTGTCTAAAATATCATCTAACTATATTATATAAATATGCGTTATCATCTCAAATATCGTCTAACTATATAGTACCTCCAGCCAATTATAAATACATATCAAATATACATGCAATTGAATTAATGCGGCATCTTAAAGGTACATCGTTATTTGGCTATGCTTGTTGGTTCAAGTGATTGCCAACTTTGTTCCTCTTAAACAAGATATTATATATATATATATATATATATATATATATATATATATATATATATATATATATATATATATATATATGAATGAGGTGGTATGATGCACCACCTATATTTTACACCACTCACTATATCACCCATGTGGTAAATTTTGGGTCAATCAAATTGCCATATAGGTTGGTCAAAATTTCAAACTTTCTAGTTGTATTATATTGTAGTCAAACTATATGAATACAGTATATTGTAGTATAGTATATGTGCTCTTTGTATTCATAAATTTAACACATATTAAAATAATGTTTTTTGATTAAAAAAACTAATTATATTGCAAAATATTATTGACAATGAACATTATTTTAATTCATATTAAAATATTATTTTTTAATATAATCATTTTTTTAATAAAAAACATTATTTTAATATGGGTTAAATTTACGAATACAAAGAATACATATACTATACTACAATATATTGTATTCATATATTTGACTACAGTAGAAATACAACTAGAAAGTTTGAAATTTTGATCAAACCCATGTGATAATTTGATTGGTCTAAAATTTGCCACATATGGGTGGTGCAAAATAGGGGTGATGCATCTTAGCCCAACCCATATATATATATATATATATATATATATATATATATATATATATATATATATATAAAAAAAAATATAAAAATGGACTAGAAATTTCTACTGTACATCTGATGTGGAGGGCTCACCTTATTTCAAGGAGTTTAATCATTTTTTTAATAAGTTTTTTGTTTCTGATTATTATTATTATTATTATTATTATTATTATTATTATTATTATTATTATTATTATTATTATTATTATTATTATTATTATTATTATATTTGTTACTTTGATTGTATTGTTTGCTTGATCGAGTAAAGTTGCATTAAATGGGATTAGACATGTCAACCATCGTACCTTCAGACACTGAGGAGAAAGTGGAAACGTGTTAAGATAGAAAAGCTTTTTTTTTCCTATTGTATTTTGCTGAAAGAAAAAGAAAACTGATACATTGAAGTGTTGGAGAGGCTAGGTTACCATTAACCGTCCATTGCTTTGCACGTGCTGATGGACGGGGTTGTCCCGTCCATTGCTTTGCACTTGCTGATGGACGAGGTGGTCTCGTCCATTGCTTTGTACTTGCTGTTGGCCCCGTCCAGTCATTACACTTGCTGGTGGACGGGGTGGTCCCATCCAGTCCTGTCCCTTTTATTTCTGCTGGACGAGGGGGTCCCTTTTATTTAACCATGACAAACTCTATTAAGGCTACAAGAAATCAATGGATAGTTGTTAACTCTGAAATAAAATCCAGTATTTGTTTTTTTATTAAACTTTCTATATGCAAAAATAAAATATAGTTTGTTTTGTGAGTCAAATTCTGTGAATAATTGAGTCACTTTATTTATTTTACTCACATAAACGCAAATGCATGGAAATGAAACTTGTGAGTTGCTTCATTGAGTGATGATGTGGTGCAACTTTAGAAGGTGAAGATACCCAGAAGATAATTTTTAGTAACTGAGTACAACATTCACGCCTCTCTCATTTTGCTTTTCGATAACTTACAATTTGTTTCTCATATGTGTTATGTTTAAGTTGAAGTGTCAGATTGAGTAACCTGTTTGTTTCTTGGAGGGTTGTTATCAAATTTTTTTCCTGCAAGAATTTTAAACATATTGCATGTTCTTATTTGGTGCATTTTTTTGTGGTGTTAGTTTTAGTTTAGTTAGGTGGAATCAGATAGTTAAGGCTGTGAGGTGGTTAGACTATTCAGAGGGGTAGGGCATAGCTTTAATATTGGGAAAAAGGTTGAATAGTGGGTATCCAGAAGTTAAGGTGTGGAACGTTACATTTGATGAGTTGTAAAGGGGGAACCCTTTGAAGGAGCAGTCTGTCTTTTTCTATAAGTTTCAGTCAAACATAGCAGTTATGTTGCCTTTCTTTTTCTTTTCTTTAAACATCTCAGCTAACAAATATTATGAATCATGTTGTTAGACAAAATTAGCACACTAGAAAGTCCAGGACCATGGACGCAGATAGGCTGCTACCTATTGGAACCACTCCTTCTCTTAATGAGGGTCCTATTTTCGTGAAATTAGGGCTTCTCTTTCTGTGATCTGGAGGTGATTGATTTGGGTTACCTGGGGTGAAGGGATGTAGATGGAGGAGGTGGTTTTGTATTCTGAATAAAGATTTCATCCCTCAATTAATGGGATGTTGCCAATTCCATAAATTTGATTCATTTGCATTTACCTTTTTGTATTGGATTTCAGTGGATTTTGGAGAATCTGTTTGGGATTTTGTGAATCATATTCTGATCCAGCACAAAATAAATATTATTTTGGGTGTGTGTGTGTGTGTGTGTTTTTTTTGCAGGTAGCTAAGATGATTGGAATAACAAATCATGTTATGAAATCGAGTTTTTTTTACGTTTTGCTTTGATAAGGATAAGATCTGATAATAATAATAAAAAATGAAGAAAGTAGGGGACTCATAGCTAATTTGTTGTTGGCCCCGTCCATCATATGGGACTTGCTGTTGGACGGGGACGTCCCGTCCATCACATTAGTACTTGCTGTGGACGGGGAAGCCCCGTCCATCACGTTTGTAACTTACTGTTGGACGGGGAAGTCTCGTCCATCACATTTGCACTTGCTGTGGACGGGGAAGCCCCGTCCATCACATGGGACTTGCTGTTGGACGGGGAAGTCCCGTCCATCACCTTTGTACTTGCTGTTAGACGGGCAAGTCCCGTCCATCACATTTTACTTGCTGTGGACGGGGAAGCACCGTCCATCACATGGGACTTGCTGTTGGACGGGGAGGTCCCGTCCATCACATTTGTCCACAGCTTACACTTACTGGGGGACGGGGTGGTCCCGTCCAGTCCTGTCCCTTTTATTTCTGCTGAACGAGGGGGTCCCTTTTATTTAACCATGACAAACTCTGTTAAGGCTACAAGAAATCAATGGATAGTTGTTAACTCTGAAAGAAAATCCAGTATTGGTTTTTTTATTAAACTTTCTATATGCAAAAATAAAATATAGTTTGTTTTGTGAGTCAAATTCTGTGAATAATTGAGTCACTTTATTTATTTTACTCATATAAACGCAAATGCATGGAAATGAAGCTTGTGAGTTGCTTCATTGAGTGATGATGTGGTGTAACTTTAGAAGGTGAAGATACCCTGAAGATGATTTTTAGTAACTGAGTACAACATTCACGATATTGAAAGATGTCACATGTCATCAATTACACTGATATTGATTCACTTCAAAATGATAATTATTACAAGTTTTGACCATGGTTTTGCAGCATTGCCAATGAATTTTAAGTGTAAGTCGTCATTGACATCCTTGGATATTTGAGATTAAGGTTTGTGGTTTAAGTAGTGCTAGATAGTTCACCTATGTTTGCTTTATGTGATGTTGTCCGTTGGCTTATAGTTAGTCACATAGAATGTAGTTTAGACATGCATTAAGTCTAATGTTAGGTCTGGAATGTGTGTTAATTAATGTGTAGAAAACAATAGTCTGAACACTATAGGCCCTTACCTTCAAAGTTTCTCTTTGTTCAGTTAGTTTTAGTATCATTTCTGACTTTTTGATGCATTGACATCGAGGAAAAGGCATAATAACATTTTGTTTGTCTTTTTCTAAACTCGATTCCCTTCCTCTTTAATCTGCTCATAAATTGTGACTTTCTATGTTTTTTTATTCTTTCCTAATTTGTTCCACTTACATTGTTCTACGTCTCTCTCATTTTGATTTTCGATAACTTACAATTTATTTCTCATATGTGTTATGTTTAAGTTGAAGTGTCAGATTGAGTAACCTGTTTGTTTCTTGGTGGGTTGTTATCAAATTTTTTCCCTGCAAGAAGTTTAAATATATTGCATGTTCTTATTTGGTGCATTTTTTTTTGCGGTGTTAGTTTTAGTTTAGTTAGGTGGAATCAGATAGTTAAGGATGTGAGGTGGTGAGACTATTCAGAGGGGTAGTGCATAGCTTCAATATGGGGAAAAAGGTTGAATAGTGGGTATCCATAAGTTAAGGCGTGGAACGTTACATTTGATGAGTTGAAAAGGGGGAACCCTTTGAAGGAGCAGTCTGTATTTTTCTATTAAATTTCAGTCAAACATAGCAGTTTTGTTGCCTTTCTTTTTATTTTCTTTAAACATCTCAGCTAACAAATATTATGAATCATGTTGTTAGACAAAATTAGCACACTAGAAAGTCCAAGACCATGGACGCAGATAGGTTGCTACCTATTGGAACCACTCCTTCTCTTAATGAGGGTCCTATTTTCATGAAATTAGGGCTTCTATTTCTGTGATCTGGAGGTGATTGATTTGGGTTACCTGGGGTGAAGGGATGTAGATGGAGGAGGTGGTTTCGTATGCTGAATAAAGATTTCATCCCTCAATTAATGGGATGTTGCCAATTCCATAAATTTGATTCATTTTCATTTACCTTTCTGTATTGGATTTCAGTGGATTTTGGAGAATCTGTTTGGGATTGTGCGAATCATGTTCTGATCCAGCACAAAATAAATATTATTTTGGGTGTGTGTGTGTGTGTGTTTTTTTTTGCAGGTAGCTAAGATGATTGGAATAACAAATCATGTTATGAAATCGAGTTTTTTTGACGTTTTGCTTTGATAAGGATAAGATCTGATAATAATAAAAATAAAAAATGAAGAAAGTAGGGGACTCATAGTTAATTTGCTGTTGGCCCTGTCCATCATGTGAGACTTGCTGTTGGACTGGGAAGTCCCGTCCATCACATTTGTACTGGCTGTTGGACGGGGAAGCCCCGTCCATCACATTTGTACTTGCTGTGGACGAGGAAGCCCCGTTCATCACGTTTGTAACTTACTGTTAGACGGGGAAGTCCCGTCCATCACATTTGCACTTGCTGTGGACGGGGAAGCCCCGTCCATCACATGGGACTTGCTGTTGGACGGGGAAGTCTCGTCCATCACCTTTGTACTTGCTGTTGGATGGGAAAGTCTCGTCCATCACATTTGTACTTGCTGTGGACGGGGAAGCCCCGTCCATCACATGGGACTTGCTGTTGGACGGGGAGGTCCCGTCCATCACATTTGTACTTGCTGTGGACGGGGAAGCCTCGTCCATCACATGGGACTTGTTGTTGGACGGGGAAGTCCCGTCCATCATATTTGTACTTGCTGTGGACGGGGAAGCCCCGTCCAACACATGGGACTTGCTGTTTGACGGGGAAGCCTCGTCCATCACATTTGTACTCGTTGTGGACGGGGAAGCCCCGTCCATCACATGGGACTTACTGTTGGACGGGGAGGTCCCGTCCATCACATTTGCACCTGCTGTAGACGGGGAAGCCCCGTCCATCACATGGGACTTGTCGTTGGACGGGGAAGTCCCGTCCATCACATTTGCACCTGCTGTGGATGGGGAAGTCCCGTCCATCACATGGGACTTGCTGTGGACGGGGAAGTCCCGTCCATCACACTGCTTTTGCCAAATGGACGGGGTGGCCCCGTCCAGTCCACTGCATGTGTTGTTGGGCGAGGTAATCCCGTCCATTGCTTTGCACTTGCTGATGGACGGGGTGGTCTCGTCCATTGCTTTGCACTTGCTGTTGGACGGGGTGGTCCCGTCCATTGCTTTGCACTTGCTGATGGACGAGGTCCAGTTAATACACTTGCTGGTGGACGGGGTGGTCCCGTCCAGTCCTGTCCCTTTTATTTCTGCTGGACGAGGGGGTCCCTTTTATTTAACCATGACAAACTTTGTTAAGGCTACAATAAATCAATGGATAGTTGTTAACTCTGAAAGAAAATCCAGTATTTGTTTTTTATTAAACTTTCTATATGCAAAAATAAAATATAGTTTGTTTTGTGAGTCAATTTCTGTGAATAATTGAGTCACTTTATTTATTTTACTCATATAAACGTAAATGCATGGAAATGAAACTTGTGAGTTACTTCATTGAGTGATGATGTGGTGCAACTTTAGAAGGTCAACTATGAAAGTGGACTAGAAATTTATACTGTACATCTGATGTAGAGGGCTCACCTTATTTCAAGGAGTTTAATAATTTTTTAATAATTTTTTTGTTTCTGATTATTATTATTATATTTGGTACTTTGATTGTATTATTTGCTTAACCGGGTAAAGTTGCATTAAATGGGATTAGACATGTCAACCATCATACCTTCTGACACTGAGGAGAAAGTGGAAACGTGCTAAGATAGAAAAGCTTTTTTTTTCTTATTGTATTTTCCTGAAAGAAAAAGAAAACTGATACATTGAAGTGTTGGATAGGCTAGGTTACCATTAACACTCCAATGTATACCATTTACCATTACCATTTCTCCTCCGGTTTTCTTATCTAGGAAGAACGATGGAGATGCCCTGCTCTCCTTTCTTCCATATTTTTCGACAAGCTGGTATGGCATCCATTTGGGATTTTTTTTCTTTGTGGACCAGACACGGTATTTGGGAAGACGCAAAGACAACGACCGCCATTTTCCGAGGAGAACCAACAACGAGCTCGAACGTCGGCGGAGAGGACGATGAGGAGTAATGCGGCGGTAGTATTTCGCTTGTGATTGCAGGAAGCTCGGCGACGGTGATAGAGGAAGGAGCGGTGGCTGGGCGGAGCGTGGTTGTGACACGGCGCCGGGACTCTGGTTCGCGGCGGTAATAACGCCATAGGGGGCAGCGGCGTGCTGTTTGGATGTGGAGGAGCTCCCTTCTCAGATTACTTCATGAAGCCAGTGCTTCTCTTTTCATTGGTATGCTATGATATCTTTCTTCACCATCATCTTATTTTCTCCTTTGACCACCATCATTCGTTTATCTCACAACTTTCTAATTTGTGGAACTACTTTTGTCTCTTCTCAGTCCTGTTTGTTTTGCAAAATATTCAATTTCCCCCTATTTTCCCTTGTTTTTTGGTTCCCTCGGAAGCTTTAACCATTTTGTTTTTTTTTGGGTCAATGAGGGTCCTATTTTCGTCAAATTAGGGCTTCTATTTCTGTGATATGGAGGTGATTGATTTGGGTTACCTGGGGTGAAGGGATGTAGATGGAGGAGGTGGTTTTGTATTCTGAATAAAGATTTCATCCCTCAATTAATAGGATGTTGCCAATTCCATAAATTTGATTCATTTTCATTTACCTTTTTGTATTGGATTTGAGTGGATTTTGGAGAATCTGTTTGGGATTGTGTGAATCATGTTCTGATCCAGCACAAAATAAATATTATTTTGGGTGTGTTTTTTTTTTTTTTTGCAGGTAGCTAAGATGATTGGAATAACAAATCATGTTATGAAGCTGAGTTTTTTTGATGTTTTGCTTTGATAAGGATAAGATCTAATAATAATAAAAAGAAAAAATGAAGAAAGTAGGGGACTCATAGCTAATTTGTTGTTGGTCCCGTCCATCATGTGGGACTTGCTGTTGGACGGAGAAGTCTCGTCCATCACATTTATACTTGCTGTGGACGGGGAAGCACCGTCCATCACGTTTGTAACTTACTGTTGGACGGGGAAGTCTCGTCCATCACATTTGCACTTGCTGTGAACGGGGAAGCCCAGGCCATCACATGGGATTTGCTGTTGGACGGGGTAGTCCCGTCCATCACATTTGTACTTGCTGTTAGACGGGGAAGTCCCGTCCATCAAATTTGTACTTGCTGTGGACGGGGAAGCCCCGTCCATCACATGGGACTTGCTGTTGGACGGGGAGGTCTCGTCCATCACATTTGTACTTGCTGTGGACGGGGACGCCCCGTCCATCACATGGGACTTGCTGTTGGACGGGGAGGTCCCATCCATCACATTTGTTCCAAAACGAATGATCTTTTATAAACCGAAGATATATTTGACAGTTTTTTTACATTTATACTCTTATCATCTAAGTAAAATGGAATGCCTTGAATACACCCTAAAACCTTCCCTATTTATATTCGGGGATAAATAAAAGGTAGCTTCAATGGTGTACAATGCAGTGCACAGATTATACAAGAATCCAAATTCAACAGTTACTTCTTATAAAGTTTCTTTATGATGTAACCAAATATAAAAGAATCTCTAATCTTTTTTTAAAATCATTCGATTATCAAATGATAAAAACAAATTTGTTTTGGTCCTTAATAAACGAGTAATCTTTTTGTCTTATCTACAAAATGATATTTTTTTACCACTATTGTTTCAGAAATCTCTTATCGATGTTGGGTATAGTGTTCTTAAATCTATTTGACAAAACGGGAATCATTGTTTAGTTGATTCCCAACTTTAGTTAATCTGTGTTGTAATGTTTGTTGCTTACAATAAGGTATGGTTGCTTATATAAGAAATCCGAGGGATGAATTGCTTAAAAATAAAATATTTATAACCAAATCTCAATAACGAGTTGTTGTTTTGAATTAAAACTAAACCAGGTACAAATAATATATATATATATATAAACAACAAAATGGGTTGCTTGGATAGGTGTTATTGGAATAAAAGTATATGATGGATTACTTAAATATATTGTTGTTTGATTGGGGTCACTTAATAAAAGATTTTTTTTTTTTACTAAACACTTAACGAACGATAAACTACTCAAAGTGGGTTGTTTAAATATACCTATTGTTTATGCTCTTAGTATGACAAACAAGTAGCATCATCAAAGGATAGAAAAATAATTAACTTACAGGATAATAGAGGATAAATAAATCAAACAGATTTTTTTATAGAGAAGAAAAAATATAATATGATAAATATATTTTCAAAGAATGATTCACTTGCACGGGGAAAATATGAAAACTAAAATATATCTTTCAAAAGAGAAGAAAAATAATAATATGATAAATAAATATATATTTACAATGATTCACTTGCACAAGAAAAAAGAGGCGTATTAAATTAAATAGATTTTCAAGAGAGAGAAAATAAATATGGTAGATTATTACATTTTTTAAAAATGGTTAGGTTGCACCAAAGGGTGAATCCAGGAAATTTAAATGAGGGGAGCCAAAATATAATTTACATAACATCGTGAAATAGCAATAAAAAAATAAGTAATATATAAAAATAAATTATATAATACAAGTTTGATATATGATTAAATACTTAATATAATATAAATTACTCAAATTATCTTTATAGTCAACATTGATATATACATGTTTCATGAAGTAAAAATTATCTATTACCAATATAAGTGGTATATGTTTTAACAATTTCTTTTTAAATGTAAACAATTGTATCTACTCTATGATTCTAAAAAAATTGATAATTAATTCCATTGAAAGCTAATCATTATTGGTATTAGAATACATGTAAACAAACCCCATTGTCAGACATTTAAATTTATCATTCCATCCATCATTTAAATAACAAATACGATACATATTAGTTTTTTTATAGTATAGGGAACAGGTCAATATTGAGTAATAATCCTTCATATATCCTACAAAATCTATGAATAATTTCTTATTGTTTTCTTCTTTATAATACAACGTAATGCTACATAATATAATCACAATGCAAACTTTGGCCAACTTAAAATTCTAATCTTATTCATTTTTAGATGGGATCAGATATTATTGTTGAAAAACTTGTCATTTTTACATTAAACACTGTCAATGAGCATCTTAGAGAAAAACTTACTGTACATCTGACCTGTCTGGATAACCGTGATTTAAGGAGATTAAATGATTATTTAATGGTTGATTTTATTCTATTTTTTTAATTAAAAAATTTGATTATGTTACTTTATTTGTTGCTTGAGCAGATGGAGCGAGCATTTATGGGGATAAGGCATAGGACATTTATAACAAGACAGCCTGTTAACCATCATTACACGGCAAGTGTTTCTTGTCCTCGGTCTCAAGCTTCTTGCAAAAGCTTTTGATTATCAGCATTAGATTTTTCCTTCTCACCACCATTTTCCTTTCCTTCTTAAACTTCTTTTCCTTCTTAAAGATTAAAGATTATAATATATGCATTTTTTAGATTGCAACAAACGTCTCCAACCCGTTTCTTTCTTTCCATTCCCACAAAAAATTCCTTCTTTCTTCTCCCCCAAAAACCTTATTCTCTCCACTCTTTCTTCTCTCAACTCCTCCTTCTCTCATCGCTGATTGGTGACAGGTGCAGGTGGTGGACTGACTGCCAAAAAAACAGATCCTTGGTGGCTTAGTGTAGATGCACCCTAGGAGTCTACTTTAGTCGGTTGCTTTCTGAAACAAGCTTCCTTTCTGTCAGGTTGAGCTGTCCTCTGGTTTGAAGGGGTTACAGAGGTGTCCAGATTATGGGTGCTAAAGGGGGACATTTGGAAACAAAAATTAACTACATAGTTAGCTTTGGTGGAATTAGCATGTGATTAGTGGTACTACAAATTTAGTTATAGATGTTTTGCGATTTGTATAGATTTTTGTCAAACTCTTTGGTAATACTAATATGGTTTACTTTTCCTGGATGAAGGAGGTTCAATATGGAATTGGGACCGATTTGTGTTATTTTGGTTTTTTTATTTTTCCTTGTCTTTCATATAGTTGTGTCTGGTCTGGTTTGGTTTTTCTCGCTAAAAGTGTTCAGTAGGTCATCAGATAAATTTAAATATTGAGCTTTCCCATGATTGTCTTAACTTTTGATTTGACCATACTCTGTAACTTACTTCTGGTTTTGTAAAAATTCAGAGTCCTTTGATTTGACCGTTCATTGTTTATCATTAAGCATAGGTCAGCCCTAATTTTCATGGTATTTTCAAAACCATGGTTTCCCTCCCATCTTGTTTTGTTGGGCTTTTAGGTTTCAGTTTGTCTATAAATAAAGTGGTCTCCTTTTTGGCTCAGCACTTGTCTTCAACTTATTTATTCTTCTCAAATTGTGATCATAATTTCCTTTTGCAATGGCTGCTAACTATGATAGGATCAGTTCTATAGTTTCCAAAAAGGAGTGTATCAGGCTATTGGTTAGGGTTGTTAGACTTTGGACTGTTCCATTGTTTAATAACCCGACTCATACTAGCTCATTGGAGATGCTTTTGATTAATGAACTGATTGTGTTTTTTTGGTTTATTGGTTATAAAGGGAGGAAGGATACAGGCTACTGTTAGGAAATCTTTGCTGCACAGATTCAGTTCTCTTTCGGAATAGGTGTGTGTATTCAGTTATACATATGGGGTGTTCATTATAATCTGATCACAATGCTCTGTGAGATAGAAATAAGCTTGTGTATTTTGGATTTTATACAGTCAAGATAGAGGCAACAAGGAGGACGACAAAGAGTCTTGTGGAATGTTTGTTTAGGAACTGACCATCTCTTGGCATCATATGCTTGGCAACAAATTGGATCCATTCCCATAGTGAGACCTTTGAGGACTGATTTACCAGTGATGTTAGCAATGGACGGGACCATCCCGTCCAACAGGAAGTGCAAAGGACTGGACTGGACCGGACCGCGTTCAACAGCAAGTCCAAATCATTGGACGGGACCACCCCATCCAAAAGCAAGTTCAATGCAATGGACGGGACCACCCCCTCCAACAGCAACTCCAATACAATGGACGGGATCACCCCATCCAACAGCAAGTGCACTGGACTGGACTGGACCCCGTCCGACAACAAATGCAATGCAATGGATGGGATCACCCCGTCCAACAGCAAGTGCACTGGACTGGACCTCGTCCAACAGCAAGTCCAATGCAATGGACAGGACCAATCCGTCCAACAAAGAATTGCTACGGATTTGGGATGGACCGCGCGTCCAACAAAGAAGTCCAAAGCAATAGACTGGATTGCGTCCAACAGCAAGTCCAATGCAATGGACGGGACTGCGTCCAACAACAACTGTAATGGATCGGATCGATCGCATCCAACAAAGAAATGCAATGCAATGGATGGGACCACCACGTCCAACAACAAGTGCAATGGCCTGGACTGCGTCCAACAGATAGTCCAATACAATGGACGGGACCATGCCGTCCAACAGCAATTGCAAAGGACTAGACTGGACCGCGTCCAACAGCAAGTCCAAAGCAATGGACGGGACCACCCCGTCCAACAGCAAGTGCAATGCAATGGACGAGACCATCTCGTCCAACAGCAACTCCAATGCAATGGACGGGATCACCCCGTCCAACAGCAAGCGCACTGGACTGGATTGGACCGCGTCCAACAGCAAATGCAATGCAATGAACGAGACCACCCCGTCCAACAGCAAGTGCAAAGGACTGGATCGCGTCCAACAGCAAGTCCAATGCAATGGACGGGACCAACCCGTCCACCAAAGAAGGCAACGTGATCGGTGATCGAGGCCGCGTCCAACAAAGAAGTCCAAATCAATGGACTGGATTACGTCCAACAGCAAGTCCAAAGCAATGGACTGGACTGCGTCCAACAACTAATGCAATGCAATGGACGGAGGATCGTCCAACAAAGAAGTGCAATGGATCGGATCGATCAAGGTGCAACAGCAAGTGCAATGGACTGGACTGCATCCAACATAAAACACAATGCAATCGACGGGACCACCCCGTCCAACAGCAAGTGCAATGCAATGGACGAGACCACCCCGTCCAACAGCAACCCCAATGCAATGGACGGGATCACCCCGTCCAACAGCAAGTGCACTGGCCTGGACTGGACCGCATCCAACAGCAAATGCAATGCAATGGACGGGACCACCCCGTTCAACAGCAAGTGCAAATGACTGGACCGCGTCCAACCGCAAGTTCAATGCAATGGACGGGATCACCCCGTCCAACAGCAAGTGCACTGGACTGGAATGGTCCGCGCCCACCAGCAAGTCCAATGGATCGGATCGACCACGCCCAACAAAGAAATGCGATTGGTTGGGCCGGCCCAACAGCAAATGCAATGGACTGGAGTGCGCCCTCCTTTATTTATTTTTTCTTTTTTCTTTTTTTTTTCCTCTCTTCATTATTATTATTAGTCTCCTTGAAATATAATATCATTAAAGACGGATAAAAATGGGTGTTCACAATAAGTAGGCGATTTATAAATGTTTCACAGATTAAGAAACCCTACTGATTTTAGTGGCTGTTATACATGTTTAGGACCTCCGTTGTTTATGTTTGGTAATTTTAGAATTTATTTTTGTTCTAAAACGAATGATCTTTTATAAACCGAAGATATATTTGACAGTTTTTTTACATTTATACTCTTATAATATAAGTAAATTGGAATGCCTTGAATACACCCTAAAACCTTCCCTATTTATATTTGGAGATAAATAAAAGGTGGCTGCAATGGTGTACAATGCAGTTCACAGATTATAAAGGAATCCAAATTCAACAGTTACTTCTTATAAAGTTTCTTTATGTTGTAACCAAATATAAAAGAGTCTCTAATTTTTTTTTTTAAAATCACTCGATTATCAAATGGTAAAAACAAATTTGTTTTGGTCCTTAATAAACGAGTAATCTTTTTGTCTTATCTACAAAATGCTATTTTTTTTACCACTGTTGTTTCAGAAATCTCTGATCGATGTTGGTTATAGTTTCTTAAATCTATTTGGCAAAACGGGAATCATTGTTTATTTGATTCCCAACTTTAGTTAATATGTGTTGTAATGTTTGTTGCTTACAATAAGGTATGATTGCTTATATAAGATCATGCAATGCCCTTTAAATTCTATAGACACCAATTTCCATTGGTATTGAGCTTTGCAATGACTATAAATAAGAGTCAAGGGCAAACATTGTCTCATATTGGTTTATATCCACCTTGTCCTGTTTTTTCACACGGTCAACTATATGCTGCAATTTCTAAGGTGAGATGTAAGAGTGGATTGAAGATTCTTAGTTGTAATGATGATACGGTACCATGTTGAGTGGTTGAGAATGTTGTTTACAAAGAGGTTTTTGAGAAAATCTGATGTAAGTTATACCTTTAATAATATAGTTTTGTTTTCATTTCGTCTGATTTTGTCACTTTTATATAGACTCTTGACCATGTTATAATGTGTAATTTGGAATATAGCTTACTTATGTTTCTTTAATTTATATTTAGATTTGATATTTTGTGACAGTGTTTAAGGGTGGTTTAGATTATAGTAGATACAAATATAAACAGATACTTTGTACTATAAAATAATATATGTTTATCAAAATTGTATCATTTAATAAGCATTCTATTTTCATTAGTTCATTTTTATCTTCGTTCCTATTGCGAAGATGGAAAATAAAAACAACTGCTGCAACATTTTTGTAAAAAAAAAAAATTAGGGAGAAAAATCCAAAGATAAGAATAATAATAATATTTATTATTATAATTGAAATAATAATAAGTATAAAGTGTATGGAAATATATATTTTTTTAAAGGGTGTATGGAAATATTAAAAACTTTTATTATTCTAATAAATTGCTAAAATCAATAAATACAACTTGGTTAAGAACAATTTGACGTCCAGGAGGAGCAATTAATATTCTTTTTCACAAAAAATAAATAAATTAGATTCAACGCATAATATGGTAAAGTCGTAAAAAGTAATCTAGGTTGGAGGGAAATAAAGTAATGCCTTTTCCCTTTTTTCAAAAATTAATTTATTTTCCCATTTAAAGATGTAGAGACAATGTTGGACGGTCTAACCTTTATCTTGCCGACATGCTTTTCCTCTTTTATCTCAGAATCTGTTTTATCTCAAAATTAAAGACTTTTTTTTTGAGAGATCTCAAAATTAAACATGAAAGATTATAATATATGCATTTTTTATATTGCAACAAACGTCTCCAACACGTTTCTTTCTTTCCATTCCCACAAAAAATTCCATCTTTCTTCTCTCCCAAAAACCTACTCCTCTCCACCTTTTCTTCTCTCAACTACTCCTTCTCCCGTCGGTGATTGGTGACAGGTGCAGGTGGTATGTCTTCACTGCCAAAAAACAGATCGGTGGTGGCTTGGTGTAGATGAACCCTAGGAGTCTACTTTAGTCGGTTGCTTTCTGAAACAAGCTTCCTTTCTGTCAGGTTGAGCTGTCCTCTGGTTTGAAGGGGTTACAGAGGTGTCCAGATTATGGGTGCTAAAGGGGGACATTTGGAAAAAAAAATAACTACATAGTTAGCTTTGGTGGAATTAGAATGTGATTAGTGGTACTACAAATTTAGTTATAGATGTTTTGCGATTTGTATAGGTTTTTGTCAAACTCTTTGGTAATACTAATATGGTTTACTTTTCCTGGATGAAGGAGGTTCAATATGGAATTGGGACCGATTTGTGTTATTTTGGTTTTTTGATTTTTTCCTTCTCTTTCATATAGTTGGGTCTGGTCTGGTTTGGTTTTTCTCACTAAATATTGAGCTTTGCCATGATTGTCTTACCTTTTGATTTGACCATACTCTAACTTACTTCTGGTTTTGTAAAAATCCATTGTTCTATGATTTGATCGTTCATTGTTTATCATTAAGCATGGGTCAACCGTAATTTTCACGGTATTTTCAAAACCTTGGTTTCCCTCCCATATTTGTTTGTTGGGATTTTAGGTTTCAGTTTGTCTATAAATACGGTGGTCTCCTTCTTGGCTCAGTACTTGTCTTCAACTTATTTCGTTCTTCTCAAATTTCGATCATAATTTCCTTTTGCAATGGCTGCTAACTATGATAGGATCAGTTCTATAGTTTCCAATAGGGAGTGTATCAGGCTGTTAGTTAGGGTTGTTAGACTCTGGCATGTTCCATTTTTTAATAACCCTGCTCATACTAGCTCATTGGAGATGCTTTTGGCTGATGAACATGTAATAAAACCTTTGTTATACTCTTCTGCTCCATTATTCTATTGATATCTCTAACACAAATCATCTTTATTTTTACTTGAAACTGATTGTGTGGTTTTTTGGTTTATTGGTTGTAAAGGGAGGAAGGATACAAGCTACTGTTAGGAAACCTTTACTGCACAGATTCAGTTCTCTTTTGGAAGAGGGTTGTTGCTATAAATTTGTCTACTTTAATGTGGTGCCCAATAGTGGCGGTTATAGGGCTTCTACTCATGATTTCAAGCTGGTTTTTCTATTTAAAACTACCGTTGTGAGGAAAGAAGATCCTTCCATTCCCTTATTTGGACTTAACTGCATTCCCTTTGGTGAGATTCTCAATTATAATGATAATCATGAATATCTCATTGGTGAGTGATTTTACTGATTCTGTTACAATCTCATATTAAATTAAATTTTTTGATTGATTTGCTTGGTATTGATTTCTTCTTCTCATTATTTGCAGATGTTATTGAACTCTTGACTGCTGTTTTCCCTGAGAGACAATATCTTATCAATGGGAAGACAACTCCCATGGTTGTAATTGAATTAACTGACACTAGGTAATTATTTGGTCCTCATCAATTTAACCAACCTGGGTTATTACACTTTCTTTTGAATAACTTTGTCTAATTTATTTTATTATTTTGTATGAATAGTGGAAAGCTAGAGTGTGCTCTATTTGGAGAGTACGTTGGTATGTTGAGGAACTTTCTCAATGGTGGTGGCAATATTCAGGTGGTGGTTGTTGTCCAGCTTGCTAGGGTGTAGTGTTTTAAAGGCATGTTTTTTTAATATTATTTAGTCTTTGATCCTTTTTTTATGTGAGTTTCTGTAATATAATGGTGTAGTCCATGCCTAAGTTGTTCTTCATTTTATCTATTTACTTTGTAGGAAAAAATGTTATACAGAACAGCATGAATGCCACAAGACTGTTGTTTAACTCTGACACAGAAGAAGCAATTGTATTCAGAAACAGGTTCATGATTTTTGTTGATATTTTGTCTCTGTCATAAAAATTTTAGTTTCCATTATTATATTTTATACTAACCGGTTTTTTACCCCTCTTGCTTCAATCAGTTGTTCAGTAATTCTTGAACATGGATCCATTGATGTTGAGCCACTTGCTGTTGTGCTGGACAGTTCTAGAGAAGGGCTTGAGGCTGACTTTATGAAGAATAATCCAAAAAAGACAGTTGCTCAGCTTACCAGTATAAATGAGGTTGTCAGTGTGCTTTAGATATATTTCCCCATGTAGTTTACTATCTTATATATGCATATGTGTCTTTGATTATATTTATTATTTATTATTACCAAAATATTTACTTTATCCTTTTTTAATTTGTAGGACGGAATGTTCATTGTGTTAGGAGAAATTGTTGATGTAGTGACTGATGCCTCCTGGTTTTACCTGGCATGCAAATGCAACAGGTCTGTCAGTGTTCGATCGGGTGTCTATTTCTGTGAAACTTGTGGAATCCCTGCTTTACAAGTCCACCCTATTTTAATATATTAGCTATATTTAATGTTGTAAGATTATCCCCTTTGTTTTCTAATATATGGGAATTAGTCATATATACTTTACTTTTATACTTATACTACTGTTTGTTATTAGCTAACAAAAAATGGTTATATTTGAAAGGTACAAAGTCAAAGTGGAAGTTGCTAACGAAACAGGAACTGCTGTGATGATTCCTGCTATTTTTAGTCGTTGTTAATAATTATTAGATTATGAATAATGTATTGTCTTCGGTTTATAGTATTGTTTTTCCAGTGGGCAAAATATGGTTCTTAGGTTTTAGTTAATGTTGATTATTGTTGCTTATTATAGGGTGCTAATGGAATTGGATACCCAGACTTGATTAACTCTCTTATTGGAAGGAAATTACTGTTTAAGGTGGAGACTACATTGGAGCAGGCTTTTCAGTTTGATGGCACTTGTCCTGTGAGGAAAGTCTGCTATGATGAGGTTATCATTTCCATGTTTGAATTTATGGGAGCAAACAACACACCTACGAAGGTTTCTTAATAGGGGTTAATTTAAAGACACGCTTACCATAGCCCATGGGCTAATTATTTTATTTATGTGATGTTTTATTGTTTCCCCTATACTATGGAAATATATTTGGTATTTAGTCTTATTTAATTAGTGCCATTTTGATTTTAATTGAAGGTTGTTTTTGCTCCTCCTTTCCCAAAGGTTGACACCAGTGTTAAGGATCTAGAAGAACAACATTCTGTGAGTTTCTTTTTCTTAGCTATTCTCTTATTTAGTTGTTTGGTTTTTAGGGTAAAATAAAAGTTTGTGCCTAAATCTTTGGATGTTGGTTGTTGCAGCAGGCTGATTGTGAGGTGATTGGGACTTCAATCTCACTAGGAGATACTAGAACTGGTCTTCCAACACATTGGACTCCACCATCAGGATGGACTTCTGCTAAGAGGAAGTTGGATGTTCACTTTGTTGCTTGCCAAGATGATTGCTCTGTAAGTGGTGTGAAGTCAAAAAAAAAAGGAATGGAAGATGTTGAGAGCCTAGAATTTGATCCTGTGTCTCTCAAACTTGAGAACGCCTGATGTCAAATGAAGTAGTTGCTACAGATTATTTTGTGTATCTCCATATTTATGTTAATTTGCTGTGTAGTCAGGTTATGGAGATACTTTTAAAGGTTGTTTTGGTGTTTTAATATGGGATTTGGTTCTTTATTTTTTATTGTGCTATGTGTGTGGTTTTGGATATTGACATTGTTCAACTTCCAAAGTCAAACATGTATGCACTCTACCTATGCCAGGACAATGTTCCATTAGGAAGTTTAGTCAGTTATGGTTTGGCTCAAGTATGTATGTATTGGGAGTAGGGTCTCTTTTTTGTTTGGAAAACTCTTCATGTGTCAGATGCAGATTAGTTTTAATGGCTAACCATCAACATTATGATGGTTCTGGTGATCCCAAGCCATATCTATGTAATTACACTATTAATGTCAATGACAATTTGCAGTTTATGTTATCTATTACATTTTTTATATTCTTTCATCTTTTACTTTTGCTTATTTCTTGAAAAATATTATATTTTAAATGTCAGCATTTTCGCTATGTAGTTTGCACTATAATTATAAAAGTGTAAGTTTGTAAGGATTGAAGGGTATGAAAATTACAGAGAGTGATGTTAAAAACATAGTTCCATCATGTTGATTATTATAAACTTACTGCTTATTCATTGGGATGGTTTTTAAGAACTGGGATTTATTTTGTCATACATGATCGCTGTTTTGTTCTTATTTTTAACTTTATGTTGAATCCCCTGAATGATAAACATTAGCGTTAACCTAAAGTGAATTCCTCTACTAGAATGGAAGTCTGTTTTAGGGATATTCATCCTTTTTATGTATGTCAGTATTTGGAAAAACTACTATCTGCTTTTCTTGCTTACTATATTTTGCACTGTTAGATCAACACTTAGTTGGTGGTTTTTTTTATTTTCTTTTCTCCATGATGCTGTCACATATACAAGTCTTATAGCTATATAGTTTTAATTTCGGCGAGTCATCATCCCCCAATGAGTGTTGGACATGTTGAGAATGGGCATTTTATTTATGTTGTGACTTCAAAGTTAAAAGCCAAGTTTTTCGTAAATTTTGTTGATGTTTACCCCATTGGAAGGTTATCAATATGTTGCATCTGTTTGCTAGGTTACCATATTGTATCATTCCAATTTCTGCATTTACATGTTTCACTGAAGTTAGAGCCTTCTTATTGTCTCGGTGCTCGAGAGCTATTTATTTCAAGGTTAAGAAGTTGGCTATGTGTATTTTCCAGTTGATAGGGACGTGTGTATTCAGTTAAACATATGGCGCATTCATTATAATCTGATCACAATGCTCTGTGAGATAGAAATAAGCTTGTCTATTTTGGATTTTATACAGTCAAGATAGAGGCAACAAGGAGGACGACAAAGAGTGTTGTGGAAGGTTTGTTTTAGAATTGACCATCTCTTGGCATCATATGCTTGGCAACAAATTTGATCCATTCCCATAGTGAGACCTTTGAGGACTGATTTACCAATGATATTAGCAATGGACGGGACCATCCCGTCCAACAGCAAGTGCAAAGGACTTGACTGGACCGCGTCCAACAGCAAGTCCAAATCATTAGACGGGACCACCCCGTCCAAAAGCAAGTGCAATGCAATGGACAGGACCACCCCGTCCAACAGCAACTCCAATGCAATGGACGGGATCACCGTCGCCCAACAAGAAGTGCCTTTGGACCGACTCGGACCCCCGTCCAACATCAAATCCAATGCAATGGATGGGATCACCCCGTCCAACAGCAAGTGCACTGGACTGGACCTCATCCAACAGCAAGTCCAATGCAATGGACGGGACCAACCCGTCCAACAGCAAGTGCAACGGACTGGACTGGACCGCGTCCAACAACAAGTCCAAAGCAATGGACTGGACTCCAACAGCAAATGCAATGCAATGGACGGGGCTCAAGTCCAACGGCAAAGTGCAATGGATCGATGGATCAAGGCCCAACAAAGAAACGCAATGCAATGGATGGGACCACCCCGTCCAACAGCAAGTGCAATGACCTAGACTACGTCCAACAGATAGTCCAATGCAATGGACGGGACCATGCCGTCCAACAGCAATTGCAAAGGCCTGGACTGGACCGGACCGCGTCCAACAGCAAGTCCAAAGCAATGGACGGGACCACCCCGTCCAACAGCAACTCCAATGCAATGGACGGGATCACCCCGTCCAACAGCAAGCGCACTGGACTGGATTGGACCGCGTCCAACAGCAAATGCAATGCAATGGACGGGACCACCCCGTCCAACAGCAAGTGCAAAGGACTGGACCGCGTCCAACAGCAAGTCCAATGCAATGGACGGGACCAACCCGTCCACCAGCAAGTGCAACGGACTGGACTGGACCGGACCGCGTCCAACAGCAAGTCCAAATCAATGGACTGAATTGCGTCCAACAGCAAGTCCAAAGCAATGTACTGGACTGCGTCCAACAGTTAATGCAATGCAATGGACGGGACAGGATAATAGAGGATAAATAAATCAAACAGATTTTTTTATAGAGAAGAAAAAATATAATATGATAAATATATTTTCAAAGAATGATTCACCTGCATGGAGAAAATATGAAAATTAAAATATATTTTTCAAAAGAGAAGAAAAATAATAATATGATAAATAAATATATATTTAGAATGATTCACTTGCACAAGGAAAAAGAGGCGTATTAAATCAAATAGATTTTCAAGAGAGAGAAAATAAACATGGTAGATTATTATATTTTTTTTGAAAATGGTTAGGTTGCACGAGCAGGGGTGAATCCAGGAAATTTAGATGAGGGGAGCCAAAATCTAATTTACATTACATCGTGAAATAGCAATAAAAAAATAATTAATATATACAAAAAATTATATAATATAAGTTTCATATATGATTAAATACGTAATATAATATAAATTACTCAAATTATCTTTATAGTCAACATTGATATATATCTAAACCTCACTTTTTAATTGTGCACGACGATGTTCCATGAAGTAAAAATTATCTATTATCAATATAAGTGGTATATGTTTTAACAATTTTCTTTTTTAATGTAAACAATTGTATCTACTCTATGATTCTAAAAAAATTGAAAATAAATTCCATTGAAAGCTAATCATTATTATTATTAGAATACATGTAAAAAAACTCCATTGTCAGACATTTAAATTTATCATTCCATCCATCATTTAAATAACAAATATGCTACATATTAGTTTTTTTTATGGTATAGGGAACAGGTCAATGCTGAGTAATAAGCCTTCACATATCCTACAAAATCTATGAATAATTTCTTATTGTTTTCTTTTTTATAATACAACGTAATGCTACATAATATAATCACAATACAAACTTTGACCAACTTAAAATTCTAATCTTATTTATTTTTAGATGAGATCAGATATTATTGTTGAAAAACTTTTCATTTTTACATTAAACACTGTCAATGAGCATCTTAGAGATAAAATCTAATGTTCAATTTGTCCACGTCACTTTAGCACTAATTGAACCAATGATGCAAAGAATTATGTTGGTTCTTTAAAACTGATTTATAGATACATTTCATCAAACATGTTACAAGCAAAAAATTTATTGTTTCAATTTACTTAGTTTTAACCATAACCAATACAAGATGTAAACCAACAAACCAGTCCCTTCCTGAATTTAATTGTAACTGCAAATGTAATTAAACAAAACAAGTATCAATGACAACCATATTCTAATATATATATATATATATATATATATATATATATATAATCTGTTAAATATTTGTAACAATACCAACGGTCTCCACCTAGATAGGGTGTTATTTTAAATTCATTTTTAATAACCGTAAACAAACTTTAAATAGAATCTATTTTTCCTAAAAAATATAAAAAATTGTATCTCAACTATATAATATGGAAATCATTTATTATATTCATAACAAACAACACACTAATTATGTCTCTCATAAAAAAAACTATACGTATGTTTAGAAAATATTATCTTACATGTTAACCGTTAACTAAAGTACTTGGAATAAACAGTAAAAAATATATAATTTCTCGGGGTATCTATCAAACACCTTCGATCGTACCCACTTTTTGGCACTGATAAGCAGAGTACAGATACACTACTATTGCACCCTTCTTCATGTGAGATCACTGTCACCCGGCAACTCTGTAGCATCCATGTCCACTTTCACCCTACCTTCAAAACTTTTAGATTTTTTTTTTTTTTGACAAAAAAAGTAACTCACATTGTTAGATATTTATAGAACAAGGAAAAATCGCTTAAATTAATTTTCTTACTTTAAAAACTCTTAAGTTCCCTTCAAATGATGAAATTGGAATTATAATTTAGTATTTCCAATGGATTCAGAATTATAAATTTATTTTTAGGGTATACAAATAATCAAGATATAGAAATAATAATAAATTCAATTCACTGAATAATGATGGATACTACACAGTTATAATATGATTAAATAAAAATATTCAACTCCCTGAAATTGGTTGGTAATGGTAACGGGTATGTAGCTGCAGTGGTATTAGTAGCTGTAGTGATACAATATTGTTGAAAGATGCTCACCACTTGGCTGACATTGATAATAATGATGGTTAAAATATGTGACAAAGATATAATAAACAACAATTATACATGTTTTTTTTTATTAAAAAGATATTTATTCTTTTAAATTGATAAAATACATCGAACAACATAAATCCAATATCGCTAAAACCGAAAAGAATGAATATGCGAACAAACTCACAACACCCAAGTTAATAGCATAACACAGCAAAATCAAAATGCCTACAAAAGTGATAAAATCAAAGTCACCGGGAATTGGGTTTGAAATTGGGTTTGAAATTTGGATTAATCAAGTAAAATAATCTGAATTAGGAGGTCTTATTTCAATTTTAAAGCTCATGCCTAAGCCTAATTCCATGCACCAAAATGCAATTTTCAATTTCAATTCACCTTTCTCTTCTTCTTTTTTGATGATTTTTTTTTTTGATGAAAATTTCACCTTTCTCTTGTTTAATTAATTTAGATGCTTAATAATTAATAATGTGGGACGATGTTGAATGACCTTTCTTGATGAATTAAAATCTGTAATACTGGACAGGGATGTGACACGCTTTATGAACAGCAGATATTATCTCCTTCTCCTTGTACACTTTATTTTTCCCTTGTGTGGATAATATGCAGATGATGACAGTGGCCAAAATTGCACTGGAATATGCCAATTATAGCTCCCTTGGATTTATATTTTGATAGAATTAATTTTGAAGGAATTGATTTTGGTATAATTGATTTTGAAAAAATTGATTTATGTTTGATAATGATGTTTCAAAAGTGAGTTTAAAAGAATGATTTGTGTTTGGATGATAAAATAAAATCACTTTTGATGTATAAATATAAAGAATTTTGTGGGTCTCACACTCAATCAATTTTACTTAACATAAAAGCTAGAAATTTTTACCTCCACCAGAATCAATTCTACCCACTTAAAAATCAATTATTTTCAAAAGAATTTGATACCCAAACACTCCAGTGTAGCAACCGGAGTTTGGGACTCAAACGCTATTTTGCGTTTAAAAACAAACATGTACTAAGGGTGTGTTTGGATGAACGTTTGACAAACGTGATTTTGGATAGAATTGATTTTGTATAATTGATTTTAGTCAAAAGTGAGTTAAAAGTAAAGTGATTTATGTTTGGATACATTCATGGAAAAAATGATTTTTATCAATTCTTGTTGTTTGGATAATTTGGATCAAAATTGTTTTTGGATGAGCAATTACCAAAATAGGTTTCATACACACACATACACACACACACACACACACACACACACATATATATATATATATATATATATACTTTAGCTATATTTATTTTCCATTTTATTTATTATATATATATATATATATATATATATAAAATCAAATAAATTTACTAAAATAAAAAAAAGATTTTATTTCTTATGACTTGGGCCATCCAAGTAGCCTACTTAAAAAACTGTAGATAACCATAAAAATATGTAATAAACAAAACAAAATGAAAACTTTATAGTTCAAGTGAAAAATCTGGAATAGGAGACGTCGGGGTGCTGAAGGTCAGTAACTTTTGAGGCGCTGTTTTTGGCTTTTCTTTACGGAGAAGGCTGATGGAGGAGTAGGCTTTGCTTTACGAAAGAGACGTTGTGACAGCAGAAGACATAAACACATGTATGTAAAGATAGTTAATTAAGGGTATATGAGGTAAATTATCGATAGAGAGACAAAATCTACACAATCAATTTTGGATATTGGACGTGCAAGCTACTTGAAGCTGCTTCATCTCAAACTCAATTCCAAGAAAAAAATTGCTTTTGAACTCTGTGCTAAATATCTTCAAATGGGTCAAATTCACGTTTGACCACACAGAACCCACGTTTAAGAGGTATAGATGTGAAACCAAACAGGTACTAAAAGGTCACAATCTATTAGTTTACCGAGACCTCTACGTCATCAAAGGCTGTTCAATGGCATGCAAATAGTAGAATTAAACTTCAGCTCAGGTGAATGCAACTGCCTGTATGGAATAAAGTTCACTGATTCTAATGTTCATTTTCACCGTAGGATGCCTCCATGTTTTCAGAGTTTTGCTTCCAAAATCCGAAGTATGGATATATTGGAGACTAGGGGTGGCAAATGGATGGATTGGATAAATTTTTATGTGGATTGTAATGGATGGATTGAAAACGATCCATTAATCTATTATGATCCATTAAAAATTCATTAAAAAAAATTCAATCCATCCATATCCATTTAATAAAATCCATCCAATCCATCCAATCCATCCATTAACAATTTTTTTATGGATGGATATCCAATCCATCCATAAAAATTATTTTAAAGAATAATTTTTTTTGCAATTAAATAATTTTAATGGCGGTCAAGATCTTCGGCAATTGATGGCGTCAATTTAGGTTTTCCTGCTGATGTCCCTGAACTGCACATACCATATCATTAAGAATGTTAACATAAAAATACAAACAAAGAAACTTATATAAAAATACAAACAAAGAAACTTATAATGGAATGAGAAAATACTCTAGCGATGGCAGACAATCCGAATCCTCTTCAACAGTTCAATTCTCTTCGGCCAATTTTGCTGCTTAAATTTAACACATGTCGCATGTAGTATTCATATGTTGTGTGTTTTTGTTTTTAACTCAAAAATGGATCGGTAGTGGATTTTGTAAATTTTGTTTTATTTTTCAATTTTATCCAATGGATTTGTTTTTAATTTAAGAATATCATCCAATGGATTTAGTAACATAGTGAATGGATAGTGATCCATCCTTAATATGAAATGATCCAACTTGATCCAATCCATTAAAGTTTTTTTTTTTTTTTTGTAATGGATGGATTGGATGGATAACTCTTTGGATGGATCGGATAATTCTTTCAATACTTTTATAGTGTTTTTCCTTAAGACAATAGGCACAGTAACTAGAATACTGTACCTAAGTTTGATCCTAAATAAAATAAAAAATAGTGAAGAAAAAATAATAAGGAACGGAAGAGAAAATTAGATAGACTTATTTTTTACAAATGGAGGTTTTTTTATTTGGTGAAAAATAATATGAAAAAAATAAATTGGTTTTGGAATGGATAAAAGTTGATCCGTTACATTTTTGATTGTTGGTCCAATGGATTCTAAAATATATTGGATGGATCATAAACCATCCACTAAAAAAATAATCCAATCCATCCAATCCATTTATATTATTTTTTTATAAATGGATGGATTTGATGGATTTTTTCATGGATGGACTGAATGGATGGTGGATAAATGGATCATTTTGCCACCCCTATTGGAGACCATGATATCACTATAGTTTTTTTTTTATAAAAAAAAAAAACCAGTAATGCAGTTACTTTTATCTTTTATTTATTTATTGAAGAATGCTAACGAGTATCCTTAACCTTGATATTTATTATTTAATTTGAGAAGTGTTAAACTTAGATTCTCTCAAAACAAAATTTTCTTTTATAATTTTCTTAACCAATGCTATTAAGATATTCGTTATAGCAAGACCTTATTTCTTAACATAACATTGTTCCAATATTATTTTTCAAAGTATAAAGTCGGTTGAGTAAATGTTAACTTATCAGCGTTGGAATTTTAACTTTTCCTAAATAATTTTTCCATCCCAAAATAGTATTTGAATTTTGATTTTAGTCCCCAAATTTTTTTTCAATATTACATCTCTACATTTTCAAAGGTTCGGGAAATAGTCCTTACTATCAAAACGTGTCCGCTTTCTACTGACGTGACAGACGGACGCCACGTCATCCTTACAACCTGGATGCCACGTTACCACCATGTAGGATATTAAATATTTTAAAATTATTTTTATATTATTAATATGATAAAATAATTCATTTCCTACATGGCGATGATGTGGCATCCAGGTGACAAGGGTAACGTGACATCCATCTGCCAACTCGGTATATAACCGACACCACTTGACGGAAAGGAATATTTCCTAAACTTTTGAAAATGTAGCAAGGATGCAATCCTAAGGAAAAATAAAGTTTACTAAAACCAAAATTCAAACACTTTTCAAGGACGAAAAACATATTTAAATTTTTTTTTAGTACTACAATTTGTTTAAACCAAAACTCTAACTAAACTTTTTGTTAACATTAAATTTTTTTATTTTATACGAACATTATGATTGTCACACCTTAGTTTATAAATAATTTTTTTCATCCATAGTTAATTATAACGATATATTTTGATTATTCGTATCATTATTTGGTTATGATAATATAATAATAGCTCTCATTTTATCACATTTGATATTAAAATAAATAGAGTCAAAAGCATGCATAATTAGGTAACACTACAAGAAAAATACAATTCTAATAGTATTTACTGGTTAATTTATTGTGGTATTTTATTTAAATACGATTCTGATAGTTATTTTTTCCACAATTTTGACCCTCCGAAAGGTCTTGCTAATGAGATCTCAAAAATCATTGGGGAGTTGTTTGACAATTCATGGCCGACATGGACCTCAATCCATCAAGACATTAGGGATATGTAGTATCGGAAATTTTAGGTAATTAAAATTTAATTTTAGTTTTGGTTTCGTACATATTATTTTCGTTGCCTAATATGTTTTTTCATGGAAAATATTAGGTGGAAGCCTCAACATGAATGTGTCGTTAGAGCCGATTTTGAGCATAGAGGTTCTTGCATTATTAAAAATGTGATGAACAAGCATAGAACCGAATAGTATAGGAGACTGGATTTTTCCCAAGGTTCGAAATGCTTTACAGCTCGTGCAGTAGACGGGGGAGGAATTCCATCGGAGGAGCGCCCTAGCGAGGTAGAATGTAATGGCACAAATATTAGGTCCAAGTAATATTAGCTCTTAGGTGTGACAAATGTATTTAAATTAGAATGATCTAGAATAATGATGAATCACATCATTTATGAAGGATTTAGAATATTGATGAGTCACTACTTATGATGAGCTATATATGTAAGCAATTATGGAATGAATGAACAAGAAGAAGAAAATTGAAGGAAACCATATACTTTATACACTCTTTTATTTTACTGTTTTAGATAGTTTCTGAGGTATATTTGATACATTACATTGGTGCTTTCATTGCATTGTCATGGCCTCTCCTCCCAATTCTTCAGATACCATTAATTCCATCCTCCTTCAAATTTTAGAGAGCCAACAAATCTGCCATCATGCTCTCTCATCCATGACTGCTACACTTTCCTCCCTCAGCACCACACTCAAACCTCGCCACCAACAACTGAATTCCACCTCTAGCATCGTAAGTCGTAATGGTTGCTACCCACCTCCGTGCTACACCCACACCAGCTCCGAAACCTCCCCACCATGGGTCGGCATCCCGGACAACCCCTTTCCCTATCACCAATCGATCTCCATGACCACCACCCTGACTCCTCCCAGCTATTACCACCCTTACCGGGTCCCAAGCTCTGCTAACTATTCCTACCAATACCCAAACTCATCTCCTCTCACCTATGAGCACCTTGGTCTCCCCACCCAACTTGGTCTCATCTCGCACAGCCCATCCAACCACCAGCAACCGCTCACCACCTCCACCGCCCCGAGTCCGCACGGTCACCGCCACCATTACCCAGGCTCACCTCCTCAGCCAGAGCTCCTCACCCCAATTTAAACCCCAGCCCCGACCACAACTCCATTCTTTGTCCCAACATTCCCCGCCCCAACAGTGAAGGTTGATGACCAAATTGCGATTTCTCAGGAGCTTATCGCCGTTGGGTGCACCTTTTCCCTTGTCATCGACACAAAGGATCCAAAAGCTAAGAAGGATCCAATTTCAGCAATCACAGAAGTCTTCCAAGACCTGGCATCGCCGATTCAGGTCCCAATTGGTTCAGACTTCGTTCCGGTCGACCTCAAAACTCACGCCAGCACCATCTTTGCACCGCCACCCATGGTCGTCGTCTCCGTCGCACATTCCTCTGGTTCGAGGCTATGATGCGTGCTTGTCCTCCTCGCTCCAGATCCGCCTCGCCATGCTCATTTGGAATTTGCGACATTTGGGTCGTCAACCTCCACGCCGTCGCTAGAGACGATGGCTGTGAACGCCGTCTCCGCCACGCCGCCACCACTACACGTTTTCATTTTTGATCCCGGCGGTTCTCACATAGACACCCCCCCCCCCCCCCCACTTCGCAGTGCATCCCTGTCAAGCACGCCCCGTCGTCTTCGTTTCGGCCTGGTCGAGATCTCTGGTGATGGGACCCTTTTTCGTGGCGGCGGTGCCCTCGGACCAGCCTCTGGATAGCCATGGGTACCGTGGACATGGAACTTAGAAACCAACAGAGAAACATTAGGGTTCGACTGCTATTGGGCTTCTTTATCATTTTATTTTAGGCTCATTCTAGTTTCTTCACTTGGACCTTGCTACTTCTTTCTTGGGCTGCTAAATTGTGGGCATCATTTTCTTCATTCTGGATCAATTATTGGGCTTCACCTTTTTATTTTGAGCTCTTTTAAAATTGAGTGAGTTTTGGATTAGTTTTTGGGCTTAGCATAATATTGCGACTTATGAACTTCAATACACCTTGGGGACAAGGTGTGTATGCAAGACCAATGGAATGTAATGGCCCAAATATTAGGCCCGAGTAATGTTAGCTCTTAGATGTGACAAATGTACTTAAATTAGAAGGGTCTAGAATAATGACGAATCACATCATTTAGGAAGGATCTAGAATATTGATGAGTCACCACATATGATGAGCTATATATGTAAGCAATTATGGAATGAATGAACAAGAAGAAGAAAATTGAAGGAAAACATATACTTTATACACTCTTTTATTTTACTCTTTTATATAGTTTTTGTGAGGTATATTTTATACCTTACATAGAACAACGTTGTTGATTGTGGAATCTCTCTGTGCATCAATGGCTCCGTCTTTATTGTAGAGAACATGAAATTGTTAGTAAGAAATATTTTATTTTAATATAATGTGTTCAAGTTTATTTCACTAATTTCAAAAATAAAAAATTTAACTTCTACTTTTATATATGCAAACTTTGCAGTTGTACCAAAAATCAGTGACATGTTATGGAAAAGACAAAGAAGTTGAAGTCGGGAGTGGTTCATTGATGAGACCCGCATGATTATTGTAAGTATAAATACGATGTTAAAATTATAATTCATATATTTTATTATTGTGAATATTTGTAAATAAACATATTTAAGATAAGGTCCAACCATATGTATGTACCAAATAGGGATGTGCTTCTAGTAAAGGGCAGCACCCGCTAATCTCCATCGACAATGCCATTCTTTTGGAGGTTGTTGGAGCACTAAAAAAAAGCTATTTAGAGACCGCTTCGGTCTCTAATCACCAAAATTCGGTTGTTATTGGGGAAGGAATGTATCGGTCGCTAAAATTCGGTCGCTAAACGACCCTTTTTTGTAGCGGAGGTAGAAAAAAATATAATTAAGGCATGTGTATGGGCTTGGGCAGTTGGCAATGAGTTCCTAACCTCATTGTCTAGTTGGTTTGACATAGGCGGCGTCGATGCAGTGCAATTAAGGTAAATGAGAGATACCACCATAAACCTCAACAACGAGCTCGCCTCAAAGGACATGGGGTGGGGATATGGAAAAAAAGAGAGTACATTGGGTAGCGTGGGAGAATATTTGCAGAGAGCGGGGGAGAAAAAGAATTGTTCTTTTATTTTCTTTTCTTTACTCTGTTTTGATTGGTTGCCATTAGGGTTGATCCCTGTTTCGTCATGTACTTGGTTAGTTATAGTTGGTTTTTCTTGTTGTGATTGTGCTTTGGTTGGGTTGATTATTGTTTTGGTTGGTTTGCTGGTTTCTTTGGTTGTATTGTTTATGGGTTCGGGTACCCCTTGTACTATTTTAATTCATTTTTTTGCCTTTCAAAAAAAAAAGATGGTGCATATATGACAACAAAATACTATGTTTAGCAACTATTCCTTCACTGGCATATCCATCCCGTTGGGTGCCACCACCTCCAACTTCACCTCCCATTGCAGACGACAACGTTGACAACCTCGTCCCACCACCCGATCGGCATTCATGTTAAGGACACTTTTTTTTTATAAGCCAAAATGTATTAATATGCCCCAACCCATATACAAGTGAACCAGAAAAAAAAAAAAAAAAAAAAAAAAAAAAAAAAAAAACCACTGTTGAAATGATACCAACCCAAGATGAAATCAGAATCATAACTACAAAGGAACATCCAAAAAGAGAAAAGAGAGATACCCCTACCAACCACAAATTTAACATGACAAACCACCTAATAAAAACAAAACCAAGTAACAATTATATCTTTTCTAACCTAATCACTACTGTAAAACCGCAAATAACAACCAGCAAACTCAAAGCTGGAAAACTAATCCAAACTAGAAACTGCACGCCCAAAACCAACCCAAAAGGAACTATAAAAATATAACAACACATACACAGTACCAATTCCATATATTTGTTTGTTGCCAGGACAACACAGTATTGCAACTAGGACCCGAAGAGAGGAACCACAACAAAAGGAAGAGAATTAAAAACAGTAAACCACCATGCTGAAATCACTTCCACACAAGCAAAAAGCCCACACACAATTAGCCAAGTTACCAACTTTTGCAAACACCCAATAGTAGACACCTGCCAGGACATTGATAGGGACCTGCCATGAACATTGTAGAAGCAAAACACATAACCAAATGAAAAACCAGCAAAGAACCAAGCACATTAGAGCTTATATGCATAAAGCCAGACTGTTCAACTCAGCTCCTATTGATGTGTGTGGAACATGCATATATTTTCATATTAGTTAACATTTAAGTGTTGCATTTTCTAGCATAGTTTTCAATAATTTTTAGCATTTAGCATGCATTTTTTATTTTACCTTTAGTTTCGATGATTTTTGTTTGTTTTTGTTGCACAATTAGGTGGATTGCAAGTTTTACAGGTTAGCCATGGAATGTACCACACCCACGGATGGTGATGCTCTATTTCTTTCAGCAGCTGAAGGTTCCATGGCCTGACCATGGCAGCTGCCATGGCCGTGGAACATAGAGGAATATCCCAAAAATCAGCTAAAAGATCCACGGCCAGCCCATGGAACATTCCACGGCCGTGGATCTTTGTGAATCCATGATGCACGGAATTTTTGAAGGAACTGAACCAATCCACGACCTAGTCGTGGAACATTCCATGACCATGGATCACGTGCGTCAGAATTTAAATTGTCAAGTTATTGCTCCTTTATTGAAGGGGGAGTGGTTATAAATTGAAAAGGATGTCAAAAGGAGAGAGGGGAGCTCGAAAATGGGACAAAAGACATTACAGAACATTAGAAACATCAAGAATTGGAGGGATTTTACAAAGAAGGGCTCTAAGATTTCTCTATTGCTGCAACTCTAAGAGTTTTTCTCCTCCTTCTTTTGTATTTTCTTCTTTATTTTGAATGTTCTTTTGGATTCTTATGGCTTGTATCTCTATGAAAATGTCTAAGTAATTCTCTTATTCTAGGATTTGGTTTTAGCCCATGATGTAATAACATGTTATCTTGAATTTCTCCTCTTTTCAATATTAAATCTCTTTTGATTCAGTTTTTAGCACGCCAATTGCCTGTGAATATGCTTGGCCACATGTTTGAAAGGTGAACCTTAGCATTTGAACTCTAAAAACTGAACCTGTGCTTTTAATCACGAAAGTAGATTATTTCGCTTGAGGTGTTGTTTTGATTTATCACTGTTCTTAAGGGGTCCAACCTAGATTCAGTTACCACGAAAGTATGAGTTGGTCTGATTGGGGACGTTAGCGTCTGAAAGGAAACGATAATTACCAAGGATAAATCACCTTCAAAATTAGTTTAGTAAAGAAAGGGGGAATCATTACGAACTGTTAATCATCATTGTGGTGAACCCGAATCCTAGAAATGCTTATAAATTAATTTTCTACCATTTGTTAATTTCAGAATTTGCAATTCTTACTGTCACTCTACTAAACTTGATTATGTCTTGATAATCATAATTATAAGTAACTAGTACTCAGCAACACAGTCCTTGTGGTACGATATTTTACTACTTGGAAAAACCGTGCACTTGCGGTACACAACACCTATATCCTAAAACAGAAAGCAAAACCATTCACTCTCTCACTGAAAGTTTGTCCTTGTGAAAAACCATTTCCCAACCTCATTTTGTTTCAACTCACACACTCCCCCCATATAATGCCAGTTGCATGCCACACCAAGAACCAACCTTCAAAATAACTCACACCTACAAACTCTAATAATTGCTGAAGTAACCTTTGATTCAATCCTCCACCTGCAACACAAGAAAGCTTTTGACAAAATCAAAACTTGCTTTTTTTTAAAATTCATTTTTGGAAATCAAACCTTTGATTGTTAGTATAGATCAAAACCATTCCCTTCAAAAAATTCACTCCTTACTCTAAATCTGTCCCTTTATTTTCCCCTCTCAAGTATGTCTCTCAACATTCCCCCTAGGACAATATTTACACCCCCCGATTTTGACAGCCCACCACCTTCTATTGCATCATTGAAGAATAAGTTCACAACTCCCACCTGTTTTTTAGCTTGTTTATCAGCTACGAATTTTTGGATATAAGCACAGATCCTTGACTCTTCCTTTCCTTTGTTTCAGAGCAGATTTTTAATTGTCCCCTTGCACTCCCCTCTCAAGTTTAAGACTCTTCACTTCCCTCCAGAGTAGAAACCCGGCAGCATATTATTTTAACCAAGACCAGGTGCTGCCCTAGCCACAGTGAACCTGTAAAACAATTCTCAACCAAGTTAAAAAAAATTGCTGGTTTAAAATCATAACTCCAGTACTTTTAAACCAACCAGGAAATTAGAACTAGTTCATGTATGACACTGTTCAATTATTTTACCTATATCCACCCCTACCTCATTCACTTATATTTCAAACATTCCATAGAATTTATGCACCAAGCAACAAAATGTACTTTCCATTCCTTTTCAACGGCCAACCAAGACCACGCCCTATACCTTATCATTTCAAGAATTCTACCCATATCAAAATTGTTATTGTTAAATATTATTGAGTTTCTTTCCAACCGAATAGACCATATCACCGAATGCCACACTACCACACCTCTTTTTCTACTTTTTTTTCTAAACAAACCCAAATGTTGCATATATGACTCTTCAATTGAATAAGGTAACACTACATCAAAACCAAGCCAATCATACACCTTCATCCACACCCTGTAAATTTAACTGCAATGAATAAACATATGACATGCAGATTCCATTTCCATATTACAAAAACCACATGCTAAACCCTGTGAAGATCTCAACACCAACCACTTGTTCAAGTTCAATTTAGTAGGAATTCTATCTTGTAAAACTTTCCAAGAAAAAGCCAACACTTTTTGTGGAGCTTTTATCTTCCAAAATTGTTTAAAAATCAGATGCCCCAATTCCCCAATCGTTTCCCTATTTTGACATAAATCTTGTAACAAGATATAAGCCGACTTTGAAGTATATTCCTTTGAACCATCCAATGTCCACTCCCATTTGTCCACACTTCCCCTCCGGGGGCAAGCAGGTAATATGGTTTCCCTGAGTTCTATCCATTGTTCCTCTTCCCACACATAAAAACTTCCACTCCCATCTCCCCGACACCCAATCCCCCATCAATTCTATAACTTTGTTTTTGTCTTCTGAAATATTATACATTCTCGGGAAAAGCTCCATTAAACTTGTTGGTCCAAACCACACATCTTCCCAGAATTTTATTTTGTCGCCTATCCCTAGCTTCCTCATCAAACCCTTCTTTGGACAATCATCTAAATTATTTATCCTTCCGAGTCTACATATTTCCTTCCACCAAGCTGATCCATTTCTTGTACCATCACTCTCATTCGGAGCAACCGATCTAACATTTAAAGATCCGTATCTCGATCTAAAATTTCAGTCCATAAACCCTTCTCCTGATTTCAAAGTCTCCACCTCCATTTTGCTAATAATTCCATGTTAAACCACTCTAGGTTCTTAATGCCCAATCCGCCTTCTCGCTTTGGTTCACAAACCATTTCCCATCTCACCCATGCAATTTTCCTTTTTTCAGACCCCCCCCCAAAAAAAAAAAAATCGTTTCCCTATTTTGACATAAATCTTGTAACAAGATATAAGCCGACTTTGAGTATATTCCTTTGAACCATCCAATGTCCACTCCCATTTGTCCACACTTCCCCTTCGGGGGCAAGCAGGTAATATGGTTTCCCTGAGTTCTGTCCATTGTTCCTATTCCCACACATAAAAACTTCCACTCCCATCTCCCCGATACCCAATCCCCCATCAATTCTATAACTTTATTTTTGTCTTTTGAAATATTATACATTCTCGGGAAAAGCTCCATTAAACTTGTTGGTCCAAACTACACATCTTCCCAGAATTTTATTTTGTCGCATATCCCTAGCTTTCTCATCAAACCCTTCTTTGGCCAATCATCTAATTTATTTATCCTTTCGAGTCTACATATTGCCTTCCACCAAGCTGATCCATTTATTGTATCATCACTCTCATTCGGAGCAACCGATCTAACATTTATAGATCCATATCTCGATCTAAAATTTCAGTCCATAAACCCTTCTCCTGATTTCAAAGTCTCCACCTCCATTTTGCTAATAATGCCATGTTAAACCACTCTAGGTTCTTAATACCCAAACCGCCTTCTCGTTTTGGTTTACAAACCACTTCCCATCTCACCCATGCAATTTTCATTTTTCACAATCCCCCCACCCACCCCACAAGAAGTCTTGCTAAATCTCACTACTAGAAAAAAGGTATTTTGCGATCGAATTTAGTGACCGATTTATATCAGTCACTAATAGCAACGGAATTTGTGACCAATTTGTTTTTTTTCAAACTTGGTCACTGTTTTACCTTCAGCGACCGATTTAGCGACCGAACCATTCGCTCCCAAAAAATTCAGTCGCTAAATCGATCGCTAAGCTTAAAAAGAAAAAGTCAAACTAGTTTTTTTGGTCAGCAATCGAATTGCAGTCAAAATATAGCGATCGATTTCAATTCAGTCGCAGACTAAATTTTTAATGAGCCGCGACCGATTTTGCGACCGAAAAAATGCGATCTCTAAAACTGAACCCTAAAAAAGTAACTCAAGCCCTTCCCTCTCATTTTTCATTTTTTCCCTCCTCTCTCCCACTTCCTCATCTCTGTAACCTCCTCTCCCCCTCCCGCACTGCAATCTCCGCCCCCTCTCCCATTCCATCATTCTCCCTCTCCGATCATCTCTTCGTCCCTCTCACTCTCTGCCAGACAGTAGAGCGGAGGCCAACAGTGGAATGCCACACTATCGAGCCCCACCACCACCGAGCCTCACCACCACCTCTTCGATTCTCTTCCTTCAGGTACCCCCCAATCTCTTCCTTCGTCTTCCCTTCAGCTTTCCTCACATTAATCTGGCATTAGTTTTTGTTTTCCTCACAATCTGTTAATTGGCTTCAAAATGGTATTAGCTTGTTAATTGGCTTCAAATCCTTTCCTTTTTATATTCTGTTTCTCTCTTTTCATTTTCTTAGAAGTTTGGATGCTATGTTCTTATATAGGTTAGAGTTGGTTGGTATAGCCTCTAATGAGAGTTTGATTATGCTCCGGTAGGAATGATTGGGCTTAATATTGTTTAGTCTTGTTATGATCTTCAGGAGGCTTCTATTTCAAATTTGATGTATTGGATGTTGTGCATGTGAAGAACAAAAGCGAGGATATTATATGAAGTACTTGATACAGAGTTTTTTTAAACCAATTACCAAAAGGTTCAATTCGGGGTCATCTTCCTTTATGGAGGCTAGAGCTAAAATCCTCTACCATTCGCAACAAAAACCTCCATTTGAGCTTTGGAAAGCTTGCAGCTGAAACAAATTAAGTCAGAGGTGAGACTAATTATTTTTAAGATGCAGAATCATCTATTTGATTTTTAAGTGAGCTTATCTTTCATTTACATTATTTCTTTGTCAGGTGTTACTTTGTTGTTCAATGAACCTCCATAGGCTTGAAAACCTGATGTTAAATGGAGGCTTTATGTTTTTAAGGCTGGTGAAGTGCTAAATGGTAAGTCTGCATAACTTCTTCAAACTCCACATAATTTATATTTCTTTTTTCTTTATGTCATACTCATGCCCCCGGCCCTGGTCACTTTTGTCCTGTTTTACACCCGTAGAAGAGAACCGTTTAGGAATAAGCTCTGCTTGCTCAATCTTAAGTCTTGACCTTTTTTTTTCTTTTGTTCTACTCTGTGTTTTTAATCACGATTACTGTTAATTATAGGCTTTTTTTCGTGGAAAGCTTCTCCAATTATGTGCTGAATGTTAGATACTAAATTTTATACATTTGCATCCAATATCATACACTTGCATCTATGATATAGATAGAACACTCATGGTAGTAGTAGTTGTTGAAATGAAATATCCTTCATAAACCTTCTACTTCATCTATAAGAAAAATAAGTAATAATAACATCTTTCTTATAGTCGTGCATTTTCTTATTTTTTTTATGTGCCTCCAAGTTATATTATTTCCAGTGGTTTGGTTTCTCTGAGGCTTTGTTTTTCAAGTGTGGATTTCTGCTTTCTTGGGTCTGTAATTTACCGTGCTTCGCACTGTTCATGATTGGAGCTATTTTTATTTCTAGTCTCCTCTGTGTATGCTGGTGTGTGCAAGAAAAGCTCATCATGCGGTATGAAATAAGAGAAGGGTATGTGTTCATATTGAATGTATTTATGTACTTATAATTATTTCTTCCATTTTATTTAATTACTTTTTTTATGGAAGTTCTCTCCTTTTTTTTAGTAATAATATTGTGACTGTGACAACTTAAAATAAGTATTGGTTTGTTATATGCTTTTAAAAAAAAACCAGTCACTAAATTGATCTCCAAAATAGGTATTGGGGACCAATTTAGTGGCTTATTTTTTTTAATTAGTGATCAATTTAGGGACCGAATTAACGACCGATTTTTTATTTAGCGATCATTTTTTCGATATCGAATTTTAAATATGACCAGTGGGATGAGTGACCAAAAATTTGGTCGCTAAATTTAAAAAATCTGTCGCTAAAATTGGTTGTTTGAATGGTGAGGCGACCAATATTAGCGACCACATTATGACCACTCTGTGACTGAATAATACTCGGTCGCTATATAATTAGCGACCAAGATTTTCGCAACCGATTTTAATCAGTCGCTAACCAATTTAGCGACCAAAAAGCTTTAAATAGTGACCGAAAAAATCGGTCGCTAAAACCCCATTTTCTTGTATTGTCTTTACTAGTTTTTTGAGGACCTTCCGTGGGATTTTCCAAAAAGACAAAAAGTATATCGAAAGAACATGTATTCTATTATTCATTTATATTGTAAAATTCATTATATTTTATTAATCTATTTGGTTTTACAAATTTTATATATTATACTTTTTTTCATAATACAATTCAGCAAAAAAAAAACATGTATATTTCTTTAGTAATTAAAAAAAAACCTATTGAAAAGTTGAAAATTAATGTAATCAAATCAACTTCTCAAAAAACCAACTTCTCAACACCATCTTAAAAGAAATTAAATTTTAACATTAGGAATTCGATTTTTACCAAACCAATGTTTCTCAATATATTATCCTTTTTTAAAATAATAATGGAAAAACAGTAAATTAGAAAATAAAGATAAAAGAAGCTATATCTATATAAAAAAGCCATCATCATCGTAGAGGGTATGCTTATGATGTAAGGGTTGGGGTATCCCTTGTACTCCATTTTTAATATAATTTTTGCCTATAAAAAAAAACATCATAGTGGGTGGCTATCACAAACAAATCTTGTCATTGTGGTCCATTTCCTTCTCTTCTTCACTTTCTAACACTCGTTGTCAAATTGATATAACCGCTACTCCACCGCTATTCTAGGATTAATGAGAGGTTCATGGTGTGCTGTAAATGATGGATTTTATTAGGAATGTCAACATAATTAGAATGTCTAGTAAAGCAGTGATACATTTGCATGATATTTTTTTTTAAAAAAAAAGGAGGGGGGTGGGGGGTAACGTAGGACACATCTTCTAATTGAAAGTAGTATTTGCTTGCACGCAATTGGATTTATGTGAATCTAGGAATCACTTTAGGACTTTTTTTTGAAGGGAGGAATCACTTTAGGACTTGTATGTGTATATTGGTGTAATATATATACGGGCACTGCGAAACCTTTTATTTATGTTTGCAGCACATTATAGATGTGGGGTCATACGTACTTTATAATAAAATAATAAAGTTGTTTTCTGGCAAATAAACATAGTTAATTTTATCTATGTATACCAAAAAACATAGTTTTGAACTTGACAATAAACTTGTCAAAAAAAAAAAACTTGATAAAAAATGCTTAATCCAACAACTTTCATGATACTGGAATATGATATTGGGACAAGGAACCTGAGTAACACCCTATAAGCTTATGCATGACTTCATTTAATTAAATATATGGTATAAGAATAAAGAATTCATTTCTGTATTAAATAATGCATGTGATAAAATCTGCATTCCCTCGAAGATATCTATTTATATACTAAATTAAATACCGCGCTGTATTATACTTATGGGATCATGTGAACTTGACCTAAAAAATACGTATCAAATGGCGAAACTTTTGGCATTTTGATGACAGTTCAGAAGTCACCTATGATTTTAAGCAAAATTCTTTGTCAATGGACATAATTAACAAATGGTGGAATCAGAAAAGTTTGTTTAATTATGGCCACGTGCTTAGCGGTTATTAATTGGACATATATTTTTTGGTCTAAACCCAATATATCCAAACGCTGTCAACGAGTGACTAATCACTGTTCGTGATGCGTGACTTTCACTGACCAAGCATTATTTTAACACTGTCAGGAATCGAATCCGGGAGCAAACCAAGTTGACTCCTAGAGTGTCCCAGGACAGGTAATTGGACATGTATTATAAGGTTTTTTTTTATAAGCAAAATTGTATAAAAAAGGTACTACAAGTACCAAAACCCATATACATGATAACACTATGGATGATAACAAAACACTCTCGTGTTAAGCTGTATACAAAAGATAAGTAAGTGAACCTATGAACAAAAACTTTGCACAAATAAAGAGCACCAAAGGAGACAACCGAACAAAAGCCCCCGTCACAACAACTATCAATGATACAAGTACACCACCTTTGAAAAAACAGATGCAAAAATATGAACCACCCCAAAAATATCCAATCAATGTCGCAAGGAGAATCGGGATCCTCTTTATGAGGCATCACAAACTGATGACAGGCCAAAAGGACAACTGAACGAAAACTGCAGCCCCAATCTAAAGGTCAATCCTTCACAGAAGCTTAAGAAGCACTTAATCACGCCCAAAGGATAATAATCTAAGATAAATGGCACAACAGGAGAAACATACAGAAAGAGACCGGAAAATCACATAGCACACCCAATGGGACATAAACACCAATCTGCATAATTGTAACTAAGAGTAGTGTCGACGAATCTGGGTAAGTATACCCAGTCGTGCAAGTAATACGGTGGTGAGACCGGTTATCGTATCCATGGGGATTGGATGTCAATTATCAGTTCACAATTTCAGCAACTATCTAGACTATGATGAGAATTCAAAATAAATAAAAGAAAACATTCAAATTTTTTTTGTATTTTTGTCGAGCACTTGGAATGCGAAAAGGATATGTTGGGATTAGACTTCACCAAACCTCTACCTCATGCAATACCAGGACTAGATACCTCTCATTCATGCTTCAAATATTAAAATCAATCCACTAAATTACTCAAGCCCCGATTCCTCGGATGACAAGAGCCTAAATCCACCAATAGACCCTAATTCCTTAGGTGGCCTAGATTAATGAATTTGCATTAGGATTAGGGATTACGCGATTACTAGTAAACCAAACTCCATTCCTAGATGCAAGGGTTACTAGGTGATTAAATTCAATTCCGGTTCTAATACGAATTTCTCAATTGCATACCAAAACACTAATCGAGTCATGGGGGTGCTAGCCACAACAAGCATTAAGCATGGAAAATTAATCACTAATACGAAGGCATGAACACAGAATAATCAGTCAAGGCACATACATAATAATCAGTTTGGCTACATCTAATCCCAACAAACAGGGATTAGCTACTCATAAAAGAGAAAGAAAAAACCAGAGAAATAGGAGAAGAGGAGAGAAGAAACTCCATGGGAGCTTTCCACTATCGTCACAGCAGCCCCTCTCAGCAACTCCGTTCTAGGGTTACAATCCTTCCTCAGCCGCAGCCTCCAAGGTCTCTATTTTTAGGTCTGAAAGTCTGTGTCAAAGATCCCCAGAATCCTCTCTGGAATCAATCCAGAATCCCTTTTTTGTCTTCTGCGCTCATATTTATAGGGAAGCCACGCGTCACGGCCGTGATGGCCATCACGGCCAGGCCGTGACATGTTCTGGAGTGGGCGCGCTTTCAAATTTGGAGCATCACAGCCACGAGCCTCATCACGGCTAGGCCGTGATCAGTTCCGTTTGACCTGTCACGGCCGTGATGGGCATCACGGCTAGGCCGTGACAGCTTCTGACTTTTGCCTTCAATCTTCTCAGTTTTCTTGATCATGGTCGTGATGGTCATCACGGCCAGGCCGTGATGGGCTCTGCTTGGCTCAATTCTTCACTTTTCAAGCTCTATTCCATCCAAGCTCCATCATGGCTGATTTTGATCATTTTTACATTGATTCCTGCAAAACAACACCAAGAAACCACCTTACCCGTTCCAGTGGAAAAACTAACAAAAATCAACTAAAGATAATCTATATGAAAATGCATGCAGAAGTGTATATGAAACATCATGTAAAATCACACTATCAAAATCACCCCAAGCTTATTCAATTGCTTGTCCTCAAGCAATCACTAAGGCCAGAAGATCAAACTAATTAAGGCATGGATAGTGAATCAAGAACCCGAGTAGTAACTGATCCAAGTAATAGGCATTTCAAATAATTCAGCAAGAGACAATCAATTCAAGTCCAATTAGACGCTTAGGTTTCTTAGACTCATATTCTCATTGATTCGGGCACTCTTTCTCACCTGAAGATCACCCCAAGCTTATTCAATTGCTTGGCTCTCTTTCTCACCTCACTCAAGTGTTTAGGGACATATGACATTTCGCTCCATTTTCCTCAAGGAATGAATTCGACCATAGGCTTGACTATCAACCAAGTCTCTACTTTATTAATGAAAACAATTAAGAATCAAGAGGTCTTTCGCTTTGGTTGTAATGGGGCCATGGGATTAATCGTTAGGTGGGGAAATCAAGAAAATGAAATTTTCAAAAGGGTACACAACATATCAAGCATTGCAAACATGACCTTCTAAAATACCTTTTTGGGTTTCGATTCACTTTTGCCACCTTTCTTTCTTTCTTTTTCTTTTATTTCTCACTTTTCTTTTTGTCATCCCCTTCTCTACTTTATTTTTCTTTTTCTCTTTTTCTTTTTCTTTTATTTGGAGAAGGGGAGATTTTCAATCCAAGAGAAATATTTTTCTGATTTTCTCATCCCATACTTTTTTTTTTCAACTACCTTTTTACCCTTTTGTAATACTTTAGAAGGTCCTATCAATCATCATTCATCAAAATATTTCAAGGTACCAAGAAAAGTATTTTATTCTTTCAGGCTCAAAATTGGGCAACTAAGGGGTAGCATTTAGTCGTTCAAAGCTCAGAAGCCGGAAAAAAATACCTAGTGCCTCAATCATTTTCAAAAATGTTTTCAAAAATTTTTAAGCTTCAAAACGGTTTCAAGTCAAGTTCTAGAGAAATGCATCCAAGAGGAATAACACTCTAACACAAAGAATGGGGTAGATATAGTGAATACCCCTTTATGGCTCAAAATCTCACATTTCGTAGTTCAAAAATCAATGAGAATTACAAATCTACTGAACCTTATGCTAATTATCAACTATCCAAGATTATCTCAAACATTTTTATTTGTAGCCTTATCACAAGAATAAAAAAAAATTGGGTTCAACAATTCACTATCTCAATTTAATTGGCACTCAATTCTCACAATTGGATGCAAAATCTAAGCAAGGTCAATCGAATCATGTGATCATGCAAACTATCATGCAAAACTATATGAATGCAACATGAAAAATGCAAATGCAAAATACCCCTACCCCAAGCTTAAGAATTTACATTGTCCCCAATGTAAACAATCAAGTCGGAGAGAGGAGAAAAATGGAACGACTTACCGAGGCGGTAGCGGGTGTTGGCTCTCATTCCAGTCAGAAACTTGTTGGAATTTGTGTCACGGCCGTGAGTGAGACGCCCCGACGTCCCATTAAAGAAAACCCAAAATATTAAAACCTAATTAGCGTTAAGCGAATATATTAAAACAACGGAAAAATTTAAAACTTAATATACATACATAACATATACCACTCAGGTCCTGATACAGTACAGTAGAGGGAATCCCATCAGTCAGATCCCAAAATGTACAAAACTGATAATCCAACGAAAATAAAAACAACATCCTAAAGAGATGAGACGCACTGGCTATAGACTCTATACTCAACTATGAGGATCCACGACTCGTCCTCCAACGTCAGGCTCATACGAAGTCCCATCAAGTTCCTCCATGACTGGAATCTCTGTAGGCTCTTCTCATCACGATCACAAAAAGAAACATATGTAACATAGAGAATATAGGGATAAGAAACCATATAACATCAAACGTGGAAATGGTTTAGCAACATTTAATTAAATAACGGCACACTAAACATCCGTCTCCCAAGTATAAATATGTATAACATAATCATCCTCAATCCACATCTATAATCTTTCCTCTACCCTCCATTATGATGCAATGCAAATGCTGTATGAATAATCTCTTCAGGTATCGGCCATATCCGGATATCACAACAATATAATCGACACGTCCCAGAGTCCCCGGCGCACACCCTCGTCCGCGGATGGAGAGTGCCCACGCAAAGCAATGGCACTATAGACGCACAACCCGGTGCACACCTCTGGACCACAATCCAGGATGCTCATGCAATGCATGAACTATAGCTGCGACTAAAATGAAATCATCTCTGGACGGTCCGCCGTTAGCCTATCCCCGGGAATTTTCCTTCCGAGGCATAGACCCCAATCGACCATGTTTCAGGTCCACTCGACCATGTTTCAGGTCCCTCATATCACAGACCATGTTTCAGGTCACCCCCTAGTGCCCTAACCGGTCATCATAATCTCATAAATAACCTCAAAATAATCTCATCTCATTAATCTCGACCTCATATCAAGATAATCATCTCGGTTAGGCACTGCTATCACATAATGTATGCAATTCCCAAATACATCCTCGTGTCTCATATAACTTATGATTTACTCCATCCTCTAAGTACAATCATTACACTCATTCTATCATCATAATAATAATGATAATCACAACAACAACAACAACAACAACATCAACAACAACAACAACAACAACAACAACAACAACAACAACAATAATAATAATAATAATAATAATCCCATCAGTAGTAATATTAAAATAATAATAATAGTAAGAATAATAATAAATATAAACCAGTATCAATTTCACATCAACCAGTCAAACACGTAATCCTCACGTAATAAAATAAAAAATATATATATATATATAGCGTAACAACGATAAACGCACAATTTCTATAGCATCATCGGTACCACTAAGTAGTACCCAATGTGGTATAGACCTTGTCCATTACTCGCTCTCATGTAGGGTTTGGGTCGCCCTACACCATTATCTAATTAAATGTAACCGTCGCCGTTTCCGACATTAAATAGTTTCTTTCCCCCACCTGGAATGTCTTCGGCTAACTCTGGGGCAACGAAAAACGAACACTTCCTATATTATCTCAAATCTGCCACGCACCATTCTACACCCTCCGGGGCTCCAAAAGTTCACCTGAACGCATCATTGTGAAGCACACGTTACGTGTAGTTCAAATCTGAAGACGGAATTGGAAACCGATAAATGAATTGAAAGATAACCTCAGTACCGTCGCCGACGGCATTTAGACACAAAAAGGACATAGGCTTACCTTAGCCTAATCAAGAAAAGAAAGATAGGATAATGAAGTAGACGTCGCGAAGATCACAACGATATAATCGGTTTCTCGATAGGACGAACGGATTGCTTGAAAATTACTCCGGAATTTTCTTTCTCTCACGGCCTCCCTCTCTCTCTTTCTTTCTCTACGCTACCTCTTGGTTTTTCTTACCTTTTGCATTAACTTTGTGTGAGAGAAAATAAAACAAAGTCAAAAAGAAAGGAAACAAGTGATGTGGCGCATGGATGTTAATGAAATAAACTTATCATTGGCGTGAATCAAAGAAAGGAAGGCAGCAAGAGGCGTGGCCTTTTGGTGGTCATGGACTGAACTTAACTTTGCATAACTTATGAAAGAAAAACAAGAAGGAAAACAAGGTCAGCCTAAAAGAAGTAGGAGGTGGCATTAATTTAGTGAAATAAAGGAGTCAAAATCACAAGTCCTTCACGGTGGAAAATGGTGACTTGCCAAGGCTACTTCGTAGACTTAAAATTTGGCATGAGATAAGGAAAGTAAATAAGCAGGAGGTGGCATTACTATAACATCATGCAGCCAAAAATATTTTAAGGATTGATGTGTCATTAATGTGAAAACTGGCGTGTTCTTACTCACATGGTCAAAGCAAATGGCATGAAGAAAAATAACAAGAGATGACTAACTTAAGCTAGTCCCCTTTAAAAGTGGCGTGAATCAAAGGAGAAAAGGGAAAACATTACTATTTGCACATAAAAGAAGTAATAAGGAGGATAAAAAAAATGTGATTAGTAATAGTAGGTATAAAATGAGTAGTAAATATTGAGCCTAAAAATAAATATGTTTTTGGCCTTTGGATCTAAAAATAAAGATTAATAAATATATGATTTCGAAATTCAAATTAGAGTAAAGATTAATAGTTGGACTGATCAACTAAGAAAATACTCAGTCCAAAATTTAATCTCCGATTACGATCAAACCAGTTTATTTTCAACTCTAAAATTAAATTGAATGAAAATAAAAAATGTTTTTCTCTTAAACATATTATTTAAAATATTTTTCTGTACTGGTAGTAATAGTGACAATAATGTAACTTATTGTCTAGTAAGTGTGCATCCACTGAAATAAGTTAGTGCTAACGCACGCAATAAAATAATTTTGAAGAGAGTAATTTAATTACTCAAATTAAACCACATAACAAAAATTAACATAAACATCCAAATAAAATAATGAATCATATGTGTAGTTATATTTTAACCGGTTAAATAGCGTAACTAAAAACGGTACATTACATTACTACCCCTCTTAAAAGAAATTCCGTCCTCGGAATTTACGTACCTCAGAAAAGATGTAGATACTGTTGTTGTATATCCGCCTCACGCTCCCATGTAGCATCTCCAGTAATCTCATCCCAAATGACCTTAACCAAAAGAATCTGTATACCGCGGAGTTCTTTAATCCTTCTATCTGCGATCTTAATCGGTAAAGCCTCATATTCTAGATTCTCTCAGAGTTGTATAGATTCAGGCTCAAGTACATGAGAAGGATTAGGGTAATATTTTCTCAACTGGGAAACATGGAATACATCATGAAGGTTGGAAAGGTAAGGTGGTAAGGCTATCTGGTAAGCTACTAGACCAATTCGTCGAAGAATCTGAAATGGTCCAATGAATCGGGGAGTGAATTTTCTAGACTTTTTATAGCTCTGCCAATTCCGGTCTTCGGAGTGACTCTCAAGAACACGTGATCACCTTCTTGGAATTCTAAGGGTCTCCTCCTCTTGTTACTGTAGCTTCTCTGCCAATCCTGGGCTTCCTTCATTTTCTCTCTTATTTTCCTAACATGTTCTGTTGTTTGCTGTACCACATCAGGACCCAACACTTGGCTCTCGCCAGTCTCATACCAACATAATGGAGTCCTACACTTTCTCCCATACAGAGCCTCATACGGTGCCATCCCGATGCTATTGTGGAAACTGTTATTGTATGTGAACTCAATCAATGGTAGGAATTCATCCCAACTGCCAACATGTTCCAACACACAAGCTCTTAAAAGATCCTCCAATGATTGGATTGTTCTCTCTGACTGTCCATCCGTCTGAGGATGATAAGCAGAACTCATCCTCAACTTTGTTCCCAAAGCATCGTGTAATTGTCTCCAAAATCTAGATGTAAATCTAGGATCTCGGTCGGAAACAATACTCGACGGCACACCGTGCAACCTCACTACTTCCTTGATATAGATCTGGGTCAACCTTTCAAGAATATAACTTTCACCAATAGGTAAAAAGTGATCACACTTCGTCAATCTATCAATGATAACCCAAATCGCATCAAACCTCTTCGGAGTTCGTGGTAATCCAACCACAAAGTCCATCACTATACTATCCCATTTCCATTCTGGGATATCCAAGGACTGCAACAACCCAGCGGTCTTTTGATGCTCTATCTTAGCTTTCTGACATACCAAACATGATAGAACATATTCCGCCACTTCTTTCTTCATCCTTGGCCACCAAAACATCTTCTTCAAGTCTTGGTACATCTTGGTGGCTCCTGGGTGGAAACTCAGCTTACTTTTATGTGCCTCCTCTAAGATCATATTCCTAATCTCTAAGTTCTCTGGCACACATATACGATCCTTAAACCTTAACATTCCATCTGATCCTCTCCTAAACTCTGAAACTTTACCCTCATCTATACCTCGATCTACATCTACCAAATATTCATCCTGACCCTGCTTAATCTTAAGGTCCTTCAAAAACTCACTATTGATGGTGATCATATCTAAGCATATTCTATCCTCAATCAAATCCATACTTAGGTTCCAATCTCTAAACTGTTCAAGCAATTCCATCTTTTTCACCATCATTTTAGCAAGAATACCATGCCTAGGTAAAACATCCCTTCTCAAATCCGAAATCACCATAATATTACTCATCTAAAGTATTGTCATTCCGCTCTTAGTCCTACTTTAATAATAACAAGTCCCCACTCACAAATTAAATCCTTAGATATGAACTTGATACGTACTAGCACTTACCTACATATCCTTCCCTTAGAATCACCATTGTTAACAATCTTCTTCAAATATCATATCCTAGTAATGTACCTAAATACTAGCACACTATTTCCATATCTACCGTGCTTCTTTATATCAAAATCTTAACTTAACAACCTCTCTTAGTTTGAACTACTACTAATTGTCATGCGTCCACACAACATTTCCAAATAACCTCGATTTAACCATATATATCATTTCTATATACTCAAACTTCTTCATTAGGTTTCCAAATCATTTCAAATTCCTCTAAATTTACCTTATAAACTTGTGTCTCAAACCAAGTTCGGGTTAATACTATTTTCATAAATCAAATATCACCTTAAAGAATAATCCCATCACAAGCTAAGGTTTACACTTTATCTTAATAAACTCCAATAACATCAAAGTGATTAGAAACTAATTCTATTCTCAACAAAAAAAACTTAAATACTAATCATGTACAAGCCACCCTCAAATCAACACCTCTTATAAACATCATATGCTTAAATCTCCTTTTCTTTAAACAAACCCATCATCATTAGAAGACATCGTTAGAAAATAAGTTCATCTTCACATCCAAGTATTAATTTCATAAACTTAAGTCTAATTCCTTTCTCATCGTTAAACACTAGATTCGGGCCCAAGTATCAAACTTATAAGCCTAGATTTCCAATCAAATCCACAACTATAACCATCATCTCAACCATAAAAGGCTACAAGGCTTCAACTAATTCAATCCTATACTAATTAAGACCCAAACACATTTTGTTGTCTCTTTATCATCTTCAACAACTACCCACATTAATCAAATATATCTAGTACTTAAAATAAATTCCCGTAATAACTATTTCTTTCTACCACTAATTGCTCACTATATCTTATGAACAATAATTAATTCTTCCAATAAACTCATTGTCTGACGCTTATTTCAAATCTTACTTTCTAACTTTCAAGGCACAATCAACCACGATACTCTCTTTTATACAACAACTTACCCAAGTAACTTATCCCAAAATATCATGGTTATCATGAGTAAGAATATTAATCATTTCAGTTCCCTACTCTACTTAGGAAACTTAAAACGACGAAGCTACGAACTTTCTACCCAATTTCTAAGCATAGTTAATATCCGATGTGGATTCAACCAGACACGGCCAGTAACAACACCCTAACTTTACGCAGTCCGATCAGAATCAAACTGCTCTGATACCACTAAATGAGACGCCCCGACGTCCCATTAAAGAAAACCCAAAATATTAAAACCTAATTAGCGTTAAGCGAATATATTAAAACAACGGAAAAATTTAAAACTTAATATACATACATAACATATACCACTCAGGTCCTGATACAAGATGCAGAGGGGAATCCCATCGATCGATCCCAAAATGTACAAAACTGATAATCCAACGAAAATAAAAACAACATCCTAAAGAGATGAGACGCACTGGCTATAGACTCTATACTCAACTATGAGGATCCACGACTCGTCCTCCAACGTCAGGCTCATACGAAGTCCCATCAAGTTCCTCCATGACTGGAATCTCTGTAGGCTCTTCTCATCACGATCACAAAAAGAAACATATGTAACATAGAGAATATAGGGATAAGAAACCATATAACATCAAACGTGGAAATGGTTTAGCAACATTTAATTAAATAACGGCACACTAAACATCCGTCTCCCAAGTATAAATATGTATAACATAATCATCCTCAATCCACATCTATAATCTTTCCTCTACCCTCCATTATGATGCAATGCAAATGCTGTATGAATAATCTCTTCGGTATCGGCCATATCCGGATATCACAACAATATAATCGACACGTCCCAGAGTCCCCGGCGCACACCCTCGTCCGCGGATGGAGAGTGCCCACGCAAAGCAATGGCACTATAGACGCACAACCCGGTGCACACCTCTGGACCACAATCCAGGATGCTCATGCAATGCATGAACTATAGCTGTGACTAAAATGAAATCATCTCGGGCGGTCCGCCGTTAGCCTATCCCCGGAATTTTCCTTCCGAGGCATAGACCCCAATCGACCATGTTTCAGGTCCACTCGACCATGTTTCAGTCCCTCATATCACGAACCATGTTTGAGATCACCCCCTAGTGCCCTAACCGGTCATCATAATCTCATAAATAACCTCAAAATAATCTCATCTCATTAATCTCGACCTCATATCAAGATAATCATCTCGGTTAGGCACTGCTATCACATAATGTATGCAATTCCCAAATACATCCTCGTGTCTCATATAACTTATGATTTACTCCATCCTCTAAGTACAATCATTACACTCATTCTATCATCATAATAATAATGATAATCACAACAACAACAACAACAACAACATCAACAACAACAACAACAACAACAACAACAACAACAACAACAACAACAATAATAATAATAATAATAATAATCCCATCAGTAGTAATATTAAAATAATAATAATAGTAAGAATAATAATAAATATAAACCAGTATCAATTTCACATCAACCAGTCAAACACGTAATCCTCACGTAATAAAATAAAAAATATATATATATATATATATATATATATATATATATATATATATAGCGTAACAACGATAAACGCACAATTTCTATAGCATCATCGGTACCACTAAGTAGTACCCAATGTGGTATAGACCTTGTCCATTACTCGCTCTCATGTAGGGTTTGGGTCGCCCTACACTATTATCTAATTAAATGTAACCGTCGCCGTTTCCGACATTAAATAGTTTCTTTCCCCCACCTGGAATGTCTTCGGCTAACTCTGGGGCAACGAAAAACGAACACTTCCTATATTATCTCAAATCTGCCACGCACCATTCTACACCCTCCGGGGCTCCAAAAGTTCACCTGAACGCATCATTGTGAAGCACACGTTACGTGTAGTTCAAATCTTAAGACGGAATTGGAAACCGATAAATGAATTGAAAGATAACCTCAGTACCGTCGCCGACGGCATTTAGACACAAAAAGGACATAGGCTTACCTTAGCTTAATCAAGAAAAGAAAGATAGGATAATGAAGTAGACGTCGCGAAGATCACAACGATATAATCGGTTTCTCGATAGGACGAACGGATTGCTTGAAAATTACTCCGGAATTTTCTTTCTCTCACGGCCTCCCTCTCTCTCTTTCTTTCTCTACGCTACCTCTTGGTTTTTCTTACCTTTTGCATTAACTTTGTGTGAGAGAAAATAAAACAAAGTCAAAAAGAAAGGAAACAAGTGATGTGGCGCATGGATGTTAATGAAATAAACTTATCATTGGCGTGAATCAAAGAAAGGAAGGCAGCAAGAGGCGTGGCCTTTTGGTGGTCATGGACTGAACTTAACTTTGCATAACTTATGAAAGAAAAACAAGAAGGAAAACAAGGTCAGCCTAAAAGAAGTAGGAGGTGGCATTAATTTAGTGAAATAAAGGAGTCAAAATCACAAGTCCTTCACGGTGGAAAATGGTGACTTGCCAAGGCTACTTCGTAGACTTAAAATTTGGCATGAGATAAGGAAAGTAAATAAGCAGGAGGTGGCATTACTATAACATCATGCAGCCAAAAATATTTTAAGGATTGATGTGTCATTAATGTGAAAACTGGCGTGTTCTTACTCACATGGTCAAAGCAAATGGCATGAAGAAAAATAACAAGAGATGACTAACTTAAGCTAGTCCCCTTTAAAAGTGGCGTGAATCAAAGGAGAAAAGGGAAAACATTACTATTTGCACATAAAAGAAGTAATAAGGAGGATAAAAAAAATGTGATTAGTAATAGTAGGTACAAAATGAGTAGTAAATATTGAGCCTAAAAATAAATATGTTTTTGGCCTTTGGATCTAAAAATAAAGATTAATAAATATATGATTTCGAAATTCAAATTAGAGTAAAGATTAATAGTTGGACTGATCAACTAAGAAAATACTCAGTCCAAAATTTAATCTCCGATTACGATCAAACCAGTTTATTTTCAACTCTAAAATTAAATTGAATGAAAATAAAAAATGTTTTTCTCTTAAACATATTATTTAAAATATTTTTCTGTACTGGTAGTAATAGTGACAATAATGTAATTTATTGTCTAGTAAGTGTGCATCCACTGAAATAAGTTAGTGCTAACGCACGCAATAAAATAATTTTGAAGAGAGTAATTTAATTACTCAAATTAAACCACATAACAAAAATTAACATAAACATCCAAATAAAATAATGAATCATATGTGTAGTTATATTTTAACCGGTTAAATAGCGTAACTAAAAACGGGCTGTTACAGTGAGCCTCATCACGGGAAGGCCGTGATCAATTCTGATCCATGGGTGTTGGCCTATCACGACCGTGAACTCCATCACGGCTAGGCCGTGATGCTCTCTGACTTCAGGGTCCTTCCCATCACGCCCGTGATGTGGATCACGGGTGGGCCATGATCCTTTCTGGTCTTCAATTCTGGCTCATCACGACCGTGACCAGTGTCACGGCCTGGGCGTGATGGTTGCTGCCTTTGCTTTTTCCTTGGCTTCTTGCTCTCCCTTCCTTCTTTCCCTGAAATCACTTGGAAATTTTATTAGTAAAAGAGAACTTTTGATCTTCTCAAATTATTCAAGAGTTAAAATCAAAAACAAAATCTAACTAAAGAGAAGGGTTAAGAGAAGTTGGGTTGCCTCCCAATAAGCGCTTCTTTAACGTCACTAGCTTGACGTTCTAGGATCCTCCTCCCGGATCCCATGGTCTGTGGAGTGGAGATTGCAGAAGTAATATGACTTTATCCTCAACTCCACCCAGCCAGTGTGTGAAAAATCCATTGACCTCTACAATTATGAACTCACTTCCTCCCGGGTCAAATGGTGTTTTCACGAGGAAATGTACCAGCAGTGGAAGGGACTAACTTACCAGTGTCCACACATGCATGCAAGCCTACATATTTATTTAATGCAGCAAAATCAGATTGCTCAGCAAGCATGGTGGAGTCCACTACCACTTCATCTTCATTTTGAACTATCCCCCAAACCAGATTTTGCTCAATTTGCGCTCCATGTGACTCTTGTACTAGCTGTTTGCAGATTTCCTCCACTAGCTATTTATTTCAAGGTTAAGAAATTGGCTATGTGTATTTTCCAGTTGATAGGGATGTGTGTATCCAGTTATACATATGGCGTGTTCATTATAATCTGATCACAATGCTCTGTGAGATAGAAATAAGCTTGTCTATTTTGGATTTTATACAGTCGAGATAGAGGCGACAAGGAGGACGACAAAGAGTCTTGTGGAAGGTTTGTTTAAGAACTGACCATCTCTTGGCATCATATGCTTGGCAACAAATTTGATCCATTCCCATAGTGAGACCTTTGAGGACTGATTTACCAGTGATATTAGCAATGGACGGGACCATCCCGTCCAACAGCAAGTGCAAAGGACTGGACTGGACCGCGTCCAACAGCAAGTCCAAATCATTGGACGGGACCACCCTGTCCAAAAGCAAGTGCAATGCAATGGACGGTACCGCCCCGTCCAACAGCAACTCCAATGCAATGGACGAGATCACCCCATCCAACAGCAAGTGCCTTTGGATGGGTGGACCCCCGCCCAACATCAAATCAATGCAATGGATGGGATCACCCGCCCAACGGAAGTGCACTTTGGATCGACCTCGTCCAACAAAGAAGTCCAATGCAATGGACGGGACCAACCGTCAAACGACAAGTGCAACGGATCGGACGTATCTGCGTCCAACAGCAAGTCCAAAGCAATGGACTGGATTGCGTACAACAGCAAGTCCAAAGCAATGGACTGGATTGCGTCCAACAGCAAATGCAATGCAATGGACGAGACTGCATCCAACAGCAAGTGCAATGGATCGGGTCGGATTTCGTCCAACAAAGAACGCAATGCAATGCAATGGACGGGACCACCCCATCCAACAGCAAGTGCAATGGCCTGGACTGCGTCCAACAAATAGTCCAATGCAATGGACGGGATCATGCCGTCCAACAGCAATTGCAAAGGCCTGGACTGGACCGCGTCCAACACCAAGTCCAAAGCAATGGACGGGACCACCCCGTCCAACAGCAAGTGCAATGCAATGGACGGGACCACCCCGTCCAACAGCAACTCCAATGCAATGGACGGGATCACCCCGTCAAACAGCAAGCACACTGGACTGGATTGGACCGTGTCCAACAGCAAATGCAATGCAATGGACGAGACCACCCCGTCCAACAGCAAGTGCAAAGGACTAGACCGCGTCCAACAGCAAGTCCATTGCAATGGACGGGACCAACCCGTCCACCAGCAAGTGCAACGGACTGGACTGGGCCGCGTCCAACAGCAACTCCAAATCAATGGACTGGATTGCGTCCAACAGCAAGTCCAAAGCAATGTACTGGACTGCGTCCAACAGCTAATGCAATGCAATGGACGGGACAGGATAATAGAGGATAAATAAATCAAACAGATTTTTTTATAGAGAATAAAAAATATAATATGATAAATATATTTTCAAAGAATGATTCACCTACATGGGGAAAATATGAAAATTAAAATATATTTTTCAAAAGAGAAGAAAAATAATAATATGATAAATAAATATATATTTAGAATGATTCACTTGCACAAGGAAAAAGAGGCGTATTAAATCAAATAGATTTTCAAGACGGAGAAAATAATATGGTAGATTATTATATTTTTTTGAAAATGGTTAGGTTGCACGAGCATGGGTGAATCCAGGAAATTTACATGAGGGGAGCCAAAATCTAATTTACATAACATCGTGAAATAGCAATAAAAAAATAATTAATATATACAAAAAATTATATAATACAAGTTTAATATATGATTAAATACTTAATATAATATAAATTACTCAAATTATCTTTATAGTCAACATTGATATATATCTAAACCTTCACTTTTTAATTGTGCACGACGATGTTCCATGAAGTAAAAATTATCTATTATCAATATAAGTGGTATATGTTTTAACAATTTCTTTTTTAATGTAAACAATTGTATCTACTCTATGATTCTAAAAAAATTGAAAATAAATTCCATTGAAAGCTAATCATTATTAGTATTAGAATACATGCAAAAAAAACTCCATTGTCAGACATTTAAATTTATCATTCCATCCATCATTTAAATAACAAATATGCTACATATTAGTTTTTTTATGGTATAGGGAACAGGTCAATGCTGAGTAATAAGCCTTCACATATCCTACAAAATCTATGAATACTTTCTTATTGTTTTCTTCTTTATAATACAACGTAATGCTACATAATATAATCACAATGGAAACTTTGGCCAACTTAAAATTCTAATCTTATTTATTTTTAGATAAGATCAGATATTATTGTTGAAAAACTTTTCATTTTTACATTAAACACTGTCAATGAACATCTTAGAGATAAAATCTAATGTTCAGTTTGTCCATGTCACTTTAGCACTAATTGAACCAATGATGCAAAGAATTCTGTTGGTTCTTTAAAACTGATTTATAGATACATTTCATCAAACATGTTACAAGCAAAAAATTTATTGTTTCAATTTACTTAGTTTTAACCATAACCAATACAAGATGTAAACCAACAAACCAGTCCCCTCCTGAATTTAATTATGACTGCAAATGTAATTGAACAAAACAAGTATCAATGACAACCATATTCTAATATATATATATATATATATATATATATATATTGAATCTGTTAAATATTTGTAACAATACCAACAGTCTCCACCTAGATAGGGTGTTATTTTAAATTCATTTTTAATAACCATAAACAAACTTTAAATGGAATCTATTTTTCCTAAAAAATATAAAAAATTGTATCTCAACTATAAAATATGGAAATAATTTATTATATTCATAACAAACAACACACTAATTCTGTCTCTAGTGAAAAAAAAAAAAAACTATACGTATGTTTAGAAAATATTATCTTACATGTTAACCGTTAACTGAAGTACTTGGAATAAACAGTAAAAAATATATAATTTCTCGGGGTATCTATCAAACACCTTCGATCGTACCCACTTTTTGGCACTGAAAAGCAGAGTACAGATACACTACTACTGCACCCTTCTTCATGTGAGATCACTGTCACCCGGCAACTCTGTAGCATCCATGTCCGCTTTCACCCTACCTTCAAAACTTTTAGATTTTTTTTTTTTGGACAAAAAAAGTAACTCACATTGTTAGATATTTATAGAACAAGGAAAAATCGCTTAAATTAATTTTCTTACTTTAAAAACTCTTAAGTTCCCTTCAAATGATGAAATTGGAATTACAATTTAGTATTTCCAATGGATTCAGAATTATAAATTTATTTTTAGGGTATAAAAATAATCAAGATGTAGAAATAATAATAAATTCAATTCACTGAATAATGATGGATACTTCATAGTTATAATATGATTAAATAAAAATATTCAACTCCCTCAAATTGGTTGGTAATGGTTAGAGGTGGGTATTTGGACTCGGGTCCGCGGACAGTCCGTTAAACCCGTCGTCCGCGCGGACTTGGACACCCTAAAACACGAGTCCAAAAAAATGCGGGCTTTTTGGATCCGGTCCGTTTAGCCCGCGGGCTTAACGGACTCGGTCTGCGGATTCACGGACCCGTCTGCGGACCGAGTCTGTTTAAAAAAAAAAAAAAAAGGCCTGTTGGGCAAAATCAGAGGGTTTCATTGCCCAAAATCAGAGGGTTTCATTGCCCAAAATCATCATAGCGCAAAACTTCGTGATCTGCATCACATCCTCTCTTTTGATAACAATCCCCCATTTTCTTAATTCAACCAAAGCTCGGACTATACGCCTCGCACCGTCGCTGGAAAAATCAATCGGTCACACGGTGGTAACAGCTCCGCCGCGAAACGAACATCCTCGTCCGCGGTTTTTCCGGCAAGCACGGTCTATGGGATCGAACCGTTGGTGCCGTTCAAGGATGTCCCAAACGCTGAGAAGATGAACCTCTTTGCGAGCAAGTTGAGCCTTTGTTGCGTCATGTTCGATTCCACTGACCCAGGTAAAAGCACCGTTGAGAAAGATGTAAAAAGGAGAACTTTGGTTGAACTTGTTGATTTTGTGGCTTCTGGGAACAATAGGTTTAGCGAACCTGCTAAACACAATGGGATTACTGAGTTGTTGGAAATTTTCGGGAGCGTAGTCAGTGGGTTTGCTTTGCCTTTGAAAGAGGAACACAAAATCTTCTTGTGGAGGGTTTTGATCCCCTTGCACAAGCCAAGATCTATGGGGGTCTACTTCCATCAATTGTCTTACTGTGTTACACAGTTTATAGAGAAGGAGCCCAAGTTGGCGAGCACGGTGATAAGGGGTTTGTTAAAATATTGGCCAATAACAAATAGTCGAAAGGAGGTCATGTTCTGGGTGAACTGGAAGAAATTTTGGAAGCAATTAACATGGTAGAGTTCCGAAGGTCATGGTTCCATTGTTTTGGCGGATTGGATGTTTGCATTAACACTTACACTTTCGGTACAATTATGCCATACTTGAATCCTTTTGGTGAATCCTCATTATTTGCATAGCTCTATGTTATTTTTCTTGTAGGAATTAAATTAAATCCATACTCTAGCTTGTAATTTCATGGTGCTCTATATTTGCTATTAGAGTAATACTGTGGCAAACTGGCAATACATTATTTAGCTACGACCCTCTTATAGTCTCTATGATGTGGAAGGATTCAATCATCTATGTCATGGGACTCAGGCATCTCTGTCAGTCTCTTTGGGTTGGAACGAGCAGTCCATCCTCAACCGGGGCATTGAAGTGTGAGTCCCATATTTGCTAGATCTGAGGCAGAATTCCCATTTAAAGTGAAGGCATTCACCTCTTAAGTCCTAACAGTCTGGCTTTTAGGGTAGGCTCTCCTATACATCAACTGGAATCAGAGCCCAATTTGTCTGTGTCTCCAATGTAGAAGGATGCTGTTTCCAACCCAGTGGGATTGTTGCAGAAGATTCTAATAATGTTGGAACCTTTGTTGGGAGTTCTTCTGTGCAGGTGTTTCATTAGATTGCACTAATTTTGGGTCACTGGTCACTAATAGGATGTGAAAGTAGTTTATATTCTTTGCTTGTTATTGATGCTTGATGTCAACATGTAGCTTTAATTTCAAACTTGTAATATTGTTGTTTTTGTTCCTTATTTTGCATTTCAATTTCGTTGGTACAATTTTCTTTCTTGTCATGTACAATTTTCTTTCTTGGAGGAACTTGATTTTATGACTATTGGTTACAATTATGGTTATTTTATTTTAAGGGGTTTATCTTCATGACCCAACAACAATTCTTACAGCTATTATCCTTCACTTGTAATATTTTCTTTTTTTGCCTAATAAAAAAAAAGTGTAAAGTCCGCGGACAGTCCGTTTAGTCCGCGGACTATGTGGACTGGACTTGGACTCTATTTTTCAGAGTCTATTTTTCATGTGGACTATAAAGTCCGGTCCGTTTAAATGCGGACTTATACGGACCGGACTTAAACGGACCGGACTGGTCCGTTTACCCACCTCTAGTAATGGTAACATGTATGTAGCTGCAGTGGTATTAGTAGCTGTAGTGATACAATATTGTTGAAAGATGCTCACCACTTGGCTGACATTGATAATAATGATGGTTAAAATATGTGACAAAGATATAATAAACAACAATTATACATGTTTTTTTTTACTTAAAAAGATATTTATTCATTCAAGTTGATAAAATACATCGAACAACATAAATCCAATATCGCTAAAAACCGAAAAGAATGAATCTGTGAACAAACTCACAACACTCATATTAATAGCATAACACGACAAAATCAAAATACCTACAAAAGTGATAAAATCAAAGTCACCGGGAATTGGGTTTGAAATTGGGTTTGAAATTTGGATTAATCAAATAAAATAATATGAATTAGGAGGTCTTATTTCAATTTTAAAGCTCATGCCTAAGCCTAATTCCATGCACCAAAATGCATTTTTCAATTTCAATTCACCTTTCTCTTCTTTCTTTTTTTTTTTTTGATGATTTTTTTTTGATGAAAATTTCACCTTTCTCTTGTTTAATTAATTTAGATACTTAATAATTAATAATGTGAGGCGATGTTGAATGACCTTTCTTGATGAATTAAAATCTGTAATACTGGACAGGGATGTGACACGCTTTATGAACAGCAGATATTATCTCCTCCTTGTACACTTTATTTTTCCCTTGTGTGGATAATATGCAGATGATGACAGTGGCCAAAATTGCACTGGAATATGCCAATTATAACTCCTTTCATTTAGATTTTGATAAAATTGATTTTGAAGGAATTGATTTTGGTATAATTGATTTTGAAAAAATTAATTTATGCTTGATAATGATGTTTCAAAAGTGAGTTTAAAAGAATGATTTGTGTTTGGATGATAAAATAAAATCACTTTTGATGTATAAATATAAAGAATTTTGTGCACTACTACAGAAAAGGGCTTCAGTAGCGTTTTTTTTGGCCTTTAGTAGCGCTTCAAAGCGCTATCTATTCACCTGCTACTGAAGGTGGGAGAGATTCAATAGCGCTTAAAAAAGCGCTACTGAAAGTAGGAATAGATAGCGCTTCCTTGAGAAAGCGCTGTCTAAAGTTGGTAATAAACAATCTATCACATACTTTAGACAGCGTTTTCTCAAGGAAGCGCTGTCCTAAGTTTACAATAAATAGCGCTTTCTCAAGGAAGCGCTATCTATTTGTCACTTTAGGCAGCGTTTTTTCAAGAAAGCGCTACTGAAAGTAGGAATAGGTAGCGCTTCCTTGAGAAAGCGTTGTCTAAAGTTCGTAATAAGGCATAACTTTAGACAACGTTTTTTCAAGAAAACGCTACCTATTCCTCCTTTTTTTTTATAATTATTTACATTGTTTTTCTATATTTCTCACATGCACTCAGCAAAACTAAGACATTAAACAGTTTATCCATCCCATTGCACTTAACAAAACTCAACAAACCATACATTTACATACAAAAGCTTAAATACAATATTTTTTTTGGATAAGCTAAAAATATATTGATTAAAGGGTACAATGGGGTACCCTAACCCGTATACAATAATAAACCAACAACATAAGGAAGAACCACTGTAACTAAAATGCTACACTCCAAATTGCCCAGCATTGCCATTACAGAGCTGTTATCATGACTGAAAATACTAAAACTAGCACCATGAAGAGCTGTAATCCTTTCAGGGGCATCATTTAACCGTTCAGGCCACTTAGGCATGTATGTAAGAGCAGATTTCCTATACTTTGGATCTGGAACCACAACACAAGTACGAAGTGGAGTGTACCATGTTGAATCTGCTTCAATGTTGTCATCACATTTTGGTGGATAGGTGTCTCTAGGCAGCTTATCATAGCAATTATTATCTTTAGACTTATGCCATACAACAATGTCATCCTTTTTATTGTACAATTTGAAGCACATTGAAGTAAGCAAATCCTGCAACTTCTCATAATATGATCTTTGCTCTTCCACAGTTGTGTTCCATCTGTGCCACCTACGCTCATAGTTTACCGGTGGACCAGACAAAATCCAAAATCCTCCAGGACGAAGAATACGGTGTATTTCAAGGAGATAAATTCCACCTAAAAGCAGAAAGAGATTAGCAGCAAGAGATAAACAAAAATGTTGGAAAACATGGTAGAGGAGAGAAATGAGAGAATACACAAACTGAGATGTTACCGAATGGTGCAAACTGTAAGTATGTGATATAAGCCTAATACATGATAGTAAATAACTATCAACCAATCACATATCTATCTGACTAATCACCAACCAACTCAACTAATCATCAACTAACTATGGAACTAGATGCATAGTAGTAAAAATTGCATAGAAAGATCTGACAAAACTAGATGCTCATTGAAACTTGTTATAAGCCTGATTAGAAAGAACCCTATGTCATTTACAACAAATGTGTGAAACACTAAGCTTAAGCAGATTGTGTCATTTAACATACACTGATGGCAGTGAATTCGTATCTTCAGTTATAGAATTGTCAAAAAAACTATACTTGTCTCTAGTAACATTTTCTCAACTATAATTAGGAACTAGTACAGTCTATATGCTCTGAAACTCTTCAATATAATCTGAAACTCTGCAGCAAAATAAGAATTCTCAAAAGCATACTGATGTTTACACTTCAAAGACCAATTACATGCAATGCAAAACATATTTCTCTTTTCCCACACAAGTCAGATCAATCACAAATCCGACTAATTTACTGAAGACAATGTAACACCAGAAGAAAATTATACAATTGATACCTTTCAAATCATAACTTCAATATTCTTCTTTTTTGACAGAATTTGTTATTTCAATTTCTTAATAAAAAAAGTCTGATGTAACACCTAGAAGATGTGGAAACTTTCTAGACTGCATGGGAAGAAAAACAAAATTACATACTATGGATCTCTCTTTTGAGCACTGGAAGACAAGAATTGTGAGGTCTGTAAGCCACCTTGGAACAATGCATTACGATTTAGAAGAAGATGTTGTGGGGTAACGATTCTTCTCTTCGTAACCTTACAAATATAGCAAAACAATGAGAACAATTTTACAACTAAACTGTACAATACAATGATATAAAGCTCTTCCAAGTAATTGATTACAGTACCTTCTTTGCAAGACTCTACAAATTTAACAGCATCCATGGTAGTAATATGCTCCATTACAACCTTCAGCAGTGGAAGCCTTTGAACTAAAGGCTCTAAAATTGTTTCAATAAAGACCTTTTCCCGGTCAAAAATATCAACGTTGGAATTTGTAACCTCTCCATGAACCTCTCATATATATTGATTCACTGAAAAGAAAGTACAAATGTAAACTACTGAGTACTTTACATAAACAAATGACATGCATAATGGGCCAGGCTAGGTTTTCCACAAGCACCACCCAGCTCATAGTTACTGTTAAGTGTTTGAAGACATTTTCATTGTGGACGCTCTAAAATTGGTATCCAAAATAATAAATTCTATCGCATAACTAATTTAAGAACAATGTGACTTGACAAAACTGATTTTGAATCAAGAATCTTTCATCAGTGCAAACCTGGCAGCATAAAGTATGAAATACATTCCTGTACATTGGTATAAAACATTTTAAATTTTAAATTACCAGTAATGGCAAATCTTGCTCAACCATTTCCTCAAGAACAGAAAAACATTTTCCGAAAAGATCTGTAACACCATCTTGGGAGTTTGTTGTAGCGCCAGCTGGATACAACTTCACACCATAAACAAGTCCACTTCTTTCTGTCAATGCAAGTAGCATCATCAAGTAATGTACTATAATAAAAGTTAAAAAATATATATAATAACTACAAGAAAAAAATCCAAAGCTGGATCAGAATGGAGGGTGTAATCTAATAAAATGATAAACGACAACTACCTGCCATGGAGTCAAGAGAAAACTACAAGATAAAAGAAGGTAACAGAAACTTCATTTTCACTGAATTCAGTGCAAAACTTACATATATAAACATGACACTCGAATTAAACTTACCAAAAGTGTTTTAAAACTTTTTTCCTTTCCGTACTTGATAGGTAATATTCTTTAAACTTGTGTAGCCAATAATTAATTAGACTCACTTGCAAGTTTAATCTCCTCGCGACTTGTCAAGTCTGTTAGGTAAAGTGTCATGAGGGGAATGAAGTTGCTATTTTTAGGTATTGCTTTCAAAATGGACTCTCGATAAGCAACAACAGTGCCTGTGGTAGTAATGGGTGGTTTCAAATTCGACATAACTATAGCCCTTCCAAAATGCCTTGCACCGCAAGAGAGCAAGTAATAGTTATTAATTAGAACTCTCTTTGATATTAATGGGTAATGCAATAAACAAAATGAACATCAAACTATAAAATATGATGTGTGTGCAAGTCTTCTCATTGAGTATTTTTGCTATTAAAGTGAAATGACCTGTGAGGGAGAACAGCTTCCAGAAGAGCACCATCACGGAGGTGAAGATGCCAATCATCAGGTTGTGTAACAGTGAGTTCCATCTTTGCTTTTTTCCTTTAATGCACCTTAATGCTTATAAACACAAGGGTAACAATTAACAAAACAATAGACAAAGTAGAAACCGTTTTGCTTGAGCACAATTCGATCAGAAGAACACAAGAGTACACTTGAGGAGAAGAAAATGAAAGACACTAATACAAAGGAAACACTCTGCAAACCCTAATGGTGATGGATGAAGATGACGAATTAAACAGAATTGTATGTTTGCTTTGTTGATTGCCACGCTCCACTGATGTGTAATTTAGTAGGGGTGTTCACAGATCAATTCAGTTCAGATTGCAGGAAAAAATCCAAACCAATAAAAATCAATTAGGAACCCAAACCAAACCAACTGGATCAAGAAGCTGGGCATACTAGCAAGCAGTTCAAGATGCATTTTTATTATGATTAAGAGAATCGGAACTTTTGTCAAACAGCTGATATGCAAGATTTCAATTCACATTTATCTCAGAAAACAACAGCTCAATGTAGCAGGAATTCAATTCACAAGAGGAATGTACCCTAATAGCTTTAGAGCAATCTGAGTCAATGTCCGGATACAGCTGATAGTCAAGACCCCATTGTAACTTGGCATGAGACTGGCACAACACAATTCCAGAAATGTAAAATATAATTACAAGTGAACATGAAAAATCCACCATACTTACTAAGGGATTAGCCATTTCACCTATCAAATTGTAAAAGCCGATCAATACGGAGGGAATGAGTGAACACTGAGATTCCACATCAACACTCCCCACCTCTGACAATTACCGGGTCTGCCATAGCCGCGAGGAGCATGACTTCGCCATCTTGGACAGCTTCTCCGCCCCGAAAAGAGACGAGAGATCGCTGGAGGTCACTGTCGTAGTGAAGGCCATCGTCGTTGACATGGGTAACGTTGGTGCCGGAATCAACCATAGCGCCCACCCTATCCATCTCACCCTTTTCGGATCTGCAACTTCGGCCTCCCCTCTGTCTCTGATTCCGATGATGTTGGCCCCGCTAAACCCCGGTTTTGTCCTCGTAACTCGACTCTCACAACCTCCGCCCTGGTTCACCGGCGAACCAGAAACCACCACCGATGACTGGGTAGATGCAACAGAAGAGTACGACGTCAATGCCCTGTTTGCCGTCACGAGCGACGTGGCACCTTCCGGTCTTCCTGGCGTGCACATCTTCGTCTTCGATCCCGGTGACTTCAACTCCGCCATTCGTCACCTTCTCTACTTTCGATTTCAGTTCCACCATCTCCGCTTCGCACTTCGCCGTTGCCATCAAGTGCATCTTCGCCTTCTTCGATTCGATCACACTCATCCGCCGCCGTCTTCCAGATCGGTGGTCATGGGTACCTTGGAGAGTTGTAACTCAGAACATAGTTAGGGTTTCAAACAAAATGTGTAAATTGCAAAAGGAACACCGCTGGGTTTGGTTCATGTTACTGATCTAGGCCTGTGTCCATTGCTTGGCACCTCCTTGATGAGAGTGGTGAGGGTTTGGAGAAATAGGGTGGGAGGGAAAGAAGAGGTTCTGAGAGATGAAGTGTTCGAGAGTGGGAGGGACAATGTGCGTGAGAGGGAAACATTTATTTTTAGGGTAAGGAATAGACAGCGCTTCCTTAAACAAGCGCTATCTTAGGCTATGAATAGATAGCGCTTTCTCAAAAAAACGCTATCTATTCATCACAAATAGATAGCGCTTCCTCAAACAAGTGCTATCTATTCCTACCTATCAACTTTTAATAGCGCTTCCTTGGAGAAACGTTGTCTTATGTTATATCTATAATAGTGTTTCTTCAAGGAAGCGCTACTAAATGTCTTCCGTCTATCTTTTAATAGCGTTTCGTTTAGAAACGCTGTTAAAGGTGCGCTACTAAAACTCTTTTCTATAGTAGTGGTGGGTCTCACACTCAATCAATTTTACTTAACAGAAAAGTTAGAAATTTTTACTTCTACCAGAATCAATTTTACCCACTTAAAAATCAATTATTTTCAAAAGAATTTGATACCCGAACACTCCAGTGTAGCAACCGGAGTTTGGGACTCAAACGCTATTTTGCGTTTAAAAACAAACATGCAGTAATGGTCACAATCTATTAGTTTACCGAGACCTCTACGTCATCAAAGGCTGTTCAATGGCATGCAAATAGTAGAATTAAACTTCAGCTCAGGTGAATGCAACTGCCTGTATGGAATAAAGTTCACTGATTCTAATGTTCATTTTCACCGTAGGATGCCTCCATGTTAGTTTTGCTTCCAAAATCCGAAGTATGTATATATTGGAGACCATGATATCACTATAGTGTTTTTTTATAAAAAAACTATAGTGATGTAGTTACTTTTATCTTTTATTTATTTATTGAAGAATGCTAACGAGTATCCTTAACCTTGATATTTATTATTTAATTTGAGAAGTGTTAAACTTAGATTCTCTCAAAACAATTTTTTTTTTTTTAGTTTTCTTAACCAATACTATTAGGACATTCATATAACAAGACCTTATTTCTTAACATCACGTTGTTCCAATATTATTTTTCAAACTATAAAGTCGGTTGAGTAAATGTTAACTTATCAGCGTTGGAATTTTAACTTTTCCTAAATAATTTTTCCGTCCCAAAATAGTATTTGAATTTTGATTTTAGTCCCCAATTTTTTTTTCAAGATTACATCTCTACATTTTCAAAGGTTCGGGAAATAGTCCTTACTATCAAAACGTGTCCGTTTTCTACTGACATAACAAATGGACGTCACGTCATCCTTACAACCTGGATGCCACGTCACCACCATGTAGGATATTAAATATTTTAAAATTATTTTTATATTATTAATATGATAAAATAATTCTAAAAATAATTCATTTCCTACATGGCGATGATGTGGCATCCAAGTGATAAGGGTAACGTGACATCCATCTATCAACTCGATAGATAACCGACACCACTTGACGGAAAGGACTATTTCCTAAACTTTTGAAAATGTAGCAAGGATGCAAAATCCTAAGAAGAAAAAAAAGTTCAATAATTGAAGCACTTTTCAAGGACGAAAAACATATTTAAACTTTTTTTTTAGTACTACAATTTGTTTAAACCAAAACTCTAACAAAACTTTTTGTTAACATTAATTTTTTTTATTTTATACGAACATTATGATTGTCACACCTTAGTTTATAAATAATTTTTTTCATCCATAGTTAATTATAACAATATATTTTGATTATTCGTATCATTATTTGGTTATGATAATATAATAATAGCTCTCATTTTATCACATTTGATATTAAAATAAATAGAGTCAAAAGCATGCATAATTAGGTAACACTACAAGAAAAATACAATTCTAATAGTATTTACTGGTTAATTTATTGTGGTATTTTATTTAAATACGATTCTGATAGTTATTTTTTCCACAATTTTGACCCTCCGAAAGGTCCTACTAATGAGATCTCAAAAATCATTGGGGAGATGTTTGACAATTCATGGCCCACATGGACCTCAATCCATCAAGACATTAGGGATATGTAGTATCGGAAATTTTAGGTAATTAAAATTTAATTTTAGTTTTGGTTTCGTACATATTATTTTCGTTGCCTAATATGTTTTTTCATGGAAAATATTAGGTGGAAGCCTCAACATGAATGTGTCGTTAGAGCCGATTTTGAGCATAGAGGTTCTTGCATTATTAAAAATGTGATGAACAAGCATAGAACCGAATAGTATAGGAGACTAGATTTTTCCCAAGGTTCGAAATGCTTTACAGCTCGCGCAGTAGACGGGGGAGGAATTCCATCGGAGGAGCGCCCTAGCGAGGTAGAATGTAATGGCACAAATATTAGGCCCAAGTAATGTTAGCTCTTAGGTGTGACAAATGTACTTAAATTAGAATGATCTAGAATAACGATGAGTCACATTATTTAGGAAGGATCTAGAATATTGATGAATCACTACTTATGATGAGGTATATATGTAAGCAATTATGGAATGAATGAACAAGAAGAAGAAAATTGAAGGAAATCATATACTTTATACACTCTTTTATTTTACTGTTTTAGATAGTTTCTGAGGTATATTTTATACATTACATTGGTGCTTTCATTGCATTGTCATGGCCTCTCCTCCAAATTCTTCAGATACCATTAATTCCATCCTCCTTCAAATTTTAGAGAGCCAACAAATCTGCCATCATGCTCTCTCATCCATGACCGCTACACTTTCCTCCCTCAGCACCACACTCAAACCTCGCCACCAACAACTGAATTCCACCTCTAGCATCGTAAGTCGTAATGGTTGCTACCCACCTCCGTGCTACACCCACACCAGCTCCGAAACCTCCCCACCATGGGTTGGCATCCCGGACAACCCCTTTCCCTATCACCAATCGATCTCCATGACCACCACCCTGACTCCTCCTAGCTATTACCACCCTTATCGGGTCCCAAGCTCTGCTAACTATTCCTACCATTACCCAAACTCATCTCCTCTCACCTGTGAGCACCTTGGTCTCCCCACCCAACTTGGTCTCATCTCGCACAGCCCATCCAACCACCAGCAACTGCTCACCACCTCCACCGCCCCGAGTCCGCACGGTCACCGCCACCATTACCCAGACCCACCTCCTCAGCCAGAGCTCCTCTCCCCAATTTAAACCCCGGCCCCGACCACAACTCCATTCCCCGCCCCAACAGTGAAGGTTGATGACCAAATTGCGATTTATCAGGAGCTTATCGCTGTTGGGTGCACCTCTTCCCTTGTCATCGAAACAAAGGATCCAGAAGCTAAGAAGGATCCAGTTTCAACAATCACAGAAGTCTTCCAAGACTTGGCATCGCCGATTCAGGTCCCAATTGGTTCACACTTCGTTCCGACCGACCTCAAAACTCACGCCAGCACCATCTTCGTGCCGCCACCCAAGGTCGCCGTCTCCGTCGCGCGTTCCTCTGGTTCGAGGCTATGCTGCATGCTCGTCATCCTCGCTCCAGATCCGCCTTGCCATGCTCATTTGGAGTTTGCGACAATTGGGTCGTCAACCTCCACGCCATCGCTGGAGAAGATAGATGTGAACGCCATCTCCGCCACGCCGCCACCACTACATGTTTTCGTTTTTGATCCCGGCGGTTCTCACATAGACACCTCCCACTTCGCAGTGCATCCCTGTCAAGCGCGCCCCGTCGTCTTCGTTTCGGCCTGGTCGATCTCTGGTGATGGGACCCCTTTTCGTGGCGGCGCCGCCCTCGGACCAGACTCTGGATGGCCATGGGTGTCAGGGACATGGATCTTAGAAACCAACAGAGAAACGTTAGGGTTCGACTGCTATTGGGCTTCTTTATCATTTTATTTTAGGCTCATTCTAGTTTCTTCACTTGGACCTTGCTACTTCTTTCTTGGGCTGCTAAATTGTGGGCATCATTTTCTTCATTCTGGATTAATTATTGGGATTCACCTTTTTATTTTGAGCTCTTTTCAAATTGAGTCAGTTTTGGATTAGTTTTTGGGCTTAGCATAATATTGAGACTTATGAACTTCAATACACCTTGGGGACAAGGTGTGTTTGAAAGACCAATGGAATGTAATGGCCCAAATATTAGGCCCGAGTAATATTAGCTCTTAGATGTGACACATGTACTTAAATTAGAAGGGTCTAGAATAATGACGAGTCACATCATTTAGAAAGGATCTAGAATATTGATGAGTCACTACTTATGATGAGCTATATATGTAAGCAATTATTGAATGAATGAACAAGAAGAATAAAATTGAAGGAAAACATATACTTTATACACTCTTTTATTTTACTGTTTTATATAGTTTCTGTGAGGTATATTTTATACCTTACATAGAACAACGCTGTTGATTGTGGAATCTCTCTGTGCATCAGTGGCTCCGTCTCTATTGTAGAGAACATGAAATTGTTAGTAAGAAATATTTTATTTTAATATAATGTGTTCAAGTTTATTTCACTAATTTCAAAAATAAAAAATTTAACTTCTATTTTTATATATGTAAACTTTGTAGTTGTACAAAAATCAATGACATGTTATGGAAAAGACAAAGATGTTGAAGTCGGGAGTGGTTCATTGATGAGACCCACATGATTATTGTAAGTATAAATACGATGTTAAAATTATAATTCTTATATTTTATTATTGTGAATATTTGTAAATAATCATATTTAAGATAAGGTCCAACCATATGTATGTACCGAAGAGGGATGTGCTTCTAGTAAAGGGTAGCACCCACTGGTCTCCATCGACAATGCCATTCTTTTGGAGGTTGTTGGAGCACTAAAAAAAAGCTATTTAGAGACCGACTTCGGTCTCTAATCACCAAAATTCGGTTGTTATTGGAGAAGGAATGTATCGGTCGCTAAAATTCGGTCACTAAACAACCTTTTTTGTAGCGAAGGTAGAAAAAAAATATAATTAAGGCATGTGTATGGGCTTGGGCAGTTGGCACTGAGTTCCTAACCTCATTGTCTAGTTGTTTTGACATAGGCGGCGTCAATGCAGTGCAATTGAGGTAAATGAGAGATACCACCATAAACCTCAACAACGAGCTCGCCTCAAAGGACATGGGGTGGGGATATGGAAAAAAAGAGAGTACATTGGGTAGCGTGGGAGAATATTTGCAGAGAGCGTGGGAGAAAAAGAATTGTTCTTTTATTTTCTTTTCTTTACTCTGTTTTGGTTGGTTGCCATTAGGGTTGATCCCTGTTTCGTCGTGTACTTGGTTAGTTATAGTTGGTTTTTCTTGTTGTGTTGGTGCTTTGGTTGGGTTGATTCTTGTTTTGGTTGGTTTATTGGTTTCTTTGGTTGTATTGTTTATGGGTTCGGGTACCCCTTGTATTATTTTAATTCATTTTTTTTCCTTTCAAAAAAAAAAAGACGGTGCATATACGACAACAAAATACTATGTTTAGCAACTATTCCTTCACTGGAAAATCCAACCCGCTGGGTGCCACCACCTCCAACTTCACCTCCCATTGCAGACGACGACGTTGACAACCTCGTCTCACCACTCGATCGGCATTCATGTTAAGGACACTTTTTTTTTATCCTTTTTTTTATAAGCCAAAATGTATTAATATGCCCCAACCCATATACAAGTGAACCAGGAAAAAAAAACCTCTGTAGAAATGATACCAACCCAAGATGAAATCAGAATCATAACTACAAAGGAACATCCAAAAAGAGAAAAGAGAGATACCCTTGCCAACCACAAATTTAACATGACAAACCACCTAATAAAAACAAAACCAAGTAACAATTATATCTTTTCTAACCTAATCACTACTGTAAAATCGCAAATAACAACCAGCAAACTCAAAGCTGGAAAACTAATCCAAACCAGAAACTGCACGCCCAAAACCAACCCAAAAGGAACTATAAAAATATAACAGCACATACACAGTACCAATTCCATATATTTGTTTGTTGCCAGGACAACACAGTATTGCAACTAGGACCCGAAGAGAGGAACCACAACAGAAGGAAGAGAATTAAAAACAGTAAACCACCATGCTGAAATCACTTCCACACAAGCAAAAAGCCCACACCCAATTAGCCAAGTTACCAACTTTTGCAAACACCCAATAGTAGACACCTGCCAGGACATTGATAGGGACCTGCCATGAACATTGTAGAAGCAAAACACATAACCAAATGAAAAACCAGCAAAGAACCAAGCACATTAGAGCTTATATGCATAAAGCCAGACTGTTCAACTCAGATCCTATTGATATGTGTGGAACATGCATATATTTTCATATTAGTTAGCATTTAAGTGTTGCATTTTCTAGCATAGTTTTCAATAATTTTTAGCATTTAGCATGCATTTTTTATTTTGCCTTTAGTTTCGATGATTTTTGTTTGTTTTTGTTGCACAAGTAGGTGGATTGCAAGTTCTATAGGTTAGCCATGGAATGTACCACACCCACGGATGGTGATGCTCTATTTCTTTCAGCAGCTGAAGGTTCCATGGCCTGACCATGGTAACTGCCATAGCCGAGGAACATAGAGGAATATCCCAAAAATAAGCTAAAAGATCCACGGCCAGCCCATGGAACATTCCACGGCCGTGGATCTTTGTGAATCCATGATGCACGGAATTTTTGAAGGAATTGAACCAATCCACAGCCTGGCCGTGGAACATTCCATGGCCATGGATCACATGCGTCAGAATTTAAATTGTCAAGTTATTGCTCCTTTATTGAGGGGGGAGTGGTTATAAATTGAAAGGGATGTCAAAAGGAGAGAGGGGAGCTCGAAAATGGGACAAAAGACATTACAGAACACCAGAAACATCAAGGATTGGATGGATTTTACAAAGAAGGTCTCTAAGATTTCTCTATTGCTGCAACTCTAAGAATTTTTCTCCTCCTTCTTTTGTATTTTCTTCTTTATTCTAAATGTTCTTTTGGATTCTTATGGCTTGTATCTCTATGAAAATGTCTAAGTAATTCTCTTATTCTAGGATTTGGTTTTAGCCCATGATGTAATAACATGTTATCTTGAATTTCTCCTCTTTTCAATATTAAATCTCTTTTGATTCAGTTTTTAGCACGCCAACTGCTTGTGAATATGCTTGGCCACATGTTTGCATGATTTTGATATTAGGGAAGCACTGAAAGGTGAACCTTAGCATCTGAACTCTAAAAACTGAAACTGTGCTTTTAATCACGAAAGTAGATTAATTCGCTTGAGGTGTTGTTTTGATTTATCACTGTTCTTAAGGGGTCCAACCTAGATTATGTTACCACAAAAGTATGAGTTGGTCTGATTGGGCACGTTAGCGTATTCTAAAAGGAAACGATAATTACCTAGGATAAATCACCTTCAAAATTAGTTTAGTAAAGAAAGGAGGAATCATTACGAACTGTTAATCATCATTGTGGTGAACCCGAATCCTAGAAATGCTTATAAATTAATTTTCTACCATTTTTTAATTTCAGAATTTGCAATTCTTACTGTCACTCTACTAAACTCGATTGTGTCTCGATAATCATAATTGTAAGTAACTAGTACTCAGCAACACAGTCCTTGTGGTACGATATTTTACTAGTTGGCAAAACCGTGCACTTGCGGTACACAACACCTATATCCTAAAACAGAAAGCAAAACCATTCACTCTCTTACTGAAATTTTGTCCTTGTGAAAAACCATTTCCCAACCTCATTTTGTTTCAACTCACACACTCCCCCCATATAATGCCAGTTGCATGCCACACCAAGAACCAACCTTCAAAATAACTCACACCTGCAAAAGCTAATAATTGCATAAGTAACCTTTGATTCAATCCTCCACCTGCAACACAAGAAAGCTTTTGACAAAATCAAAACTTGTTTTTTTAAAAAATTCATTTTTGGAAATCAAACCTTTGATTGTTAGTATAGATCAAAACCATTCCCTTCAATAAATTCACTCCTTACTCTAAATCTGTCCTTTTATTTTCCCCTCTCAAGTGTGTCTCTCAACATTCCCCCCGGGACAATATTTACCCCCCCCCCCCCCCCCCCCCGATTTTGACAACCCACCACCTTTTATTGCATCATTGAAGAATAAGTTCACAACTCCCACCTGTTTTTTAGCTTGTTTATCAGCTACGAATTTTTGGATATAAGCACAGATCCTTGACTCTTCCTTTCCTTTGTTTCAGAGCATATTTTTAATTGTCCCCTTGCACACCCCTCTCAAGTTTAAGACTCTTCACTTCCCTCCAGAGTAGAAACCTGGCAGCATATTATTTTAACCAAGACCAGGTGCTGCCCTAGCCACAGTGATCCTGTAAAACAATTCTCAACCAAGTTAAAAAAATTGCTGGTTTAAAATCATAACTCCAGTACTTTTAAACCAACCGAGAAATTAGAACTAGTTCATATATGACCCTATTCAATTATTTTAGCTATATCCACCCCTACCTCATTCACTTATATTTCAAACATTCCAAAGAATTTATGCACCAAGCAACAAAATGTACTTTCCATTCCTTTTCAACCGCCAACCAAGACCACGCCCTATACTTTACATTTCAAGAGTTCTACCCATATCAAAATTTTCATTGTTAAATATTATTGCATTTCTTTCCAACCGAATAGACCATATCACCGAGTGCCACACTACCACACCTCTTTTTCTACTTTTTTTTTTCTAAACAAACCCAAATGTTGCATATATGACTCTTCAATTGAATAAGGTAACACTACATCAAAACCAAGCCAATCATACACCATCATCCACACCCTATAAATTTAACTGCAATGAATAAACACATGACACGCAGCTTCCATTTCCATATTACAAAAACCACATGCTAAACCCTGTGAAGATCTCAACACCAACCACTTTTTCAAATTCAATTTAGTAGGAATTCTATCTTGTAAAACTTTCCAAGAAAAAGCCAACACTTTTTGTGGAGCTTTTATCTTCCAAAATTGTTTAAAAATCAGATGCCCCAATTCCCCAATCGTTTCCCTATTTTGACATAAATCTTGTAACAAGATATAAGCCGACTTTGAAGTATATTCCTTTGAACCATCCGATGTCCACTCCCATTTGTCCACACTTCCCCTCCGGGGGCAAGCAGGTAATATGGTTTCCCTAAGTTCTATCCATTGTTCCTCTTCCCACACATAAAAACTTCCAGTCCCATCTCCCCGACACCTAATCCCCCAGCAATTCTATAACTTTATTTTTGTCTTTTGAAATATTATACATTCGAGAAAAGCTCCATTAAACTTGTTGGTCCAAACCACACATCTTCCCAGAATTTTATTTTGTCGCCTATCCCTAGCTTCCCCATCAAACCCTTCTTTGGCCAATCATCTAAATTATTTATCCTTCCGAGTCTACATATTTCGTTCCACCAAGCCGATCCATTTCTTGTATCATCACTCTCATTCGGAGCAACCGATCTAACATTTAAAGATCCGTATCTCGATCTAAAATTTCAGTCCACAAACCCTTCTCCTGATTTCAAAGTCTCCACCTCCATTTTGCTAATAATGCCATGTTAAACCACTCTAGGTTCTTAATACCCAATCCGCCTTCTCGCTTTCGTTTACAAACCACTTCCCATCTCACCCATGCAATTTTCCTTTTTTCAGAATCCCCTCCCCCACCCCAAAAAAAAAAATCGTTCCCCTATTTTGACATAAATCTTGTAACAAGATATAAGCCGACTTTGAAGTATATTCCTTTGAACCATCCAATGTCCACTCCCATTTGTCCACACTTCCCCTTCAGGGGCAAGCAGGTAATATGGTTTCCCTGAGTTCTGTCCATTGTTCCTATTCCCACACATAAAACTTCCACTCCCATCTCCCCGACACCCAATCCTCCATCAATTCTATAACTTTATTTTTTAATTTTGTCTTTTGAAATATTATACATTCTCGGGAAAAGCTCCATTAAACTTGTTGGTCCAAACTACACATCTTCCCAGAATTTTATTTTGTCGCATATCCCTAGCTTCCTCATCAAACCCTTCTTTGGCCAATCATCTAAATTATTTATCCTTTCGAGTCTACATATTGCCTTCCACCAAGCTGATCCATTTATTGTATCATCACTCTCATTTGGAGCAACCGATCTAACATTTAAAGATCCATATCTCGATCTAAAATTTCAGTCCACAAACCCTTCTCCTGATTTCAAAGTCTCCACCTCCATTTTGCTAATAATGCCATGTTAAACCACTCTAGGTTCTTAATACCCAAACCGCCTTCTCGTTTTGGTTTACAAACCACTTCCCATCTCACCCATGCAATTTTCCTATTTCACAATCCCCCCACCCACCCCACAAGAAGTCTTGCTGAATCTCACTACTAGAAAAAGGTATTTTGCGATCGAATTTAGCGACCGATTTATATCAGTCACTAATAGCAACGGAATTTGTGACCGATTTGTTTTTTTTCAAACTTGGTCACTAGTTTACCTTCAGCGACTGAACCATTCGGTCCCAAAAAATTCAGTCTCTAAATCGATCGCTAAGCTTAAAAAGAAAAAGTCAAACTAGTTTTTTTGGTCAGCGACCAAATTACAGTCAAAATATAGCGATCCATTTCAATTCGGTGGCAGACTAAATTTTTTATGAGCCGTGACCGATTTTGCGACCGAAAAAATTCAGTCTCTAAAACTAAACCCTAAAAAAATAACTCAAGCCCTTCCCTCTCATTTTTCATTTTTTCCCTCCTCTCTCCCACTTCGTCATCTCTGTAACCTCCTCTCCCTCTCCCGCACGACAATCTCTGCCCCCTCTCCCATTCCATCATTCTCCCTCTCCGGCCATCTCTTCGTCCCTCTCACTCTCTGCCAGACAGTAGAGCGGTGGCCAACAATGGAATGCCGCACTATCGAGCCCCACCGCCACCGAGCCGCACCACCACCGAGCCTCACCACCACCTCTTCGATTCTCTTCTTTCGTCTTCCCTTCAGCTTTCCTCACATTAATCTGGCATTAGTTTTTGTTTTCCTCACAATCTATTAATTGGCTTCAAAATGGTATTAGCTTGTTAATTGGCTTCAAATCCTTTCCTTTTTATATTCTCTGTTTCTCTCTTTTCATTTTCTTAGAAGTTTGGATGCTATGTTCTCATATAGGTTAGAGTTGGTTGGTATAGCCTCTAATGAGAGTTTGATTATGCTTCGGTAGGAATGATTGGGCTTAATATTGTTTAGTCTTGTTATGATCTTCAGGAGGCTTCTATTTCAAATTTGATGTATTGGATGCTATGCATGTGAAGAACAAAAGCAAGGATATTATATGAAGTACTTGTTACAGAGTTTTTTTAAACCAATTACCAAAAGGTTCAATTCGGGGTCATCTTCCTTTATGGAAGTTAGAGCTAAAATCCTCTACCATTCGCAGCAAAAACCTCCATTTGCGCTTTGGAAAGCTTGCAGCTGAAACAAATTGAGTCAGAGATGAGACTAATTATTTTCAAGATGCAGAATCATCTATTTGATTTTTAAGTGAGCTTATCTTTCATTTACATTATTTCTTTGTCGGGTGTTACTTTGTTGTTCAATGAACCTCCATAGGCTTGAAAACCTGATGTTGAATGGAGGCTTTATGTTTTCAAGGCTGGTGAAGTGCTAAATGGTAAGTCTGTATAACTTCTTCAAACTCCACATAATTTATATTTCTTTTTTCTTTATGTCATACACATGCCCCCGGCCCTGGCCACTTATGTCCTGTTTTACACCCGTAGAAGAGAACCGTTTAGGAATAAACTCTGCTTGCTCAATCTTAAGTCTTGACCTTTTTTTTTTCTTTTGTTCTTCTACTGTGTTTTTAATCATGATTACTGTTAATTATAGCCTTTTTTTTCATGGAAAGCTTCTCCAATTATGTGCTGAATGTTAGATACTAATTTTTATGCATTTGCATCCAATATCATACACTTGTATTTATGATATAGATAGAACACTCATGGTAGTAGTAGTTGTTGAAATGAAATATCCTTCATAAACCTTCTACTTCATCCATAACAAAAATAAGTAATAATAACATCTTTCTTATAGTCGTGCATTTTTTTTTATGTGCCTCCAAGTAATATTATTTCAGTGGTTTGGTTTCTCTGAGGCTTTGTTTTTCAAGTGTGGATTTCTGCTTTCTTGGGTCTGTTTTTTGCCGTGCTTCGCACTGTTCATGATTGGAGCTACTTTTATTTCTAGTCTACTTGGTGTAAGCTGGTGTGTGCAAGAAAATCTCCTCATGCGATGTGAAATAAGACAAGCATATGTGTTGATATTAAATGTATTTATGTACTTATAATTATTTCTGTCATTTTATTTAATTACTTTTTTATAGAAGTTCTCTCCTTTTTTTTAATAATAATATTGTGACCGTGACAACTTAAAATAAGTATTGGTTTGTTATATGTTTTAAAAAAAAAACCAGTCACTAAATTGGACTCCATAATAGATATTAGGGACCAATTTAGTGGCTGATTTTTTTTAATTAGTGATCAATTTAGCGACTGAATTAGCGACCGATGTTTTATTTAGCGATTGATTTTTCGATATCGAATATTAAATATGATCGGTGGGATGAGCGACCGAAAATTCGGTCGATAAATTTAAAAAATCGGCCGCTAAAATTGGTCGTTTGAATGGTGAAGCGACCAATATTAACGACCACATTATGACCACTCTGCGACCGAATAGTATTTGGTCGCTATATAATTAGTGATCGAGGTTTTCACAACCGATTTTAATCGATCGCTAATTCGGTCGCTGACCAATTTAACGATCGAAAAGCTTTAAATAGTGACCGAAAAATTCGGTCGCTAAAACCCCATTTTCTTGTAGTGTCTTTACTAGTTTTTTGAGGACCTTCTGTGGGATTTTCCAGAAAGACAAAAAATATATCGGAAGAACATGTATTTTATTATTCATTTATATTGTAAAATTCATTATATTTTATTAATCTATTTGGTTTTACAAATTTTATATATTATATTTTTTTTCATAATACAATTCAGCAAAAAATAAACATGTATATTTCTTTAGTAATTAAAAAAAACCTATTGAAAAGTTGAAAATTAATGTAATCAAATCAACTTCTCAAAAAACCAACTTCTCAACACCATCTTAAAAGAAATTAAATTTTAACATTAGGAATTCGATTTTTACCAAACCAATGTTTCTCAATATACTATCCTTTTTAAAAATAATAATGGAGAAACAGTAAATTAGAAAATAAAGATAAAAGAAGCTATATCTATGTAAAAAAGCCATCATCATCGTAGAGGTATGCTTATGATGTAAGGATTGGGGTATTTCTTGTACTATGTTTTTAATATAATTTTTGCCTATAAAAAAAACATCGTAGTGGGTGGCTATCACAAACAAATCTTGCCATTGTGGTCTATTTCTTTCTCTTCTTCACTTGCATTTCCAACACTCGTTGTCAAATTGATATAACCGCTACTCCACTGCTATTCTAGGATTAATGAGGGGTTCATGGTGTGCTGCAAATGATGAACTTTGTTAGGGATGTCAATATAGTTGGGATGTCTGGTAAAGCAGTGATAAAAAAAAAGGTGGGGGGTGGGTGACGGGTGACGTAGGACACATCTTCTAATTGAAAGTAGTATTTGCTTGCACACAATTGGATTTATGTGAATCTAGGAATCATTTTAGGACTTTTTTTTGAAGGGAGGAATCACTTTAGGACTTACATGTGTATATTAGTGTAATATATATACGGGCACTACAAAACCTTTTATTTATGTTTGCAGCACATTATTGATGTGGGGTCATACGTACTTTATAATAAAATAATAAAGTTGTTTTCTGGCAAATAAATATAGTTAATTTTATCTATGTATACCAAAAAAACATAGTTTTAAACTTGAAAATAAACTTGTCAAAAAAAAAACTTTATAATAAATGCTTAATCCAACAACTTTCATGATACTGGAATATGATATTGGGACAAAGAACCTGAGTAACACCCTATAAGCTTATGCATGACTTCATTTAATTAAATATATGATATAAGAATAAAGAATTCATTTCTGTATTAAACAATGCATGTGATAAAATCTGCATTCCCTCGAAGATATCTATTTATATACTAAATTAAGTACCGCGCTGTATTATACTTATGGGATCATGTGAACTTGACCTAAAAAATACTTATCAAATGGCGAAACCTTTGGCATTTTGATGACAGTTCAGAAGTCACCTATGATTTTAAGCAAAATTCTTTGTCAATGGACATAATTAACAAATGGCGGAATCAGAAAAGTTTGTTTAATTATGGCCACGTGCTTGGCGGTTACTAATTGGACATGTATTTTTTTGGTCTAAACCCAGTATATCCCAACACTGTCAACGAGTGACTAATTACTGTTCGCAGGGCGTGACTTCCGCTAACAAAGCATTATTTTAACGCTGCCAGGAATGGAACCCAGGAGCAACCCGAGTCGACCTCTAGAGTGTCGCAGGGCAGGTAATTGGACATGTATTATAGGGTGGTTTGTTTTCTTTTTTTGATAAGCAAAATTGTATTAAAGAGGTACTAAGGATACCTAAACCCATATATATATATATATATATATGATAACACTAAGCATGATAACAAAACACTCCCGTGTTAAGCTGTATACAAAAGATAAGTAAGTGAACCTATGAACAAAAACTTTGTACAAATAAAGAGCACCAAAGGAGACAACCGAACAAAAGCCACTGTCACAACAACAACTATCAATGATACAAGTACACCACCTTTGAAAAAACAGATGCAAAAATATGAACCACCCCAAAAATATCCAATCTGTGTCGCAAGGAGACTCGGGATCCTCTTTAATTATAAGGCATCACAAACTGAAGACAGGCCAAAAGGACAACTGAACGAAAACTGCAGCCTCAATCTAAAGGTCAATCCTTCACAGAAGCTTAAGAAGCACTTAATCACGCCCAAAGGATACAAATCTAAGATAAAAGGCACAACAGGAGAAACATACAAAAACAGACCTGAAAATCACATAGCACACCCAATGGTACATAAACACCAATCTGCATAATTGTAACTAAGAGCACCGCTGTATGTTTTGAACCAGGACCAGGACCTTAACCTTATAAACTCGACAGTAACCATAAAATCTGCACTTTCATTTTTAAAAATTACCTGATTCCTAAGCAACCAAATTGTCCAAACTATAGTATGCCAAAATAAACTCTTTTCTTTCTTTAGCTTCCTACCTTTGAAAATTCCACGGTGAAGAAGATAGTGACCTATGTTATCAGTAGGTAAGGCAATCGGGTAGCCAAGCCATCTATAGACAAATCTCCACACCTCAGCCGTAAATGAACAATGGAGGAACAAGTGATTAGCGGATTCAGAAACACCTTCACATAAGGCACAGTTATTGTTATTAGTGACAGTAATCACACTCCTATGCAAAAGATTCAGACAACTCGGGAGGCAATCCAACAAAAGTTTCCAAGAAAAAGCAAGGACCTTATTTGGAGCATAGCACTTCCAAAAGTTTTGAAACGCATTATCCTCCAAATAATTAGGTAAGGAGAATAAAGGAGAGCTAGACAACAAGAAGTTGTAAGCCTCTCTAACCGTAAATTCCTTAAAAACTCCTGCCTTCCACACCCACCTATCCTCCTTTTCCTTACAAATGTCTCGTCATTGTATCCGAAAAAATCCGAAACTCCTCCTCTTCCCATTGAAAAAAATTCCTTCTCCAACGCCAACACCACCTCCACGCATCACCTTCCCACCGCCCCAACTCAGCTATGAAGCAATGTTTATTACTAGCCAAGGAATAAAGTCTTGGAAAAACACTTTTAAGCGGAGTATCGCCAAACTAAGCTTGCTGCCAAAATTTTGTATTTACCCCATTTCCAACCTCCCTACCAACTCCTTTAGAAAACCAATTTGTGGGGGCAGAGTTATCGTTGTCCAAAGCACAAAGATCCCGCCACCATTGGGAGGAGTTCCTGGAAGACCAATTTCTTTCCTCCTCCAAATTAGGATTACAATACCGCTTCACAGAAGAGGACTCCAAACAGCCGCCGAATCCACAAGAACCCTCCACCTCCACTTACCAAGCAAACTGAGATTAAATATACCCAAGTGTTTAATGCCCAAACCACCTAGTACCTTCGGTAAAAAAAAAAAACTTTGATCCAACTCACCCAGCATATCCCTCTGCTACCACCCCCTCCACCCCACAGAAAAGACCTCTGGATCCCAATAAGAATTGTTAGCGCCTTTTACGGAGCCCTGAAGAAAGACAAATAATAAAGAGGAATGCTTGAAAGAACCGACTTGAGTAACACAATCTTACCACCAAAAGAGAGTCTCCTAGATTTCCAACCAGAAAGTCTACTCCTCATCACCTCTATAACCGGTTGCCAAGTGGAAACTCGATGCGGATTGGCCCCAACTGGCAGCCCCAAGTACAAAAAGGGAAGTTGTTCCTTCAAACAACACAAAAAAGAAGCACCGGCTGATAGGAATTGATCCCCAACATTTAATCCATAGAGGCAGCTATTGAAGAAATTAACTTTAAGCCCCGATACAAGTTCAAAGCTCCTGAGCACCGCTTTAATCATCCACAAATTATCAAACGTTGCCTTTCCGATAAGAAGGGTATCATCGACATAATGTAAATGAGACAAAACAAAAGAAGGACCCACCTTAACACCAGAAAACATACCCAGTGAAACTGTACGAGTCATCAAACAACCAAGAGCCTCCGCCACAATAAGAAAAAGAAACGGTGCCAACGGGTCACCTCTTTAGTAGGGCTACCATTAACAAGAACAGAGACCTTCCCTGACAAGACACACGCTTCCATCCAAGACATCCATAAATCGCCAAAGCCCATTCTTCTCATCATATACCTCAAGAAATCTCAGCTGACCGAATCGTAGTACTTTCTCAAAATCTACCTTCATATTAAAACAATCAGAGCCAGTTTTCCTTGCCAAATCCACAACCTCATTAATAGTAAGAACCCCATCTAATATCAGCCTGTTAGCAACAAAAGCCATCTAAGACGAGGAGACTAAACTACCAATGACAGACCTTAGTCTCGAAGCCAAAAGCTTGGAAACCAGTTTTTGAATACATCCAATTAAAGAGATCAGTCTAAAATCGCTAACTTTTTGGGGATTGTCTCTCTTGGGAATCAGCGCGACAAAAGAGGAACAAAACCCTGAAGGCAACCTTGAGTTAGCAAAGAATTCCTCCACTAAAAGACAAGCCTCGTTCCCAAAGGAAGACCAGAACTTTTTCAGAAAGGTGAAATTAAAACCATCCGGGCCTGGGCTTTTGTCACCATCACGAGACCAAACTGTTTCCTATTTCCTCCTGCAAGAAGGGAGCACATAACCTCGAATTTTCTTCAGGAGATAAAGAATTGAAGACTAACCCATCTAGATTCGGCCTAACACTCTGCTGATTGGAATACAACAAGAGAAAATGGGAAAACACCTCCTCTTTGACTTCATCCACACCTTCTAACCACCTCCCATTTGAAAGGACAGCTACAACATTATTTTTCCTCCTCCTATAATTAACATAAGAGTGGAAGAACAACGAATTCGAATCACCCTCCTTAAGACACTTTAATATTAATTTCTGGTACATAAGATTATCTTTCTATTTCTGGTAGCACCACAGATCCTCAGTAAGACTCCTCCTATCTTCAACCTCTTCCAAGGAAAGAGATCTAACACTAGCAACTGCATCTGACTCATTTAATTTCACAGCCAGCCGGTTCATCTTAAGATCAAGATTACCGTACACCTCCACATTCCACTCCTTAATCTTCAATTTTAGATTTTTCAACTTTTCTTTGAAAGAAAAAATATGACTGCCTGAAACCTCAAGGCCAGCCCAAGAATCCTCCACAAAACGCATAAAATCTGGATGTTGTAGCCAACAGTTATTGAACCTAAAAGGTTTAGGCCCCAATTAGCAATTTCACCTTTAAGGAAGATCTTGCAATGATCTGAAATATCTCTGTCTCCTACCCACTAAGTTGTAATCCTCCAAAGATGAATCCAATCTTCTGACAATAAAAATCTATCAATTCGACTCATCGCTGAACCATCCTGCTTGAACCAAGTAAAACGCTTACCAAGCACCGGCACATCTATAAGATTTAAATCAATAATGAAATTAAAGAAATCAGAATGCTCCTGCTCATGAGACTGAGTACCAACACCCCTCCTCTTTGATCTATACTTGACAGCATTAAAATCACCGCAAACACACCATAAACTACCACCAAACCCATTTTTTGACATGACAATATCCTTCCACATAGACTTATTAACATCAGAACTACATGAAGAGTAGACATTGACAATAGTACAAAAAGAATTTGATTTTACCCAAACACATGTAACACCCAAGAAACCATTTCCAGAGAACTGAAATTGAATAGAGAAAAGAGATGAATTCCACAAACTGATGATATTCCCAGCATGTTTAGGATTAATAGTGCCCATAAATATGTAGAACATGCGACTCTTTTGAAACAACAGATATTTGAACACGATTTTGATGTCGGACACCATAGTTATATACGAAATATATCGGCCCTGGTTACTCTTTTTTTTTATATAAGCCACAAGTATATTGCAAAGAGTACGAGGGGTACCTTAAATCCATATACAGAGATAATCAATTGTTGATAACTATACAAAGACACAACCAACAATGTCCCTGCTTAAGCTAAACATGCCAAGAAACTAAGTTTTTAAAGGATATAACCACCAAGCATATCCAACCAAAACATATAAAAACTATGTTTCCAAAAAAGCCTAATGCAGGAAAAAATCAGCAACTACCATCCTAGTGTAAATTACAGATTTGACTCCAAACAATACATAGGATTTAAGTTCCAATCCAAAAAGGAAAAACAGTCCTTTCCTAACCAAGATTTGCACCATAGCCAAACTCTATTCTTGATCAGCTCCAACACCTTATGCAAGTCCAACTTTCCATCTTTAAAAATGATATCATTTCTATGCATCCAAAGAGACCAAATAATTCCAAACCAAAACATTTTCCAAATGTTCTTAGATCCCCTACCAAAAAGTAAACCAACATGTTGCCATAGCAGATCACTCATATTCCCTGCAAGGACGATTTTAATACCAGACCAATCATAAATTGTCATCCAAACAGCATAGGAAAATTTACAGCCGAGAAACAAGTGACAAGAGGTTTCATCCTTTGCATTACAAAAAGAATACATCATTGTTTCATTCATAATTCCCCCCTCTGTAAGTTGACAGCCGTAGATATGCGGTCTAAAATTACTCTCCAGCCAAAAGCCCCGATTTTCAAAGGTATTTTATTGTCCCAAAGTACCTTGAAAGTCTCATTACTTCCTGATATTCTAGCTTCAGTTATCCTGAGGTAAGCTGATTTTACGTTATATGAGTTATCAGTTTTCTCCAACCAGCACCAAGCATCCTCCTTTTCCTCGAAAATATGCTGACCAGCTAGAAGGTTCATCAGAGTTGTAAGCATCTATTCTTCCCACTCGAAGAGTCTCCTTCTCCAAGACATGATCCAGGACCACACTCCATTGCTCCATTGACCCATTGACCCATTTGTGCAATTGTTGCCACCTTCAAGCTTGCGATTGAATATTGTTGAATTTGAAGGTTTTTAGGTAGGGAAAGAGGAAAAGAGAGAAACAAACTAAGAAATAATAAGACTGATATTGAATTGATTTAATGATGATGTGATTGCAAAAGACGACCCAACAGTCCTATTTATACTAAAAGTAGAATCCTAATCTTAATCAAATAGAGAATCAAATAATAAAATATAAATAAGAAATAAATCCTAAGAGATTATCTAGGAAACTCTAAGATATGCTAAGATATGAAAGGATATTATCAGATATTTCTCTGATTTTCTAACAAATATAATCTACTGAACTTGTTAGCAAGAGAAATATTGCCACACCAATAAGCGTTCCAAAAGGAAACAGATTTTCCATTCCCTAATATTTTTGTAATCCCAGAAGATATCCAACCCCTATTATTACTCACATCCCTTTCCAAATTTCCTAACCCAAAAACCCCGATTTTCAAAGGTATTTTATTGTCCCAAAGTACCTTGAAAGTCTCATTACTTCCTGATATTCTAGCTTCAGTTATCCTGAGGTAAGCTGATTTTACGTTATATGAGTTATCAGTTGTCTCCAACCAGCACCAAGCATCCTCCTTTTCCTCAAAAATATGCTGACCAGCTAGAAGGTTCATCAGAGTTGTAAGCATCTGTTCTTCCCACTCGAAGAGTCTCCTTCGCCAAGACATGATCCGGGACCACACTCCATTGCTCCATTGACCCATTTGTGCAATTGTTGCCACCTTCAAGCTTGCGATTGAAAATAATCTACTGAACTTGTTAGCAAGAGAAATATTGCCACACCAAGAATCGTTCCAAAAGGAAACGGATTTTCCATTCCCTAATATTTTTGTAATCCAATAAGATATCCAACCCCTATTATTACTCACATCCCCTTCCAAAATTCCTAACCCACTCCACAAACTAGACCCGCCCCACACCCCCTCGAGAGTTTTTTCACACCAAGGAACCCCCACAAGGATGCATCCCCATAGCTCACCCTCAAAACCTGAACCCACAAAGGATCTTTTTCAGTTAAATATCTCCACCTCCATTTCCCTAAGAGTGCTAGGTTGAAAGCAAACAAGTTTCTAATACCTAACCCACCTTCCTTCTTTTTTTTTTTTGCAAACCACATCCCAACTTACCCAACAAATATTTTTGCAATCCTCACTCCCCCCATAAGAAATTACGTTGTAGTTGAATAATCTTATTAACTACCTTTTTCGGCTCCTTGTGAAAAGAAAGCAAATACACCGGGAGGCTTGATAAGACGGCATTAATTAGAATGACTCTTCCCCCAAAAGATAAGTACTTATTCCTCCATCCAAGTAACCTCTTTTTAAGTGAATTTATCAGAGGAGACCAAGTTGAAGCCTTTCTTGGATTCACACCTACTGGAATTCCCAAGAAAGTTATAGGTAGAGACCCCAACCTGCAGTTAACAATTTCTGCCGCACCCTCCACCTCACCCTCCTTTAGTTTGATTCCAATTAGAGCACTCTTGTTGAAAGTGACTCTCAAACCAGTCACAACTTCAAAAATTCTTAGTATGTGTTTTAAGGTCCGAACATTAGAGCTACTCATCTCCCCTAAGATAATCGTATCATCAGCATATTGAATGTAAGAGATCCCAATTTCTTCACCCCTTCCATAAATAGTATACTCCTTGAAGATATTGCACTCCACCGCCTTACAGATCGATCCACTTAAGCCCTCCGCCACTATAAGAAATAGGAAATGAGCCAATGGGTCACCCTGGCGAATCCCCTTAGACATGTTGAATTCTCTTGTTGGACTTCCATTTACCAACATGGAGACCGAAGCCGATTTTAGGCAGCCACTAACCCAACCTCTCCATTTATCATCAAACCCCATCCTTGTAAGCATGTACTTTGGAAATTCCCAACTCACCGAGTCGTAGGTCATCTCAAAATCAACCTTGAATATCAAGCATCATTTCCCTTTCTTCCTTGCATATTCCACTACCTCATTAAGAAGTACCACACCATCAAGGATGCTCATTCCCTTCATAAAAGCTGTTTGGTTTGGTGAAATCACTGAATTCATGACCCTTCCCATCCTCCCTGCAATTAATTTGGCCAATACCTTATAAATGCAACCAACCAAAGAATTGGGTCTATACTTATTCAGGCCAATTGGGTTGTCTTTCTTGGGGATCAATACTATGAAAGATGCATTGCATCCTCTTGTCAATCTCCCCAGCCTGTGAAATTCTGCTACCATGTTGCAAAAATCTGAAGATAAAATTTTCCAGAATTTCTTAATTAAAATGAAATTGTAACCATCCGGCCCCGGGCTTTTATTTCCTTCACAATCCCATACAGCCTTCTTGATCTCATCCACAGTGAAGACTGTTGTTAGCATTCAGTTTTCCTCAACTGAAATCTTTTAAAACTCGATACCATCAAGAGATGGCCTTTTCCAACACTCTTTTTTGAATAAGAGTTCAAAATGAGATGCAACTGCCTCCTTAACCAATGCCGGTTCCTCGATCCAACCCCCGTTAATCCTCAAACCTTGCAAGCAATTTTCCCGAGACCTTTTCTTCACACAAGCATGAAAGAAAGCAGAATTTGTATCACCCAGTTTCAACCACCTCGATCTTGATCTTTGGAACACAAAAGAGTCTTCTAATCTGGAGACTTTCCAAAATTCCTCAAAAAGAGTTCTTCTTCTCATCACATCTGTATCCTCCAACCCACCCCGTTCCCCTTTGTCATCAATAGATTTGATTTCCTCCACTGTACTAGCTATATTTTCATCCAAATTTCCAAATGAAGACTTGTTCCACAGTTTCAATTCCTCCTTCAAACATTTCAGTTTTTCTTTTAGAATATACGATGCCGTCCCCTGTACATTGATTAGTGGCCATTTTTCAATAACTGGCTGCTGAAATTCATTATGTTCCATCCAACAATTCATGACTCGGAAAGGTTTTGGTCCCGACAAAATGTTCCTTGATTTCAACACAATAGCACAGTGATCGGATACGGATCGCTTTAAACCCCACTGTGATAAATCCTCCTAACAAGACAACCATTGTTCTGATAGCAAGAATCTATCAATTCTACTCAAACATCTCCCACTTGCCCGATGCCAAGTATATTTCCTCCTATTTAATGGTAAGTCAACTAAATCCAAATCCGCAATAAATTCATCAAAATCTTCCATGTCTCTGCTCACCGATTGAACCACCACCCCTCTTCTTTCACTAATAGATCTCACTGCATTATAATCACCTGCTAAGCACCATGGTGTATCCAGATCTCCTTCTCCTATCTGTTTCAAAGTCTCCCACAAGCATTTCTTCCCAGCTAGATTACATGGTGCATATATGTTAATGATGCAGCAATTTATCTGTGCTTGACCCCAGTAACCTCTGACTCCCAAAAAACCATTTCCAGTAAAGGACTCCTGAACAGAGAAAGTTGACTTGTTCCACATACAAAGAAGGCCACCTGATTTCCAATCGATTCCTTAGAAACCCATGCTATATCACTATCACCCCACAGTTTTTTACAAAAATTATCATCCCCCACTTCCAGTTTAGTCTCCTGAATACAGATAAACTCTAATTTTTCACTTATGATAAGATTTCTAATCTCCTTTTTTATTCTCCCCTATTCCCATGATCTTATATGATCCTATCCGCATTATGAAACAATTTTCACCCCTTCCTCATTTTTGCCCTGTTTTCTATCCCTAAACTCCATTTCTACAAAACGATCAATAATCTGATTTTCCTTTCCTTTTGCTATCACCCCAATTTTTTTAGTCAGTTCCCATGTTTCATTTACCTCTCTATACGCATCTGCTCTAATAATTGCACGGTTTACACATTTAAACCTGAGAATCAGAAATAGACTCCCTAACCTGTTGTGATTCTGAAATTTGAGATACCCTCACTCTGGGTCGATTCCCTTCTGCAATCAGTTTCCTTTTTAGTTCTTCATATTCCTTTGTTACCCTCTTGTACCGTTGTAATTTGTTACCGTCCACCACCTTTTGATCTTCACCACAGCCAGCCAATGTGCAATTCTGGATGGTACCTCTTGCGCAAAGGTCCCCATTTAGGGATTTCATTTTTCTTCATGGGATAATTTTCAGCCCTTCCTTGCATGCATAAGTTTGTTATGCCTTTACTTACATCCAGCCCACCCAAACTTGGCCCATCCTCTACACTTAGCCTGATCTCGTCCAGCCCAAGTGCACACTGTCCGTCTTTTTCCTTTCCCCTGCTAGTCATTCAAGCCCAATTCGGTAGCCTTCTTTTACCCAAAGGTATTTGGGCCACATAACGACCCAATAACTCCTCCCTCCCATCACAGCCTAGCTTAATTTTTGTCCCAAATCTTCTCTAAAGTTCGGTGGACTCCCACAAATTACGCTTGCCTTTTGTACCTTCGATAGTGTGTCAGCGACATACTCCATATCCATATCATCAACGGCCCCTTCTCTGCTTGAGGTACCACAGTAACATTGGGACTCCCTTCTTGCGCCGCCCTTTGAGCAGAGACTGTAATAGAGACCCCTTTTTTCCCTCCCTCGATCACCGCAGGCCAAAATTTGGATTTGAAAGTTCTTTTCTTAACCGCTCGATTTCTTCCTCCTCCACCTCCGGCACCACCAGAGCGTTGTTCACTGAAAAATCCTCATCATCCGACGAGCTTAACTCTGAGACTTCATATTTCCAATCAGAAATAAATCTATTGAAATTGTCCCCCAATGACTCCTCAAGCATTCTGATGGAGAAAACAACACCATTTTCACCACTCTGTTGATCATCTCTGACACCGTGGTGGAGATCTGAACCCTCCCCATATCCAGTCTGACTCTATCTCTTGTTGAGTCATCCATAGTGATATATATCCCAGAAAGTTGTGCAACATGTTTAAACAAGTTCTCACCCCATACATGAGCCGGAACACCAAGAATTTTAACCCAAAGAGCTCTTTCCACTGCCACCAGATTTGAGCTCCAAGGTCTGATCTCAGTGTTGGGTGGGTCACTCCCAAGTGGATCCCACTTCAACTTTAAAAAAATAATAATAATAAAAGGTTGTTAATGGGTCAAGCGCATGTGACATTGAAAAAAAAAAAGTTGAAAGTTCAAATAAAAAGGAAAGAAAGGATTCATAGAGGAGCCTGACGTGAAAGAAAAAAATCGAGAAACAGAGGCTGCACAGCGACGGCGAGAAGAAAAGAGGGTTCAGGTGGTGGAATGTGGTACAGCAAATTTGCTCCGTTTTTGCTGAAATTTAGTATGTCATTCCTACCAATGAGCTCGTTAGTTTGATATATTTTATTGGTTGTTTTGCCTTCTCTTTGAGCTGAGTTGTTATACTCATTGTTGTGGGGTTTCTCTCTTGTTGCTTGCTTGTATCCACCTTTTGAGTGATGTATTGCTGATTTGATGTTCCCTAGGATTTCTAGGAAGACTTGGTGTACCCATTTTTATTTATAGTGGAAGTTTTTGCTTGACTTGGTCCCGTGGTTCTTATCCCTACACTGGGGAGTTTTCCACGTTAAAAAGTGTGGTGTCATTGCTGTTTATTTCCATATTATCCTGTGGAAGAATATTTTTGTTGTGCCTATTTATTTGCACAGGTGAAGGGAAAAAATATTTGCTTAATTAGAGATTGTTATCTTTGGTTTTTTCCCAACAAAGTGTTATCTAAAGCTTAGGTTGTTCTTTACTGTGCATTTAAATGGAGGAAAATCAAGGGCCAAATATGATTAAGCTGAACTCTACAAATTATACACTTTGGAAGACCCTCATGGAAGATATGTTATACAGCAAACACTTGTATGATCCCATTGAGGGGGACACTGCCCGACCCAAGAATAAAAATGAAAGTGATTGGAAGAAGATGAATAGAAAGGCAGTTGCTTTGATTAGGCAGTAGCTGGATTTGAGTGTATATCCTCATGTAGACACAAAAACAGATGCCCAGAAAGTGTGGAAGAAGTTGGCCGAGCTGTATGAGCGGAAGAGTGTGCAAAATAAAGCATTTCTGATCCAGAAGCTGGTGAATATGAAATACAAAGAAGGGGATTCAATGGCAGAGCATATGAGTATTTTTCAGAATACTGTGAATTAGTTGACAGCAACAGATATTAAATTAGATGATGAGTTGCAAGCCTTGTTGTTGCTTAGTTCCTTGCCCGACACTTGGGAAGTTCTGGTTGTGACATTGACTAACTCAGCTCCTAATGGGAAGTTGACAATGTCAATGGTAAAAGAGAGCATGTTGAATGAAGAAGCTAGAAGAAATGAGCGTGATTTGAATGATACCTCCTCTCAATCAGAAGCACTAGTTGCAGAGTCACGGGGGAGAGGTCAAACCAGACATTTCCGTAAGCATGAAAAATCTGACAGTCGTAGCCAGTTAAGAAGCAAGTCCAGGACTAGAAAAGAAGTGAAATGTTATCATTGTGGCAAGGTGGGACACATCAAAAGACAATGCAGGTTCCTAAAGAGAGAGAAGTCAAGAGAAAGAGATGAAGACAAAGAGAAGAAAAATGATAAAGACACAACTGCAGTTGCATCTGATAGTGATGTTTACATTGTCTGTGATGATAGTTCTATAAATCTAGTATGTCATGATTCTGGTTGGATTGTTGATTCTGGAGTCTCATACCATGTCACTCCTAGGCATGATTTCTTCTCATCTTATACTGCTGGTGATTTTGGCACAGTTAAAATGGGAAATGAAGGGGTATGTAAAATTGTTGGTATGGGAGATGTTTGTATTGAAACCAGCATTGGGTGCAAGCTGCAATTGAAGAATGTCAGACATGTTCCAGATATCCGTCTCAACTTGATTTTTGTTAAAGCCTTGGACATTGAGGGTTATCATACTTACTTTGGTGGTGGCATATGCAAGCTCACCAAAGGGTCACTAGTGGTGGAAAAAGAAGAAAGCCTCACTACTCTTTATAGGATGCCTGGAAAGTTAAGCAAGGAGGAAGTGAATGCAGTTGAAGATGCTTCTTCTGATTTGTGGCATATGCGCCCTGGTCACTTGAGTGAGAAAGGACTCAACATCCTTGCCAGGAAAAATTATCTTCCTATGAAAGGTACACCTTTAAATACTTGCTCTCATTGTTTTGTTGGAAAACAATATAGAATTTCATTTCGTAGTTCTGGTCCTCATAGGAGGCCAAATGTTCTTGATTTAGTTCATACTGATGTTTGCACTATGGATTGTAAGTCTCTTGGTGGTGCTTCATACTTTGTTACTTTTATTGATGATCACTCTAGAAAAATGTGGGCTTTTGCTTTGAAATCTAAAGAACAGGTACTTGGTGTCTTCAAGCACTTTCATGCAAGTGTTGAAAGAGAAAAAGGAAGTAAGTTAAAATGTGTCCGAGCAGATAATGGTGGTGAATACAGGGGTCCGTTTGAAGAATACTGCAAAGAACATGGAATCAGGCTTGAGAAGACAATTCCAAAGACGCCTCAACATAATGCAGTTGCAGAGAGAATGAACCGTACCATTAATGACAGAATCAGGTGTATGCTCTCTCATGCAAAATTACTCAAATCCTTTTGGGGTGAAGCAATGAGAACTGCAGTGGATTTGATCAACCTTTCTCCTTCTGTGCCACTAGATGGTGATGTTCCAAACAGAGTATGGACAGGGAAAGATGTCTCTTATAGTCATTTGAGAGTGTTTGGCTGCAGGACTTTTGTTCACATTCCAAGAGATGAGAGGTCCAAGCTCAATGGAAAATCCAAACAATGTGTCTTCTTGGGTTATGGTCATGAAGAGTTTGGTTATAGACTCTGGGATCCAACTGACATAAAATTTATCAGAAGCCGGGATGTGATATTTCTTGAAGACCAAACCATTGAAGATTTTGAGAAAGCTGAGAAACAGAAACCGGTTGCCAGAAGTTATATTGATGTTGTGCCTAAACCCCCTACTGGAACTCTTGTTGAAGGGGGAGATATACAGGTAGATGATGGGAATGCAAATGATGACCCTACACCTCACCATGATGAACCAGTTGAAGAGGTTCCATTTGAGCCACCAGTTGAGCCTCAGTTGAGAAGATCTACTAGAGAGCGTCATGCTTCCCAAAGATACACTCCACATGAGTATGTGATGATCACTGATGGTGGAGAGCCATAAAGTTATGAAGAGGCTATTGTAAATGTGCACAAGGAAGAGTGGTTGAAGGCCATGCAGGAAGAAATGAATTCCTTGCATGAGAATCACACATTTGAATTGGTGAAGTTACCTAAGGGTAGGAAAGCACTCAAGAACAGATGGGTGTTCAAGTCGAAATCAGAAGAGAATAGCTCCCAACCAAGGTACAAAGCAAGATTGGTTGTGAAAAGCTTCAATCAGAGGAAAAGTATTGACTTTGAAGAAATTTTCTCACCTGTGGTGAAGATGTCATTCGAGTTGTGCTTGGATTAGCAGCCAGCTTGAACCTAGAGGTTGAACAACTTGATGTGAAGACAGCATTCCTTCATGGTGGTTTGGAGGAGGAAATTTATATGGAGCAACCTGAAGGTTTCAAGGTCAAAGGAAAAGAACAGCTTGTGTGCAAGTTGAAGAAAAGTCTGTATGGACTCAAGCAAGCACCAAGGCAATGGTATAAGAAATTTGATTCTTTCATGGAGAAACATGGTTATAGTAAAACCACTTCAGATCATTGTGTGTTTGTGAAGAAATTCCCTGATGATGATTTTATTATCCTCTTGCTATATGTGGATGACATGTTGATTGTTGGTCATGACACAAAGAAGATTAATTGTCTGAAGAAAGATTTGAGCAAGGCCTTTGCTATGAAGGATTTGGGTCCTGCAAAGCGAATCCTTGGCATGAGAATTACTCGTGATAGGAAGAACGGTAAATTGTGGTTGTCTCAACATAAGTATATTGAGAAGGTATTAGAGAGGTTTAACATGAGCAATTCCAAACCTGTTAGTACTCCACTTGCAAGTCATTTCAAGTTGAGCTCTCAACAATGCCCTACAAGTGAAAAAGACAAAGCTAGAAGAGATGAAGAAGGTTCCTTATGCATCCGCGGTTGGTAGCTTGATGTATGCTATGGTATGCACAAGGCCGGATATTGCCCATGCTGTTGGAGTTGTTAGTCGTTTTCTCTCTAATCCTGGTAGAGACCACTGGCAAGCAGTGAAGTGGATTTCCAGGTATCTCATAGGCACTTCCAGAGTATGTTTATGCTTTGGGGGTGGTCAAACTGTGTTAGATGGCTGCACAGATTCAGATATGGCCGGTGATGTTGATTCTAGAAAATCTACTTCTGGATATTTGATGACTTTTGCAGGGGGAGCGGTGTCTTGGCAATCAAGATTACAAAAATATGTTGCTTTGTCTACCACTGAGGCTGAGTATATTGCCATTACTGAAGCTTCTAAAGAACTTTTGTGGATGCAGAAATTCCTACAAGAGTTGGGCCTCAAGCAAGAGAAGTTTGTGTTATTTTGTGAGAGTCAGAGTGTTATCCATCTCAGCAAGAATCCAACTTTTCATTCTAGGTCAAAGCACATTGAGGTGAGATATCATTGGATACGAGATGCGCTAGAGATGAAGACATTTTCACTTGAAAAGATCCATACTGATGAAAATGGTTCAGATATGATGACAAAGACTTTGCCTATGACAAAGTTGATTTGTTGTAGAAAGAAGGCGGGCTTGGTCGAGCAGTATCTTCCCACTTGAGTCGTGAGGGGGAGATTTGTTGGGTGGGTCACTCCCAAGTGGGTCCCACTTCAACTTTAAACGAAAAATAATAATAGAAGGTTGTTAATGGGCCAAGCCCATGTGGCATTAAAAAAAAAAGAAACTTGAAAGTTCAAATAAAAAGGAAAGAAAGGGTTTCATAGAGGAGCCTGACGTGAAAGAAAAAAATCGAGAAACAGAGGCTACACAGCGACGGCGAGAAGAAAAGAGAAGAAGAAAAAGGGTTCAGGTGGTGGAAGGTGGTACAGCAAACTTGCTCCATTTTTGCTGAAATTTCAGCATGTCATTCCTACCAATGAGCTCGTCAGTTTGATATATTTTATTGGTTGTTTTGTCTTCTCTTTGAGCTGAGTTGTTATACTCATTGTTGTGGGGTTTCTCTCTTGTTGCTTGCTTGTATCCACCTTTTGGGTGATGTATTGCTGATTTGGTGTTCCCTAGTATTTTTAGGAAGACTTGGTGTACCCATTATTATTTATAGTGGAAGTTTTTGCTGGACTTGGTCCCGTGGTTTTTATCCCTACACTGGGGAGTTTTCCACGTTAAAAATTATGGTATCATTAGTGTTTATTTCTCTGCCATTGATATTATCTTGTAAAAGAATATTTTGTTTACCTATTAATTTATACAAGTGAAGAGAAAAAATATTTGTTATGTCTGGTTTTTTTTTTCCCAAGAGTCAGTAAACCATCTTGAAACTCCTCTTCTTTCTTTCTCAGTATATCTTGTAAATCACCTCCTTCCTCTGTCTGAATAAGGGCCATATTTCCCCCATGGGAGTAATGTTTACAGATAAGATACTTTCCAGTTCAAGTTTCTTTCTGAAGCACATTATTCCTTCCGGGTCAGATGTCTTTCCCACAAAACTACCCTTCAACCATTCCATCTCTACTTCCGAAACGTTGAAATCCATGCCCGAGAAACGATTTTCCCCAAAAACTGGCTTCTTGGACTGTCGTAGCCTTGTTCCATTCCCTCCCTTCATTAACTGACTTGTTTTTCTGCCATCAACCAATGTCCTTGCGTAAGATCTCCCATTTAAATGCCCTGCTGCATTTTCTGTTGTAGCAATGAATGGCTTTTGGATTACATTGTCCCCCTTTACACCACGACCAAAAGCAGGAATATTAACTTTCAGTTTGTACGTTCCAATCCAAAGACTATCCAGTTATGCTTCCAGAGATTTTGGCTGTCTTACATTCAAGAATCTGACAAACCCAAACTTGTCTCTCTTATGTGGGATGCAGACATCTATTACCTTTCCCCATTTCCTGCTGACCATAATTATCAGGAAAGTTTGTAAAGAAATAAGAGGTTGAGCCATTATAGTTGTAAAGATCTTGTTTCTCCCTGTTGAGATTAGTCTGGTTCAAATTATTGTAATTTCCTCTAACCCATCAAGAGTCCCTCTCTCTTACTTTCTCTCTCATGGATACCTTCAGGGGCCGCCCTTAACACTGAAAAAAGCTACGTGTTTAGGAAAAGTTGTTGATTTATGTCGTCAAAAAATCATTTCTCTTCTTGAAAAGTAGGTGCCTTTTAATGGTTACTCTCTCTCTCTATATATATATATATATATATATACTAAACAATTTTATATTAATATAATATTTTTTGGATATAATAGCTATATATATGTTATAAAAAAACTAAATTCAACGGTTAATTTTGTGAAGATATTATTCATAAAAAATTATTCAACAGTACAAGTGTGGTTTTTTATTTATTTATAAGCACAAGTGTGGTTTTGTTTTAAAGTTTAATTTTGATATATTATTTTTAAATTTATACATTATTAGCGTAAAATTAATTATATATTATCATATATATGTTTTTTTTTAAAAATGAACAAAGAAGTATATAGATAGAAGCACACGGGTGCTAACCCATATACAAGAATAAAGGAAGCAAAATGTCACCATAGACAAAGAATACAGTAGAAGAACCAAGTATAGTACAAGCCATTAGCCATTACAAGACCATTAATCACTTAAATGCTGCCAATTTACAGCAAAAACCAGAAAAAGAATTAACCCAACTATACAGCTAGGCAACCAAGACCAAAGCACATCAAGATAATGCCACTCCATTGCACGGGCTGCCACTTGAAAACCACAGCACTCCACAAAGATAGCAGCAGAAAAAAACCACAACTGTTTTGTCAGGAAAATAACAAAGAAACAAAGGCCAGAAACACCAAAGGAATGCCACTTCACAGCCACCAAACTGTTTATATATTATCATATATGTAATTCTTGAAGTAATTATTGAAAGAGTGAAATATTTTTATTAACACAATAATATATGATTGATGGATATATAATACAAGATTTTTTTATAACTATAATATATATATAAATTAAAGTAATCGATCTCATATATATCCACATAAATTTAATTTCATCAAACTTCGAGGCTGATGCCGTGAGTTAGTTGTTCATACATGTGCTTCGACCATACAATGAGTTGTATGGAATCTATTCAGATAAGTAAACTTGACTATTATTGTATATTTTTTAAAGACAAAAAAAAACTATTTTATATTTCTTAAAGAAAGAAACCCTAATATTCTATGTAATACAATCACTTTGTTGTCTGAGATAGATAACAGTTGGAAGAATATGGATACAACACTACAACAGATTAGACTTTAGATAGCGTTTCCGTATGTCTTTTAATAGCGTTTGTAACCGCTATCTATGCTACCGCTATTAAAACTCGTTAGCAAAGATAGCATTTAGGAACTGCTATTAATAGGTGACTTTAGATAGTGTTTGTACACGGAAACGCTATCTAAAGTCAGACTTTAGATAGCGTTTGTACACGGAAACGCTATCTAAAGTCTGGCTTTAGATAGTGTTTCCTTATAAAAACGCTATTTAAAGTCTGACTTTAGATAGCGTTTCCGTGTACAAACGCTATCTAAAGTCTGACTTTAGATAGTGTTTGTACAAGGAAACGCTATCTAAAGCCCTTTTTTTTTAATTTTATTTCTTAACTTTTACATCCATTATTCCTGCATATTGAACTACACAAAAAAACCACAATTGTTGCAGTCAACACAATTGTTCAAAATGTGTTCAAAATATAAGTGTTCAAATATAAGTGTTCAATGCAAAGATCGCATGTGTTTGTGCAAAGAAACCAAGAACTATACAATCAAAGTGCAACACTCTATACAAAGAACTATATATATATAACCAGGATATAAGTACACCACTTTGTTTCTAAAGTATTCAAATTCACACGAGTAAGACAAAATCAAAGTGCAAAGAACTATACCAGATCTCAATCCTTAAGAAACCAAAATCAGAAAACCAACATACATCTACAATTAATCTACATTTACAGCTTCTGTTTGTTTTTCATGAGACCAAGACAACACCAAAGTAATGTGTCGAAATGTGATCCAAAGCCTCTGTAGCATACATACTGCATTTCCACCACAAAGACTAACCTGTTATATGAAAAGGTGGAAAAATGCAATTACATACCACATTAATTACAACCACGAGATCAATTGGTCATGCCACATAAGTACCTATTGCATCTCCTACTGTCATCACATCTGCACGATCAATAGGTACCGGCAATGGCGCATCCCCCTCAGTTGCAACATCAACTCCAACTTTCACATGGTTAAGGGGTACTGGTCCAGTGTGCAGTGTAACACCCTACTCATTGTATACTTTACCCATAGCAACCATACGATAGTTTGGGGTCGATAAATATAGTGACATGAGTTGACGCCCTAATCCAATGATAGATGAATAAGTCGTGAATTAAGGCATCCAATTGAATGTATTTAATCTGCGAATGCAATGCTAGTAAAAAAAAAAAAAGGCATGCATTACCTCTGGAAGCCTCTTTGTGCGATGGTAGAGTGCAACTATCTTTGACGCTTGCTTGGGCGTGAAATTAGCCTGCCTCTCCTCATCATCCTTTTGTTTCACTTTTCTTCCAAAATGTTCAATCTATCGAGAGTTGAGACACCAATGTCTCCCACTTTTTCGTTTCCGAGTTATTTCTTGCACGACCTTCGGGTGGGAAGTAGTCTTTTTGTGAGACGCCAGAAACCCACACCCCCTAACACGACCAGGGTTCTCTCGGCACATCTAGGTCTTTGTCAAGAATATGCTGGCGAACAAAGTCTTCTATATCTCCCTCTACCGAAGACTGTGACAGTTAATCCTGACAATTATTTATTGGTGAAATGCAAATGTTAAAATTATTATATATTTTCATATGAAAATAACAAATGATAATGTAAACGTTAGTCTACTAACACATTTATTCCACACGGTCTGCGTATTTTTGTTGTCAATTACACCCGCCTTGTTCTCGCGGGCTTTCCTCCACACAATATGGCGTTTAATTTTCTTAACTTCTGGCCCCGCCTCCTGCATCTGTATATTGAGATAATATATATTAACCAAACAGTTTAAAAGTCATATTTACCACACATGCAGTTAAATATATATATATACATACCAATTCATCCTCAATGTCAGCATATCCCTTACGTGATGCTTTGTAAGGGCATGCAGGATCTAACGCCCTGTTGCGATTTTCATTGCTTAATTTCTATTCAGACACATATAAGTAATGTTAATACATGGTTAATGTCATATGTACGTATTGCTATAAAATTATAAGGACTAACGTGATATTAAACATACCAGGAATTGAGCATCTCCTGTGCGTATTGCTATAAAATCTGTCCACTCATCCCTTGATATGTGTGGATATTTTGATGGAGGCTCCTCATTGATATTCCCGTTGGCATCTCTTAGAAATTTTTTGGTCAATCTAGTTCTGAATGCCCTATGTAGGTTACCAGCTTCCTGAAGTACAAATTTTTTCCGAGATTCATCAACATTAAAAGACATCTGCAAAACAATATAAACAATGTGTCAAAGTAAGTATGTTTACATAGTTTACAATATAATTTATAAATTTTAACAATTACCTGTACATCAGCCCATATGCTCTCTTTGAAACCATCCAAAGCTTCATCCTTCCAATTAGAACAAATAATTGAGACCGTTTGCCGAACAACGGCCCCAATGTAACTCTTCAATATTTTACCATTAGCACGAATAGGTTGGTCCAAAGAATTCCATTCAACCTAATAAAAATAATAAAGTAATTAAATCCAGATATCAAACAACATTATGAAATCCTTAGATTAGTAAGTAAATTACATCAAATTTTTGTCCTTTACTCCTAGTGCGGATGACCGCCTTCATAACTGTTGGCCCACGTCTCGCCGCTTTGGCATCACTAGAATTACTTGAAGATGCCATTTACCTACAAAAATATTAGATACAAGTAAAACATCAATGGACATTAATATAACATCATCGGACCAAATTGCAACCATGTTACAGGGACCATTTTGTCCCTATGTTACATGGACCAAATTACAATTTTGTTCTTCCTCCTCTCACCACCCTTCACCGTCCCTCTCCGCCATTGATCCAAACAATGAAGGGGATTGCAATTTGGTCCCTAAAACACATTACAAAAAAAGAGGTATTTAGCGACCATCAAATTTGGTCGCTAAATATGGAAATTCGGTCGCTTTATACAAGAATTGAATTTTTCTTATACCTTAATATCTCCTAACAGAAGTACGGGTGTTTTGAGCACTAGTCATTTAATTGACACACAATGGGAATGAACGTCAGTGGGCAAACTTGATGGATACCTTAAATACTTTTTATACCTTAAATACTTTAAAAAGAATGAATACATACAAAATCAAAAATTTATTTTACGATACAAAGAGCGAAATAAAAAAGAAAGAAAATCACAAACTTACCAAACACAAGCAGCCATCAAAACGCATCCATAAAAATAGTTACAAACTTAGGCGAGCATCTTCGTCTATGGTGACTTACAAATATGAACAAACCAAACGCTTATAAAAAAAACATCTTAACCAAACGCTTATAAAAAAAAACATCTTAAACAAACACCAACATTTTGGTCTTTGACAATGTACTTCACTTGGAATTTATCTCTAAACCATTCAATCCTTAAATTGTTCCTTTTTAAGCAAGGAAGGAGCAAGGGGACCATGGTCCCTTCGAAATATTTTGTGAACATCCATTGAAATTTTTTAAAAAACTTCATACAATTTTATGTTTGCCTAAATAGCTAAAGTCCAAACTATCAATTTCTTCTATTTCTATACACTACACTACAATTCCGTCACTAGAATAAGTAACATATTCTCACCATTCAATAGGCATAAACTCAAAAACTCCAGAGCTTTTTTTTTAAAAAAAATGCAGTATCATTGTAACAAAAAAAAAACTGAACCTTTACATCACGAGGAAGGTGGTGAAGCGTAAACTTGGGGTTGTGATGGAAAGCTGAAACACCACCGTGAGCGTGAAAATAGAGAGCAATTGAAACAAAAAAAATCCTAACTTTCAAATGACCGAGGCAAAGAGGCTTACCTTCAGCTGTGGTCACCGTGAGCGTGAGTGGAGCCTAAGAGAGTGTGGAGAGTGGGTTCCAATAAAGCTGCAAACTTGGAAGTGGGTTCAACCGGGAATGCGCCCGTCGTGGTGGCAGTAGGAGCAGCGGCACAGGGCTTTGGGTACGAGTGGGTTCTTTCTCTTTCGGAGTAGCAATGGCGAGAGCAATGGCGAAGGTGAGGGAAGAAAAAAGAGATGGCATGCAACAGAGGGAAGGAAACAGTAGAATGAAAACGAGGAAGAAACAGAGGGAAGGCCGCGGCGCGCGTTTAATTTTGCACTGAAGACCTACGATAGCGTTTCCTATAGGAAACGCTATCTTAGGTGATACCTAAGATAGCGTTTCCTTCAGGAAACGCTATCTTAGGTATCACCTAAGATAGCGTTTCCGTGTGGAACCGCTATCTTTTCCTAAGTGGCACTTTTAATAGCGGTTCCACACGGAAACACTATCTTAGGTGATACCTAAGATAGCGTTTCCTGAGGGAAACGCTATTAAAAGTCCCCCATCACTTTTAATAGCATTTCCACACGGAAATGCTATTAAAGGTGCGTTATTAAAAGTCTATTCTGTTGTAGTGCAATGTCATGCATATATTTGGTAGGTATGGAAAACATTGGATTCTTTTAGGTTGACTATCACCAAGATTTTAAGCCATGAACTTTACTTAATATGTTAGAAGATTGAGATTTGAAGCCACCCACTTATGCTTTGTTTGGTTGTGAAAAAGATGTGAGAAAGAGTATGAGAAGAGAGAAAAATGATAAGAAACAGAGTAGATTTTCTGTGTTGGTTGGTATAAGAGAAATATGAGAGAAATATGGGAGAAAGAAGTGTATTCTCTCTCCCTTTGTTTGGTTGGATAGAAAGTGAAAAGAGATAAATGTAATTGTTTTTTAAAAGACTAAAATACCCTTAGTTAAAAAATCAATATACAAATATTTTAATTTCATTAATTAAGTTAATTTAAATAATCAAATAATTTAAAACAATTGATTTAAGTTATTTTAACTAATAAAATTTATTGTTTAATAAAATTATTTTATTAATTTAAATTTAATTAAATTAAATTAATGATTAGTTTAATTCAATTTATTTAAATTTATTAAATAATTGAATGAGAATCCAAAAAGAATGGTACAAAAGTCATTTTAGATGAAACACTCTCCCCCTCTTTCATTTTCTTCTCGCTCGAGGAGAGAAAAAAATTTGAGGTGGGTCCCGCTAATTTTATTCTATATTCCTTATTTCTCTCCTCCACCAAACAAAGAGAAAAATATATTTTCTCCTTCCTTTCTATTTTCTTATTTTCTATTTCCATTTTCTATTCTAACAAACAAAACATCATAGAGAGTTTTACATAACTATTACTCCGATCTGGAACTGTGAAAGAAATGTTGCAAAAAAAAAAAAAAAAAAGTATATTATCATATATCTTTTCAAACAAATTATATGAATATAAAATTTTCCCCCTGGCTTTCCAATGGCCAGCGTGTTAGCTGCCCCGCCCCTTTGCAAAGTTATGTTGAATTTGAAAGTCAAGGATATCCTGCGGTCCCGGGTTCTAAGGCTTGGAGCAAGCCTCTTATTCGCTCATTATTGGATGATATGGCTTCCTCTATTATATCAACACCTCTTATTCCCTTAGTTCGCAATGATAGAATTATTTGGGCTCATTCTCGTGATGATATTTACAGTGTACGCTCTGCTTACCAAGTTCCCATGACAAGAATGGGTGGCGATTGGTCTCCTCTTTTTCGTGACTGTCTTCTTACTCGGTGCCAACTACATCGCGAAGGCACTCCTTGCTCTAGCTTGTGTGTGCTGTGTGACAATGGGTTATAAAATATCTGGCATGTTCTTCTTGCTTGCCAGGTGAGTGAGCAGTGTTGGAGAGAATATTGAACATTTGGGACAATATGCAAACTCCTATGATGTGGGCTAGGGTGGCAAAATGATACATTTGTCCTATGAGAAAATCCATCCAATCCATTCATTTATAAAAAAATAATATAAATAGATTGGATGAATTGGATTATTTTTCTAGTGGATGGTTTATGATCCATCCAATATTTTTTAAAATCCATTGGATCAACAATAAAAAAATGTAATGGATCAACTTTTATCCATTCCAAAACCAATTTATTTTTTTCATATTATTTTTCACCAAATAAAAAAAACCTCCATTTGTAACCAAAAAAACACTCCATCTAATTTTTTCTTTCGTTCCCTATTATTTTTTTTCACTATTTGTTATTTTATTTATCTGTTTTTTTTCTTTTTTGGTTATATTAAGTATTAACTAATTAATTGTTCTCAAGCACCAGTTGTAGTCCACGTTATCACAGAAAGTCGTAACAAGTTTCGTAATACAATATCATGAAACGTTGTGGCAAAACAACCTCTATAGATGCACATAATCAATAACTCTCATATAATAATAGAAAAATAACCGAGATAGAGTGGAGAGAGAGTAGGAAAAAAAGGGAGAGAGAGAGAAAGAGTAGAGAGAGGAAGAAAAATGAGAGCGAGGGTGAGATAGAAATAATATTTTAATTTTTTTTACAAATTATTTTATTTTTAAAAATATTTTATGTATGGATAGAAGAGATATAAAATTATTTAATTTATTAAAATAAATTTTAGTGGATGGATTGGATATCCATCCATGAAAAGTTGTTAATGGATGGATCGGATGGATTTTATTTAATAGATCATGGATGAATTGGATTTTTTCTAATGAATTTCTAATGGATTATAATGGATTAATGGATTGTTTTTAATCCATCCGTTAAGATCCGAATAAAAATTTATCCGATCCATCCATTTGCCACCCTTAATGTGGGCTAAGTCTTTTAAGGACTTCTTTTTCCTCCTCCTCACTGTCTTGGATATTCCTACTCGTAATAAATTTGTGATGACACTTTGGTGTTTGTGGTGGTATCAGAATGACAAGTACTAGGAAGGAAAATCTCTTGTGGCTAAGTCCATTATTCACAGAGGTTTGTCCTTTCTAGAACACTGAACCATCGCGACTCAGGTTCTTGCTCGGTTGATTTTGATCGGTTGCTGATAACTCTTTTCCCAACTCTTGACTTCCTCCCCCGATCAGGTAAGCTTAAGTGTAATATAGATCTTTGGTTTCCATCAGGAGCATGGTTGTACTTCCTTTGGCATGTGCATTAGAGATCATGGAGGTCGGTTCATTATGGCTAGATCATCTCTTTTTCCCCATGTTCTTCCTATTGCAGAGGGTGAAGCCACAGGTTTGATCGAAGCTCTATACTGGGTTAGAAGCTTAGGTCTGCATGATGTCATTTTTGAGATTGACTATAAAACTATAGTAGACCTTATTGAGCATTCTAGGGTTGATATCTGAGCTGAGTTACCTTCTTAGAATGTACTGAGTTGCTATCCCTTTCCCCAAAATTTAGGGTAAGTTTTGTTAAGAGGTTAGGTAAGGTTGTTGCTCCTTCTCTAGCTAGAGCGGCACCATTGGCTCTTTGATTCTTAATGATATACAGTAATTTTCTTGCGTAAAAAAAAGTCTTATAATTTGCGGCATCAATCTAAAAAACACATTGAACCTATTTTCATGAATCGTACTCGGTCCAGTAAACATTGAGACAATGTTTTAAATAATGATCAGTTTCCAATATACCACTGATTCCCAATGTGTCAAACTTTCAAACAATCACATGTTTCTTATCTGCCCAAGTCTTTTCACCTTTTACTTTTTATTATATGTAAGCCTTTCACATTTTTTTTATTGATCTTTTCATCTTCCTTTCTTTCTCTCTATCGTCTCACCCTCCTCAGCCCACCACCAGCCACCATAACATGTTACCTCCACCCTCCATTTTCGAACCCATCGTCAACAACCATCACACGTTGCCTCGAGACTGTTGCTGCGCCGCCTCACCCACTTCAGATCTTCAAAGATAAAGAGGAAGAGAAAGTGCAGACATTGAAGATGGGCATTGAATTTCTGTGATGGAAGGAGATGGGTTTCAAATAAAACGACGTCGAAGTGACGCAAAGAACAAAATGCCTACGACCTTGGAGTGGAGTCGATGACCGTCAACGGCGGAGGACGGTGAGGGTTTGAGATGAGGTGAAGATTTTGACCGGCCGATTTTGTAAAACCGCCTCCGGTTCGACGGTCCGAGCGATTCCACCCGATTCTAGCGGGTTTTTTTGGTTTTTAGGCAATTCAACTGGACCAACGGTTTATGGGGTCTGACCGGATCATATGACTAGCCGGTTTGAACCGATCGGTCCGATCCGATTTTTAAAACATTGCATTGAGGTAAGCCAAGTTAGTGGAACATGTTGGGCCATATGCACCAGCACGACTATGGATTACCTAGTAGTGCTTAGACTGGTGCTCTATTGCAAGCTCATAAGCCTAGAAAGTGTTGAAATATTGGGCTTCTGAATAGATAACCCATTAAAGCTTTGGCCTTCCCATCAATCAACAAGGAGTTAATCAACAGCCACGTGGCTAGTTCATGGCCACTTGATAGTGGTCCCCACTTCCCCTTTCAGCCAAAATCATCACAGAATGTCAGAAACTAAAAAAAAAATAAAAAAAAAATCCTCTATTTTCTGCCACCCAAAATTCTCAGCTTGTATAACGGATAATATTGTGCAGTAGTGCACAACACTGAACACATGGCTTCCACACCTCTCCTCTCACCACCCGCCACCGCCGCCAGCCACCACCACACCCTCCACCCCTCCACCACATCTCTCTCCCTCTTCTTCCCCACCACCAAGTCCACACCCCACCGTTCAACCACCAGGCTCCACGTGTCCTCTCCCACCAACAAGCCAAGTGCCAACACCACCACCACAACGACCACCACCAACCAAAAACCCGCCGGAGAAACCGTGTTCTTCGACGGAGGGGCCCACTACGGGGATCTCCTGGCCAACTTGCTCCTTGGTTTCACCCTCTTATGGCTTCCCTTGACCCTAGCAGCAGTGTCCAGGGCATTCTACCTCAGGTACAGGTTCACCAACTTGAGGGTCACGGTTATCTCAGGGTTCACGGGTCAAGACCGAAGCGATTTCTCCTACAACGTTATCCAGGACGTTCAGGTTGATAAAGATATAAATACTTTAGTTTCATGATTCTAGGACTTGGCTTTGGTTACATTTGTTTTGCATTTCAAAAATGTCATATAGTTTTAGGATTTAATTGATATACATTTATGATGCATTTCAATAAATATTTATTGAAATGCACCGTTAGATTGGACTCGGATTTACCCCCATACAGTTTCCACGTTTAGTATAAGTGATAACATGGAATCCCAATTCCATTCTATATAAGTGTTTTTTTTTAATGAAAACTCAAAAATGCATCCGATGGATGCATATGAATGAGTGCAGTAATTGCAATGAATCAAAATCCCTTACTGTTTAAAGGCTTTTTATATTGTAAATTAGTCATAAATTGAGACATTTTAAAAATATTCAGTTCTTGTTGTAATTACTTGTTACACGCAGGTACGATGATTTGTAATTGGTAGAGAATAAAGTAAAATCATGTTTTTATTACTTAACTCTTATATAATTATAAACATTTTGGCTTGATGAGTTCAAAATGTAAATGTCTTGACAGGTGGTGCCACGGTTTATTGGTGAGTGGGGTGATGTTATCATCACCTTGAAGGATGGCACCAAGGTTGACCTCAGGAGTGTGCCTAAGTTCAGAGAGATTGCTAAGTATTGCCTTGACATGGCTGAGAAGTCTGTGGTTTTGAAAGAAACTGGACCTAAGGGGTTTTGAGAATATTTTCTACAATCTACTTCCCAACCATCTTCTTTTTTCATGCAAATGGTATGTATGTAAGTATGTAAATTTTTTTTTGACTAGTAGTGTTATTTTGTTATTATACAGTGTCAAATATAATTTTTTTTAATTTGGTTAGTAACAATGTTAACACACAATTGAATTTTGTTGTGTATCTTATTTTTATTTCAATGATAATTAAATGCCATATGGATGTGAAGTCTTGGATCAATTGCAATTTGCTAGTGATGTTATTTCGGGTTCATGGGACGAAGGTAGTAATTATTATGCTTAATTCACTTCTATAGGGTAAATTTTATGTATTTAATTTTGTGCCTGGTGGTAATGAAAATTTGTGGGGGATAAGAAGAATGAGAGACAGCACTGTTATTATATGTACTGTTTGTAGTGGATATAATGGTGATTGGCACTAGAATTTTACTTTAGATGTAATTTTCAACTCAGTAGAATTATCCAAACATATGCTGCTTGAAAGGAACTGAAATTTAATTACCCAAGAATGTTCTCAGGTAATAAAAATTGTTTGGCCCGTTATGAAAGAGGTCCTTTATCTGGCTTCTTCATATAAGCTAAACAGGAAATTGTCAGGTTATGGAGACCATTCAATCCATGTCTTAAACAAGAGAGCTTTAAGGACAGTGTAAACCTCAGTAAATTAATTAGTACAAAAGTTGTTTGATTCAATATGATGCATATATTTATTGTATTTTATTTTTATCTCTTTAAATATTGTAGTACAGTCTTGTAGGAAATGATTTCAGTTTATTGAAATAGAGGTGAAGGGATGATCTATCATATGCAATTGGTGTCACCACAAAGTCCTTTTGCCTTGATGGATGATAAAAAGGATTTCTTAATATATTTGATAGTGCATTTGGTAGTGTAGCTAGTATTTTTATTATTCATGCGTTTAGATTAGAATAACCATCTCATGGAAGTTTGTAATTGGCTTAAGTTTGGTAGAAGTTGTCATCTGCTTCAATTTTAGCACCTATATTCCGAATCAATTTGTGGTTATTGGTCAAGGCTAGCTGAGCATGCAAGTGGAGTAGATTGAGCACAATTCAGAGTACCAACGAATGAAAATTATGTTCCCCTCAAAATCCCTCATAGAGCTAGATAGGCTTAACCAAATTAACAAGATAGGAAAAGTAAGATATGTGCACTCTTAGCCATTGTAGATATACTTGGAAAAGAAAAGAGTGATTTTTGTAAATTTTAACTTCTCAACTGTATATAATTATATTATAAACCAACATTACCCACATAATCTCTTGCAGTTTGTGCAAACTCCTATGGTTGCCACCAGCATTATTGATTGAAGTTCAAATCATTCTTATACTTTCAAAGTTGCCATAAAATAGAAGCAACTTAGTTCAAATGGTCTGCACATTCCAAGTGATTCTAAAATAGTTTCAGTAATCTTAACCACCATTCTGACAAGGAAATTGACAGGAACATTACTTGAGTTATCATGAGTATTGACAGGAAACAAACTTGTTTGGAAGTGCATAAATTCTGATTTCCACTGGCTTTGAAAATGTACATGTAAAGTGGAAAAACTATAATAGGAGTAATATCACATTAAGCTATTCTTAGCGCATGTTTGTTTGCGCGTTAGGAACAGGTCTGCCTTGATTTTAACATAAGCTACTAGCTATAGCTTTTACGCTGAATGTACTTCTTCCTTGTTATCACTACGGTTCCAAACAGGTTGTTAGTTCTCAAGATTTCCTCCAACTTAATTTGTTCTCTTTCCATGGATTGAATATCAACAATGTTCATCCTTTTCTTGATTTGGTTATCACAAACAAAGACCAAAGTGAGGAAACAGATCTCCAAATTTTAAGTCATCAATGAAAGAAAAACATGTTTAGTAAGTTTTTATTTTCTTGGTTACTTGGTGAGATGTGAGTGCTTCAGATGTGTAACAACCTAAAACATATTGTGTCGTAGGTTTAGTCTTTTTATAATATATATTAGCATGATTGTGGATAAATGTTCAGATTTTATATTAATAATTTAGTGTGCTGTCACAAAGCTTATTGTAATAGCCAAAAACTATGGATAGATGTCCATGAGATAAAAGGCAGGGGGTATGAATTTGGATCCCTGCTTTTTACTCTCATTTTCTATCATGTTATCAGAGAAAAAAAATTAAAAATAAAATTTATTTTTGTTTATTGGATTCATTTAAATTTGCTTCTTTCTCTTTTATAATATAAGAGAAAACATGAAAAAAAAAATTTAAAAAGAGAGATCCAAATATTAGGTTTCTTAATTATTTTATCAATTAACATGTAACTTTATTATTTATAATATTATATAAATAAAAAATATATATGTTATTTTCGGTGGTACAACCACGAATCATTATGGTGGGACTATGAATCATAAATCGCTATATTTAACGGTTTAGTTTCCTTTAAAAAAAACGGTTTAGTTTTAAAATGTTGATTATATCACGATAAAAAAAATTATATATTATTAATGTAAATTTTATTACATCATTAATTAGTCATATATTATTATATATGCAACTTTTGACATAATTATTGTAAAGAATTTATCATTTTTGTTTTCTTTTTTTAGTTAACTGTGAAGGAAACAAAATTAAGAACGCAAGGGAAATGACGGAAAAATGCACGATGAAAATCAATTATTCGTTATCACAAATATTTTCTGGCCTAACATTTTAAAGACCAGTCAATTGCTAACTCAAGACTTATTTACAACTTTTAACTGTTATAATAACTCGAGTTCTAAACTTTAGCTGCAATTTTAGTGGACAGTGAGCTACTGATGTATACTTGTTTAAATAAATATTTGTGCCTATAGTGACAATTCAACTTGGTATTAGATTAGCAAGGCATGAACTAGGTCTTTCTATAGAATCAAAATTTAAAAATATAGTTAACGATAATATTTGAAATTGCAAAACACCGTAACTAGTAGCTACCCACCCAGGGCAAACATTAATGTAGACAGTTGTTTTTCTATTACATTTTTTTCTCACAAAGCCGGAGTAGATTCACTTCGGCCTCAACCCAGCAACATGGAAATGAAAATGATGATGATGATCCAATGAGGGTGAGGGTGTGCTTGTGGAAATCATTTTTTTATCCCTTTGGGTTTCCTTGTTATTAATATAAAAAAAAGTTAAAGGTTTAATTTTTAAAATATATAGATACTTATATGATGAATTATATATGTGCATGTTATAATCTATATTTTCTTTAATGTTTTTATTAATAGTTAGATGTCCCCGTGAAAATTATTCAGTGTCAGGAATGAAGTTGGTGATGCACAGGTAGTAAAATGAGTTTTCATCGTGGAGCAAGGTATATTTTCACAGCTTCAACTTTTATTTCATGGAGGACTTTTCCATTTTCTCTTTAATGAAATAAATAAAAAGCATTTTTACTGCAATGTTTTATACATGTTTAATATTATGTAAACTATTGGTTAAATCTTTTAGTGGTGCCTCTTTTATCTAGCGAGATTACAGATTCCAAGTTCCTTTTTTTTTAAAACAGGTGAAGCGATGGAGAATCTGGTTGGAATTGTACAGACTGTACACAATGACGTTTTTAGTTGGACACAAATAATCTGAGAAGAAAAGGCCGTTGAAGTTGCTGGCAGTAGGTGTATTGAAGGTCAATTTTATTATGGATCATATGATCCGTGGGAAATTTAAATTGGGATGGAAAATTGGAGATAGTCTCTCGAGGTGTGCTTCCTTTAGATGTGCTCATGTTTCATTTTCTTTGTAATTCTATTTTTGATGCATTATTATATTTTATTATTTATTTAATTATATTCATATATTTAAATGTTTCTATTTTAATTGTTGTAAACATGTTTCCTCTATTTTTTCTTATGTTAGGTGTTAATGTACAAAATGAAGAAGAGGTGGTTGTTAAGTTGGTATGTTTAGTTCTCCTTAAGCTTTAACCCTTTTTATTCATGTTCTACAAGTGAGGGAGATATCTCTTAAACTGATATGTTAGTTCTCCTCAAATTTTAACCCTTTTGATTCCCGTATACTTGAAAGTCGAGATGTAACATCCCATTGGGCATTACTTTGTAACATGTGCGAAATTAAATTAAAAAGAAATTTGCTGGTTGCTTTCGGAAATTTATTTACTTTAGGTCATAAAACTTGGGTATAAAATTTGTTAAATGCAGTTACAATAAAATTTAAACCTATTTTAAAATAGTAACATCACATTTTCATCTATCATTGTATAGATTATGGTCATTTATACCTTTTGTCATGTGACCCAAAACATAAGCCGTGACCGGCGTACAGACTTACAAACCTGGCCTGGCAACCTATTTATTTAAGAAATTTACTTGAATAAAAAGCTAGAATATTTTTACAAAAATTACGACAGAATCTCCTCTATAATTCCAACGTCCCATAATAAAAACACCAACTGAAATATTTCTATTTTCATCGCAGAAGTTCCAGTCATACAAAAAAACATCAACACGGTATTTTTTCTGAAAATATTTACATAAACACATTATACATGACCAAAAGGAAAGATTTTAAATTTTTCATCCAAAATAAAGGCTCTCCGAGCCATTTACATTCCATCAAAATAAAGGCTCTCCGAGCCATAAACATAACACTAACATTAATCAACGTCATCTCACAACCTAAGCTGGTCGTTCTAAAAGATATTCATGGGTAAGACCCCTATGGTTCTCACCATTATACCTGACATTATACTTCTTCCAGGATTGGGAATAATATCCCCGAGCGAAACTGGAAACCTCTTCTGCATCTTTTGTACGCATGTACCAAGGTACAACAGCAAAACCAGAAAAACATATACATGCAAGGGTGAGATACCAATATATGGATTTAAACACGATAACCACATGCAAAACTCTCAAATACCATTTAACATGAATATTCAAAGATAAACAATATATTTATCAAAGGGTTTCATACACGACAGTCGTAATCGTTTTAAAAACCATGACACTTCAATATTCATCAACTAACTTTGATACCTAATCTTCGGAGCTCCAACCAACAAATAAATGAGCTGGTCAGGCTCTCATTGCCAAATAAGGCAGAATCAACACCAGATATGGCAAAGTTCAAATAACCATTCCACAATCCTAAACAAGGCAAAGTGGTGACTGCATATAGCACATGGTTTTCATGGTCATCTATCCATCAAGGCACAGTGATGCAAACGTCATGAATACTTGCCATCAAACATTCAAGTCATATGCAAAGGCACGTCTGCCTTGTAATGCATGTAAAACGTTTTGTTCTCGTTGTTTTCTTTGTGTTCAATCTTTAGGTGTTGGAGCTAAAAGTCTCACGACCAATTCACCATTTTAAACTTCCGTTTAATACCTCTTTCAAAATAACTGATTCCAAGTAAAAAATGTACAAATCACAAAATCCAGACCGATGCACCGGTCTTAGATATGTAGATTTTAGTGCACAAAACCAATACACCACTTATAGGACATCTAGTCCATAACTTCACCTTTCGGACCCCGGGCCCATATCATTCAGACCACTGGCCCATATCATAGAAAACTAGATCCGATGTCTCGGTTGCTAGGTTCGTTTAAACCATTTTCGTCAAATCATAGAGAAATCCATTTTTCTCAAATCTGTTTTCTTTTGAAAACTCCTTTTTCCGTAACAACTTCAAATCCTCGTAAAATCATTTCCAGCTCATTTCTATTTGAAATAATAAAATTGTTCCTCATTGTTTTCGTTGTCAAATACTTTTCCAAAGTATTTTTCGTTGGAAATAAAGTCATTGTAAATCAAATGATTTTCTCTTTTACAAAAGTTCTTCATAATCACTGTTAAAATATCCTTAACACTTACATTTCTTAGAATAATTTTTCGTCTTATTTTTGAATTAGTTTGGAAAAGACAACGTAACTAAAATATTTTCAAGTTGTCGTCCTCACTATTTACTCATAAATCACTCTTTTCTCCAAAACATCATCAAATATAAATACTTTCAATATTTTTCTTCCATAAATCAAATCCTTTGAATTTCTCCTCAAGCTTTTTCAACGCTTTTATCTTTAATTTAATTGAGCACTGACCAATGTCAGACTTCTCAGTCAATCAACCAACCAACAGATAATCCATATATAGCATATATCCATACATCACAATTTAATCATGCTTTCACAAAAAACATTAAAAGCCACATAACAGTCATATAACAACTTAATTTTACACCACACATCACAACAGATAAATTCAAATACGACACACAAATAGCATGCAGTTACCGAAAATCCCTCAGGTAGTTTCCCCTTACCTTTGAAGACAATAGAATGATCCTCGTCTTAAAGCTCACATTAGTTCCAAGTGTGCGAACATCTACTCCACCAAACTAGCATGGCCGTGTTCATCATCTCGGAGACACAAACCAAGCATGACAACAAACAAATAATTTCACCAATTCAATCTTCATCCTCAAAACATATAATCAAAAGAAACCATACATTTAATTCAATAAATAGAATCGAATTTTCAATAAAATCGTTTTGGGTAAAAAAGATCCATAATTAAAATTGGGGAATATTTGATTTGGTTTGAGAAACATGAAATTGAACTTCTAAACCATAAATTAAGTCTCAATTGCATTTAAAATAGAAACAATATCATAGTTGAAGTTAAGATAAATTTTTTGGGACTTTAGTGAAATTGGGAAAAATGAGATTTGCTCCCGGAAAAGCGAAATTGATTTCAAAACTTAAATTAACAGTCCCAATTTCATAAAAGCATAGTTAACTTTACAAATCATAACCAGTTTCAATAAAAATCAAATTGAGGCTTTAGGGTTCCTAACCTAAATTGGGGAAAATCCAATCCACATAAAGAATGACGAAATTGATTTAGGGAAACACTAATTTACAATCCCAATTGCATAAAAACAAGTTTTAATTGAAAATTACAACATGAAATCAAAGAGCTAGGGTTAGGGTTTTGAACTGAAATTTGGGGTTTCTTGAAAGGAAGCTTAATAAGGGTGAAAGTCACTCACCCAAATAAAGAGAAACCAATATGGTGGTAGCAAGGTGGTCCGACACGGCGGCGGCGGCCGAGGAAGGCGGCGGCATGATTTCTAGAACAACCATAGCCAAGGAGAGGAAATAAGATAAAGGGAAGAAGAAAGGAACGTTGCAACATCGCAAAGAGGTGGAGAACCACCATTAATGGTGGCCTAAACAACTTACCGCTACTGGAGAAGGCGGTTCGTGCGGCGGATATGGCGGAGGACGTGCGCTCAGGTGAGGCGGTCTGAGCAGGCGAACCGAACGCGAGCAGTGGTGGCGCGGCTCCGAGCGGCAACGGCTGTGTAGAGCGGTGCGACTTGGAGGAAGGAAGGAGAGTGAGTTGAAAGTGGTGGAAGATAAAGTTGAAGTGGGAGGAAGAAGAAGAAAGAAAGGAAAGAAAGAAAGAAAGGGGGTGAGGCGTCGAGTACGGGAGCGGGAGATATAAGGAGGAAAAAAAATTGTGATTAGTAATAGAAGGTATGAAATTAGTTGTAAATATTGAGCCTAAAAATAAATATGTTTTTGGCTTTTTTATTTAAAAATAATGGTTGACAATTATATACTTGCAAAATTTAAATTAGAGACAAGATTGATAGTTGAACTGATCAACTAAGAAAATTAATGGTCCAAAATTTAATCTAAGATTAATTTTAAACCAACCTATTTTCAAATCTCAAATTAAATAGAGTCAAATGGAAAAATAATTTTCTTTCAATCATAACATTTAAAATATTTTTCTAAATAAATACTACTAGTGATAATAACATAATATTATTGTCTCATAATCGTGCATACACTGACATAATACAGTATTAACACACTCAAAAATTAATTTTACATGAGTAATTAAAATTACTCAAACCAAACCACATAAATCGGGGGTTACATGAGATCATTAGATTGTTGTTTGTGCCAATTTTCAATGGTTCAAAATTACCATTGATGAAGAGGTCGATTATGAAGCTTTATTATGTTAGTTAACTTTTTTAATAATTTATTTTGTTCATTATAAGTTTATAACTACATATAAAATCAGAGCGAATAACAAATAAATAATGCCAATCTGCAAGTTTTTTCAGCAGGTCCATCCAATTGTTGTGTTGATCTTATAAAACAATTTGCTGATATTGGAGTCGATAAGGAAAAAGGAAGAAATTGACATTAAATTTTTGACCTGCAGACATAAACTATTAAGCTTACTCCTTTAAAGTTGCTGCAATTTCTTGATTTGGAAAATGAGATGTTCAAAGAAGGAATAAAGAACAATGACATTGAAGCTCAGACTTTCGGAATTTTGTTGCTGAAATTTTTTTACAGTACAAATAATAAGCTGATGAAAACGGTGAAGCTAGAGAATAATATTTGAATTGTTTGATCATGCTGAATTACAATGTAATTTTTGTTGGATATTTTGTTTTATTTTAAAATAATTTGTTTTGAAATTAAAAGGTTTTAAATTCCCTTTGTTACTATCAGATATCATTCATGTAGCTTATTTTTTATGTTAACTTTTAATTACTATTTAATGATTTTATTTTATTTTTATTGTCTTTAACTGTATTTTGATGTCATTGTTAGATTTATTGCTCTTCTACTCAATGTTTCAATACAATTTACTAGCATTAGGATTTTGAATTTGTTTCAACGTTACATTGACAATGTTTTTTAACATAAGCATGAATATCAATTATAAGGTGGTTTCATTACATTGAATGTGTTCCAACCTTACCATAAGTAACAATTAAACAAAAGATTATTTTCGAAACACTTTTGAGATCTATAAAAGGTGGATGGTCTTATTTGCTTTGGAGGTTACTATATTTTTTATGAAATTTCAGAATTTTATTGTGGTTTGTTTTTCTTTAAGTGACTAAGAAAAAAATTATTTAACAAAAAGGCTGATAGTGGGAATTAATCAAGCAAAATAAAAAATAAAACAATATAACAAATCATACCATTATGATCATTTGGAATCTTGAACAAGCTCAATTCAGGTCTGTTTGATTTCTTGATTCAACTTAATTAATATGGTGGTGTATTGAAAAAGAAAATAGAATAAACTATCATGAATGTATAGATTATTATGAAAGTTGTATTCAAACTTATATTATTTAATTAGAGGATACAAGTAACATGTGACTATGATATATTATATAGTATCTATACATATTATGAAGCAATCCCCATTAAGAGGAAAGTTTGGACAAGTGTCACGATTAGAATGAAAGTTTCTCAAGGAAGTCTCTATTAGACTTTCCTAATCTGGAATAAAAAATTAGTATATTTTTCTGGCTAAAAAATATTTTAAAAAATCGAAAATAGTTTTTAATCATTTGATTTAAAAGTTCAAATTCAAATAGCTTTATTGTTCCAATAAATTGTGACTATTTTCAATGCATTGATTTTCTTATTTTATTTCTTTTAAAATATTTTAATTGATTTATTCCAACTCCCAAAAAACAATAAATCTAATTTAATTCCAACCTACCATGACATCCAATCAAATAATATCTATTTTCTTATATTCTTTTTTCTTTCTTTTCAATTCCAATACCACATTCATTTCTACTTTCTTCCATAACCATGCGTACCTATTCCCAAAATACTTTCTGACTTCTCTCTCCATTCAACCACTTGAAATCCTTTCTATTCCTTCGTTCCATCATCTTTCATTTTCACCCCAAAATACCAAGCCTGCAACCTTCTTTCTTCATGATAATATGATAAATATATTGCAAAAAATAGTTAACTTAAACAATGAAAAGATGAGAAATAAATCAAATAGATTCTCAGAAGAAAATAATAAATATATCAAAATAAATGTATATTCTAGAAGTGATTTACTTGCATGCCAAAAGAGGAGAAACAAATAAAATAGATTTTTAAGAGAAAACAAAAAATTATATGATTGATAATATATTTTCTAAAATTGCTTAATTTTTATAGGAAAAGGAAAAATATAATCTAATATATTTTAAGTAGAGAAGACAAAAAAAAATATGAAAGATAATTATATTTTCTAAAAATGATTAACTTGCACGAAGAAAAAAGAAGAAAAAAATAAAAATTTCAAAATAGAATAAATAGTAATATCATAACTAAATATTTTTTTTTAAAAATGGTTAACTTTCACTGGAAAAAGAGGTGAAGTAAATCAAGTAAATTTTCAATAGAGAATAAAAATAATAATATGATAGATAAATATATTTACTAAAAATAGTTAATTTGCATGGGAAGAGAGGTAAAATAAATCAAATAAAAATGATAGACAAATATATTTGTGAGGCCAAAAAAAAATGATTATCTCACGCTACTATTGCATATATGGATGTCTAAATTACTTTTTAGATAATATTATTATCCTTGAATTAAATGTTGATGTTTGTGGTTCATCTTTATATCATCTCATTGTTTATGAGTGTGCTTGCAGGTTCTCTTTAAAAGTTGATATTTTGATACTCAATGGAAGTACTCAATATGCTTATCGATTTACACGTATCTTTTTTAGTTTGAAGTTTGGAGGTATTAGAGATCAAGGTTGTAATTGGATAAGAGAGAATAAAATAATAATTTTCATGATTTGTGTTTACTTTCAGTTTAGCGTTTAATATTAAAGATTGAACAATTATTTATGCGAGAAAAGTTTATAACCAGATCCTTTCTAGATTTTTAGATTTTAGATAAATATGTTTTCTATAAATTGTTAACTTACAATAGAAAATGAGGAAAAACAAATAAAATAGTTTTTCAAAAGAAAATACAAAATAATATGGGAGGGCATTATATTTTCTAAAAAAAATTAACTTGCAAAGAAAAAGAAGAGAAACAAATCAAATAGTTTTTTATGATAAAATAATAAATAATAATAATATAATAATAATAATAATATGAAAAATATATTACAAAAAAATTTGGTTAAATTATACAATGAAAAGATGAGAAATAAATCAAATAGATTCTCAAAAGAGAAGAATAAACACGTCAAAATAAATGTATTTTCTAGAAGTGATTTATTAGCATGTGAAAAGAGAAGAAACAGATAAAAAAGATTTTGAAGCGAAAACAAAAAAAAAATTGATATGATTGATAATATATTTTCTAAAATCTAATATATTTTAAGGAGAGAAGACAAAAACAATATGAAAGATAATTATATTTTCTAAAAATGATTAACTTGCACGAAGAAAAAAGAAGAAACAAATAAAAAAATTCTAAATAGAATAAATAGTGATATCATAGATAAATACCTTTTTTTTTTAAATGGTTAACTTTCACGGGGAAAAGAGATGAAGGAAATCAAATAGATTTTCAACACAGAATAAAAATAATAATATGATAGATAAATATATTTGCTAAAAATGGTTAATTTGCAAGGAAAAATAGGTGAAATAAATCAAATAAAAATGGTAGATAAATATATTTGTGAGAACAACATAAAAATGATTGTCAAATAATATGATAGATAAATATATTTTCTAAAGAAAATCAACTTAGACGGGGGAATAGATGATATCAAATATATTTTCAAGAGAGATGAAAAATAATAATATGATAGATAAAAATATTTTATAAAAATAGTTAACTTGCATAAGGAAAATGAGAGAAATAAATTAAATAAATTTTAAGATAGAAGTTGTGTTTTAACAAAACATCTTTGCAAATTATACTAACAATATACTTTTTGTAATTATAGAATTTACATATTTATTAAAGAGGCATTGTTCTCTAGGTCAATCAGTTGCACTATCAAGATGATTCAAAAAGAAGTTTTTCTTGCAACATTAGATGGGGAGCTGTAACACCCTGCTTTTCGTCAAGTGTTTTTTTTTAAAGTTTGTTTGGCTGTTTAAGTTGGTTTTGTTAAGTTTAAGTTGCTAGCTAAGGGCTTAGTGGGATTTTTGGCTCAAAAGTCTCTTTCTGGTATGTAAGCACGCCCGTGCTCATTAGCCAGCACGCCCGTGCTTAAAGTTTGGAGCGTGTTGCGAGTTTTAAGTTGAGCACGCCCGTGCTCAATAGTGAGCACGCCCGTGCTCAATAGTGAGCACGTCCGTGCTCAATGTGCGGACCGCGTCTCGCTAACACTAAGTCCACCACGACCGTGCTCAATGGGGTGCACGGTCGTGCTCAGGTGCAGCCTTTATAAGATGGCACAGAAACCGAGGGTTTAGGTGAAACCATATTCTTAGTAGCAGCAGCCACCATATTGTGTCTACATGTGCCTTTTTCCCTTTTTCCACTTTATCCATTGCTACAATGGAGTTTTGGAGGCCTTTTGGGAAGATTGGTTGATATGTGTCAGTGTTAGAGGGAATGGTCCCTTCCCCTTTTCGGTTTCTTTTCGTTTATGGTGTGAGAAACTGATAAGTTGTGTTCCTATTTAACCAAGGTATAGCATCGGACTGAGTCGCTCGTGGGGGACGTGATCTTTCGCTGTTTAAGGAGCTAATGGTTGAAACCTTCAATCCAGGTACGGGGAGATGGGTAGTGTAACCATAGGCAATGAGGGTAGCGTAAGGTAAAGGGGTCCCCAATAACCCCGGTGTCGTTGTATACTGTTTTGGTTTATGATATGTTAATGTACTATTATTTTATGATAACATGATTCTGGTTGTGTAGAATGCCATGATTATATGTTCATGTTCATGTTGGTATTTTTATGAATATGAAGGTATGCTGATCGTTGTTATTAACATGATGTTGGTTGATTGATGTTTATTGACTTGATCAGTTTGATGATTTCCGATAATATAAGTTTGATTGGTTAATTAATCTATTTAAATGACTTGATGATTAATGGATTTAAACCCTAAAATGGTACGTTAAAATGGGTGTTTGAACTCTGCCCAGAACAGTACTGTCGTGCATTAAGCACGACCGTGCTGAACAGGGAGCACGCCCGTGCTTCCAGTTTGAATTCTAGAAAATGGCCGCGCATTAAGCCTAGCCGTACAGCAGAGGAGCACGACCGTGCAGCTAAGCACGGCCATGCCTAAAAGGAAGCATGACCGTGATCCACTTAAATGGCAAAGACGCCGTCTTTCAGGGTTAAGCACGCCGTGCTCACCCTCCGGGACGTAAAACCGAGATTAAGGACTTAAAGGGTTTTTAACCCCAATCTTCCCTAATAACGCTATGTTAACATGATTAATTAATGCTAAAGATTAGATAACTCGGTTAATAGTTAATAAAGATAATTAATGATGATAAGGTGTTTAAGTCGGTAACCGTTGGGTTATCGCACGTTGATAACTTTGGTGCTTATTGGCCAAGGTGGCCTCGATGCTTATTGGTCAAGGTGTTGATGATGTTAAGCCTTGGGTGCTTATTCGCCCAAGCACGATGATGTTGATGATGAAGTCTTGGGAACTTTTTGGTCCGAGCAAAGGAGGTGGTTGTTGTTGCTTGTTGTTGTGTCATGCATAGAGCATTGGAGTTGATGGTTGAGGGGGAGGTTCGACATAGGGGAGATTTTCCGAGAGCACGGTGATCTGGCCATCCACGGTAGATCACCCGAGGTTTGGTGACCACGGCCCCCCGTGATGAGGCATCCACGGTTTGATGCCTTGACTATCCATGGGGTTCACCCGAGGTTCGGCAAACTGCCGGTGTTGATGCTTCTATGGCCAATACGGATATGTAACTCTGGAGTCGTTCATCCTGAGTTAGTTTGGATCCACATGCATAATGGAGTAACGGAGTAGTGTTGCATTGCACCGTATAACATACTTGATTTGGATGATGTTGAGGTATGATGATATATATGTGTGTGTGTGTGTGTGTGTGTGTGTGTGTGTGTGTGTGTGTGTGTGTGTGTGTGTGTATGTGTGTGTGTGTATGTGTGTGTGTGTGTGTGTGTGTGTGTGTGTGCTGATGTATGCTATGATGTTGCCAAGCTTGTTTGTTTACCTTGCTTCCTATCTCCATGCCGTATATGTTTACATGATTCTTACTCCCCGTTTTCTGTTTTCTTGTTTGGCATGTTTGGTTTCATGCAGAGGATGGCGAGCAGCCCGAAGAGGAGTGACTCTGAGGAGTCACCACTCATATTTAGGGCCTTTCTTTTGTTAGTCTAGTTTTCAGTTGTATTTAATTCCGAGGTGTTTCCGGAATGGTTATACCAGCTCTGTTGTGATATTGGGTTGCGACGTTTGTAAGTGTTTTATTTGTTTAATTGTTTTAAACTTGTTTTTATTTCCTCATTTTGAGAACTCGTTCATGTGAGACCTTTCTACCCATAGACAAATGTTTTATTTATTTCAGTAAATACATGATTTATTCTTCAGCTTTGTCCTTCTTTTACTTTTTGACATGTGGGGTAGCAGGGTGTCACATTTGGTGGTATCAGAGCGGGTATGTCCTATCAGGCCGTGGTATGAGTTTGTTGTGAGTCTGTTGTGTGCTCTTGTTTGGGTTGTCTATACTTGTTATAGACAATGATGCTTTAAGTTAAGTTGCATATCACTTTTACCCACTTAAGTTTTTGTATTAAGAATTGTCTGGGACATGTACAGGAACTCATGGCCGGTAGAGGACGTAACGATCAGGTAATTACGGACGCATTGGCACTCCTTGCCAATGCTATCGGTCAGGTTAACAACCCCAACAACAATGGTGGGCCAGCTGAGTTTCAGGGCCTGGACAAGTTTCAGAGGAACAACCCTCCGTCGTTCAAGGGAGCTTATGATCCGGAAGGAGCTTTGCTATGGTTGAGGGTGACAGAGAAGACCTTCCGAGCGATGGATTGTAATGACCAGCAGAAGCTCATCTTTCCTACCTTCATGCTGACTGAGGAGGCTGAGCATTGGTGGGAAAACTACAGGCAGAGGATGCAGGTTGAGGGAACAACGGTTACATGGGTTGAGTTCAGGCAGAGGTTTCTGGAGAAATACTCGCCAGTGGACATCAAGGACAAGAAAGAGATGGAGTTCTTGGCCTTGAGGCAGGGATCTATGTCAGTGGGCGACTATGCTGCCATGTTTGAGGAGTTGGCAAGGTATTACACTCTGTACCAGCATACTGCGGATGAGCATTCCAAGTGCATTAAGTTCGAGGTTGGACTTAAACCCGATATCAAATAAGCGATCAGCTACCAGGAGATCAAAGTCTTCCCAGTTCTAGTCAACAAAAGCAAGATTTATGAGGATGCCAGTCAGTTCAGAGTTGCCAGTTCCAGAGGATCGGACAGTCAGAGTGGCAAGAAGACTGATTAGAGAGATAAAGGGAAACAACGTTATGCTTTGACCGGCAGAGACTTCAAGCTGTGTGGCAAGAAGCCACAGTTTCAACAAGATAGGTTTAGGGGAGGGTTTTCTAATGCCTTTAGACCCATGAGGTGTGGCTAGTGCGGGGCACCGAATCATTATTCCTCTCAGTGCAAGGAACCATCTGTTATTTGCTTTAGGTGTGGCAAGTCAGGTCACATCAGTTGTGATTGTGAGGGAACCAAGGCAGAGCCTCCCAGCACTAGTAAGAGTCAGAAGTCTCAAACCAACCGACTGAGGATCACTGGGAGAGTCTTTACTCTTAGTGGAGCTGAAGCCTCCGAGTCCGATGACTTAATTCAAGGTACGTGTTTTATTTATGGAACTCAATTGACTGTATTGTATGATTCGGGTGCTACTCACTCGTTTATATCGCATGATAGGGTCAAGAGTCTTAAGTTGCCTGTTACCTTTCTTGAGTTTGATTTGCTTGTGTCTACACCACAAATAAACCTGTTTCTACTTCTTATGCATGCAAGAACTGTCATATTGTCATAAATGATAAAACCTTTGTTGTTGATATTGTATGTTTACCTTTGGAAGATCTTGATATCATTCTTGGCATGGACTGGTTATCTTCCAACCACGTCCTTCTGAACTGTTTTGATAAAACCTTGGTTTTTGGAACTCCAACGGAGTCTCAGTATCCGGACCTTCTCTCTACCAGCCAAGTTCAAGCTTCGATGAAAGACGAAGCCCATGTGTACATGATGATAGATTCCCTGGAAGTACAGAGCAGTCCTCCTGATGTCGCCAGCTTGCCTGTTGTGCGGGACTTTCCTGAAGTGTTCCCGGGGGATGTTTATAACTTACCCCCAGAGAGAGATGTTGAGTTTACCATAGATTTAGTTCCTAGCATCGGGCCGATCTCCATAGCACCCTATAGAATGTCTCCTCTAGAGCTAACTAAGTTGAAGGAACAGTTGGAGGACCTTATGAAGAAGCAATTCATTAGGTTGAGTGTGTCTCCGTGGGGAGCACTTGTGTTGTTGGTGAAGAAGAAGAATGGTAGTATGAGGTTGTGTGTCGACTATCGGCAGCTCAACAAGGTGACCATAGAGAATCGATATCCCCTTCCTATGATTGATGATCTCATGGACCGGTTGATTCAGATCCGGGTTAAGTCTGAGGACATCTCAAAGACGGTGTTCAGGATGCGATATGGTCACTATGAGTACTTGGTTATGCCCTTTGGTGTGACCAGTACTCCTGCGGTGTTCATGGACTGCATGAACAAGACCTTTCACCCTTACTTGGTTAAGTTTGTGGTGGTGTTCATAGATGACATCTTAGTGTATTCCAAGAGCAAGGAGGAACATGAGGAACACCTGGGGGTTGTCTTGAAGACCCTTAAGGAAAATCAGTTGTACGCTAAGTTGCCTAAGTGTGAGTTCTGGTTAGAGAAAGTGAGCTTCTTAGGACATGTCATTTATAAGGGTGGCATAGCAGTGGACCCAGCTAAAGTAGAGACGGTGCTCCAGTGGGAAGCGCCAAAGTCTGTAATCGAGATTTGGAGTTTCTTGGGGTTAGCCAGGTACTATAGGCGGTTCATATAATTTTTCTAAGATAGCTTTACCCTTAACCCGTCTCACCAAGAAGGGACAGATGTTTGTGTGGGACTCTAAGTGTGAAGAGAGTTTCCAAACCCTTAAGGATAAGTTGACATCAGCACCAGTGTTAGTTTTGTCAGATCCTGGTGAACCTTTCGTAGTTTACTGCGATGCTTCTAAGCAAGGGTTAAGTGGTGTGTTGATGTAGAATGGTAAGGTAGTCGCTTATGATTCTAGGCACCTATCACCCAGGAAAGGCCAATTTGGTGGCCGATGCCTTGAGTAGGAAAACCTTGCATATCTCCGCTTTGATGGTTAGGGGGATGGATCTGATTGAGGAGTTGAGAGACCTTAGTCTAGCTTGTGAATTTACCCCTAAGAGTATTAGGCTTGGTACCTTGAAGGTTACCAACAGCTTGATGGATCAGATTAGAGAGGGTCAGAAGTTAGATAAGTTTCTCTTAGACCAGCGAGAGTTGCTTGCTCAGGGTAGAGACCTTAGTTTCAAGGATGGAAGTGATGGGGTCTTGAGGTTTAAAGATAGAGTGTGCATACCGGATATTCCTGAGCTTAGGAAGTTGATCCTTGAAGAAGGACAAAGATCAGGATGGTTCAAGAAAAGATGAGAGTTGCACAGAGTAGGCAAAAGAGCTACCATGACAAAAGGAGGAAGGCACTAGAATTCTAGGAAGGCGATCATGTATTCTTGGGAGTTACACCAACGACTGGGGTTGGTAGAGTGATGAAGGCGAGGAAACTTACTCCGAGGTTCATTGGTCCTTAATGGTTTTCATGTGTCTCAACTCAGAAAGTATGTCCATGACCCTAGTCACGTGATAGTACTCGACGCAATACAGCTGAAAGAGAACTTGACGTTTGAGGTGTTACCTCTTCGAGTCGAGGATAGACGGATGAAGCAGCTAAGAGGCAAAGAGATTCCTTTGGTCAAAGTAGTTTGGAGTGGGTCTACTGAGGAAAGTGCTACCTGGGAACTGGAAAGAAAGATGATGGAAGCGTACCCACACCTTTTCGCTTGAGGTACGTAGAAATTTCAAGGACGAAATTTTAATAAGGGGGTGGAATTGTAACACCCTGCATTTCGTTAATTGCTTTCCTTAAGTTTGTTTGACTGTTTAAGTTGGTTTTGTTAAGTTTAAGTTGTTGGATAAGGGCTTAGTGAGATTTTTGTCTCAAAAGTCCCTATCTGGTACGTGAGCACGCCCGTGCTCATTAGCCAGCACGCCCGTACTTAAAGTCTGGAGCGTGTTACAAGTTTTAAGTTTAGCACGCCCGTGCTCAATGTGTGGACCGCATCTCGCTAACGCTAAGTCCAGCACGACCGTGCTCAAGGGGGTTCACGATCGTGCTCAGGTGCAACCTTTATAAGTTGGCACAGAAAGCGAGGGTTTGCGTGAAATCCTATTCTTAGTAGCAGCAGCCACCATATTGCAACTACCTGTGCCTTTCTCCCTTTTTCCTCTTTATCCATTGCTACAGTGGAGCTTTGGAGGCCTTTTGGGAAGCTTGGTTGATATGCGTCGGTGTTGGAGGTAATGGTCCCTTCCCCTTTTCGGTTTCTTTTTCGTTTATGGTGTGAGAAACTGATCAATTGTGTTTCTATTTAACCAAGGCTTAGCATCGGACTGAGCCGCTCGTGGGGGATGTGATCTTTCGCCGTTTAAGGAGCTAACGGTTGAAACCTTCCATCCAGGTATGAGGAGAAGGGTGGTGTAACCATAGGCAATGGGGGTAGCATAAGGTAAAGGTGTTCCCCATAACCCCGGTGTCGTTGTATACTGTTTTGGTTTATGATACGTTAATGTACGATTATTCTATGATAACATGCTTCTGGTTGTGTAGAATGCCATGATTATATGTTCATGTTGGTTGTTTTATGAATATGATGGTATGTTGATCGTTGTTATTAACATGATGTTGGTTGGTTGACGTTTATTGCCCTAATCAGTTTGATGATTTCCGATGATATAAGTTTGATTGGTTAATTAAGCTAATTAAATGACTTGATGATTAATGCATTTAATCCCTAAAATAGTAGGTTAAAATCGGTGTTTAAACTCTGCCCAGAACAGTACTGTCGTGCATTAAGCACGGCCGTGCTGAACAGGGAGCACGCCCGTGCTCCCAGTTTAAATTCTGAAAAATGACGCGCATTAAGCCCGGCCATGCAGCAGAGGGGCACGGTCGTGCCGAAAAGGAAGCACGACCGTGCTCCACTTAAATGGCAGCACGCCCGTGCCGGGGTTAAGCACGCCGTGCTCACCCCTCTGGACAGAAACTGGGATTAAGGACTTAAAGGGGTTTTGATGCGTGTATTTTAAGATATATAAATAAAGGCAAGTGCACCTCGTCGCAATCAAGTAATACGGTGGTGAGACCGGTTATCGTATCCACAGGGATTGGATGTCAATTACCAATTCGCAAATTCAACAACTATTTAGACTTAACTAAAGTGTGAGGGATTAAAACAGAAAATAAAGAAAGCAAAACAATATTTTTAGTCTTTTGGGAATTATATCGAACACTTGGAAGGCAAACAGAGATATGGCTAAGATTGTTAGGGTTTAGACTACACTAATCCTCCCTTAATTGCAATGCAATGGTAATCAACACAAGTCCTAATTCAATTATGCCAATCAAGCCTTTTCTAAAGTACTCAAGCCTAATGTCTTAGGTGCATTGAGCCTAAAACCCCAAATTAAACCCTAATGTCTTAGGTGGAATAACTTGAGATTTTGCATTAAGTTAAGACTTATAAGATTGCAAGCAGCCAACACCTATGTCTAGATTCTTGACCTACTTGGCATATGATTCATGAGCATGCCTTAATACCAACCTTCCAGTCATCTATCAAAGCAACAAATCATTCCTATGGGTAGCTAATCCAAGGAAAGCATTAAACACAGAATCACATACTCATAACGAAATAGAAACTTGTATTAAAATACCAAATCAATTACAACAAGTTCAGAAAAGTTACATCTAACCCCAACAATGGGGATTTAACTACTCATGATAAGGAAATACAAAAAGGAAAAAGAGAAGAGATGAAGAACACTCATAGACAAGCTTCCTCCAATCTTCTCTCCATCCAAGAGCAGAGAAAACACCCCCCTTTTTGGGTAGAAACCCTCTCCAGCCTCCACCTCGGCCTGCCTCCAAGTGCATTTATTTTAGGTTAGAAGTTCGTCCCATTTTCTGTCTCACTGTCTTTGTTATTTATAGGTCCGTCGCCCGTCACGGCCGTGATGGCCATCCCGGCCAGGCCGTGATGGTCTCTGACTTGGGCGAATTTGCACAAAATGGTCACTCGCGAGGCGAGCCCTTTGTTCGCGACGCGAATCCTACGTCACGGCCGTGAGGGCCATCACGGCCAGGCCGTGACAGTCTCTGACTTTTGCCTTTTGCTCTGCTTCATCACGGCCGTGATGGTTATCACGGCCAGGCCGTGATAGGCTCTGTTTGGCTATATTCTTCACTTTTCTAGCTCTTTTTCATCCAAGCTCCACCAAGGCTGATTTCTGGGCATTTTTCCACTAAATCCTGCAAAACAACACACAGAAACCACCTCATCCGTTCCAAAGGAAAAACTATACAAAATCAACACTAATTTGGCCTAACTATATGCAAATGCATGCCGAAATGTACATGAAAAATGAGGTAAAATCACACTCATCAAATCACCCCAAGCTTAAGACTTTGCTTGTCCTCAAGCAAAAACTAAGGCCAGAAGAGATAAACAGTCAAAGCATGGATAGTGAACCAAGAACCCGAGTAAAATGATCCAAGCAACAGGCAATTCAAACAATTCAGCAAGAGACAATCAATTCAAGTCCAATTAGGGGCTTAAGTTTCCTAGACTCACATTCTCACTGATTCGGGCACTCTTGCTCACTTGAAGCTCACCCCAAGCTTGTTTACTTGCTTGGCTCTCTTTCTTGCCCCACTCACTCAAGTGTTCAAGTATATATAACAATTCGCTCCATTTTCCTCAAGGAATGATTCCTACCATATGCTTGACTATCAACCAAATCTCCACTTTATTTATGAAAAACACTTAAGAATCAAGAGGTCTTTATTTGGTTGTAACGTGGCCATGGGATTAATCTTTAGGTGGGGATAACAAGAAAGGGATATTTCAAAAGGCTAAACCAAGTATCAAACATTTCAACACAAGAAACCTTCTAAAATACCTTCTTGGGTTTTCAATACATTTTTCCACCCTTCTTTTCTTTCTTTTTCTTTTTATTATTTTTTGTCATCCCCTTCTCTATTTATTTTTCTTTTCTTTTTTTTCTTTTTTTTTTTCCTTCTTTTTCTTTTATTTGGAGAAGGGGAAAATTTTCAAATCAAGATTTTTTTTTTTTTTTTTCTGATTCTTTTCCCAAACTTTCAACTACCTTTTTCACCCTTTTTGTGATACTTTAGAAGGTCCCTTATCAAGTATATGTATCCAAATTTTTCAGGGTACCAAGAAAAGCATTTTATTCATTTTGGCTCAAAATTGGGCAACTAAGGGTAGCATTTACACATTCAAAGCTCAGAAGGCCAGAAAAATACCTATTGCCTCAATCATTTTCAAAAATGTTTCCAAAAATTTTCTAAGCTTCAAAATGGTTTTAAGTCAAGTTCTAGAGAAAACAAACCAAGAGGAATAACACTCTACACAAAGAATGGGGGCAGATTTAGTGAGTACCCCCTAATGGCTCAAAAGCTCACATTTATCGAGTTCAAGAACCAAAGAGAAACACAAGTCTAAAGAAACATATGCTAATCATCAACTATCCGAAATCATCTCAAGCATATTCATTTGCAGCCATATCACAAGAATAAACAGAATTGGGTTCAAAAATCCACTATCACAATTTAATTGGCACTTAGTTCTCACAATCATAAGCTCAATCTAAGCAAGGGCAATCAATTCATGTGATCATGCAAGACTAAACCTATATGAATGCAATATTTACAATGCAAGATATGAACATATGCAAAATACCCCTACCCCAAGCTTAAAGATTTACATTGTCCCCAATGTAAACAATCAAGTTGGAGAGGAGAGAAAAATAAAATAAAGCAAAAAAATTGGAACGGCTTACCGAGGCGGTAGCGGGTGTTGGCTCACATGCTTGTTGGCTTTGTTTCTCCCTGCTCTTTTACTCCTTCCTTTATTCAAAATCTGAAGACACTTAACAAAATTATTAACAAACCTCTTGAGCTTCTCAAATTATTCAAGAGGTTAAAGCAAAAACAAAATTAACTAAAGAGAAGGGTTGAGAAAAGTTGGGTTGCCTCCCAATAAGCGCTTCTTTAACGTCACTAGCTTGACTTATTAAGAAGCATCCACCTGGATCCCATAACCTGTGGTATAAGGACCAAGGGATGCTAACCATGTGAAATCTTTCACTTGGATCCCACGGTTTGCAGCAAAAATGTGGAAGTGAGCGCTCGAAATTCATGCTGACTTCTTCATCTGGGAAGCGCTTTTCAATTCCTCTCGGGTCAAAGATGACCCCTTTATCCATAAAATCTTCCCAATAAAAATGGGGTTCAACCTCAGGTAGAGGCATGAACTCCATTGTTGACTGCTTTAAAATGTGAGGTGGCAAACAGTTCGAGAGGATCATTGGTGCTTTGCTAAGCCTCGTACAATCTTCACCCTCAGCATTGCCAAATCCATCACCTTCCAAATATGCAGAAATCTCCGCACAAACCACACAAGTGTTTTTCCCATCACAATCAACACATGCATAGGGGCCAATAGCATCATTTAATTTCACAAGTTCTTCATCATCCCCAAGCATGGTGACATAGATGTCCTCCAATTGCCTCTTCTCTTCAGGCTCCTTAGTCAAGGGTTCAATGGGGAATGGTGCAACTATGTTCTCCAAAACAGGGTCTTCACTTCTTGACTCGGTTTCTCCCACTTCTTCTTCTTCCTCCTCATCCATCATTGCATCATCTTCATCATCATCCATCAAGTCCTCATTTGGCATTTTGGATAATAGGTTAGAGAGTTCCTCAATACGTACCCCGAGACTTCGAATGGCATCTTCTTGATTCTTTAATTCTTCCATTGTTGTTGCCATGAAGTTCTCCAAAACAGCCTCTAAGTGAGGTTGACTATCCGGGATAGGTTGCTCAACCTCGACTGGGAATGCGGATTTGAAGTTCTCCCAAGCAACTTCCAATGGGGATGGCTCATCATACCAAGGTGTGGAAGATTCCCAATGTTCCCCTTCATCCATCAAAGTATTGTTTGGAGGGTTCCCCCACCATGGAGTAGAAGTGTTGGGAAATTGATTTCCCCATTCAGAATAACCTACCATTGGTGGAGGAGGGACAGTTGCCCTTGACAGCTCATCACTCACTTGTTGGATTTTTACGGCCAACTGCAGCATATCTACCCGCAGCTGCAACTCAGATATCTCCAATTCTGCATCAGGTGGTTGATACCAATTGTAGTCCATGATCCTATCTAATCAATTTTTCACCTCACAGACAATTAAGCCCAAGATCAAAGAAACACAAAAACAAATATATACAAAACTAACAAAAGAAAGATATCAAATATATACAGAAAAATAAAATAAAAAATGTCTAAACTAGTTGTCTCATTTGTTACTAATGATATTGACAAAACCAATCCCCGGCAACGGCGCCAAAAACTTGATGCGTGTATTTTAAGATATATAAATAAAGGCAAGTGCACCTCGTCGCAATCAAGTAATACGGTGGTGAGACCGGTTATCGTATCCACAGGGATTGGATGTCAATTACCAATTCGCAAATTCAACAACTATTTAGACTTAACTAAAGTGTGAGGGATTAAAACAGAAAATAAAGAAAGCAAAACAATATTTTTAGTCTTTTGGGAATTATATCGAACACTTGGAAGGCAAACAGAGATATGGCTAAGATTGTTAGGGTTTAGACTACACTAATCCTCCCTTAATTGCAATGCAATGGTAATCAACACAAGTCCTAATTCAATTATGCCAATCAAGCCTTTTCTAAAGTACTCAAGCCTAATGTCTTAGGTGCATTGAGCCTAAAACCCCAAATTAAACCCTAATGTCTTAGGTGGAATAACTTGAGATTTTGCATTAAGTTAAGACTTATAAGATTGCAAGCAGCCAACACCTATGTCTAGATTCTTGACCTACTTGGCATATGATTCATGAGCATGCCTTAATACCAACCTTCCAGTCATCTATCAAAGCAACAAATCATTCCTATGGGTAGCTAATCCAAGGAAAGCATTAAACACAGAATCACATACTCATAACGAAATAGAAACTTGTATTAAAATACCAAATCAATTACAACAAGTTCAGAAAAGTTACATCTAACCCCAACAATGGGGATTTAACTACTCATGATAAGGAAATACAAAAAGGAAAAAGAGAAGAGATGAAGAACACTCATAGACAAGCTTCCTCCAATCTTCTCTCCATCCAAGAGCAGAGAAAACACCCCCCTTTTTGGGTAGAAACCCTCTCCACACCTCCGGCCTCGGCCGCCTCCAAGTGCAGATTATTTTAGGTTAGAAGTTCGTCCCATTTTCTGTCTGCTGTGCTGTTATTTATAGGTCCGTCGCCCGTCACGGCCGTGATGGCCATCACGGCCAGGCCGTGATGGTCTCTGACTTGGGCGAATTTGCACAAAATGGTCACTCGCGAGGCGAGCCCTTTGTTCGCGACGCGAATCCTAAGTCACGGCCGTGATGGCCATCACGGCCAGGCCGTGACAGTCTCTGACTTTTGCCTTTTGCTCTGCTTCATCACGGCCGTGATGGTTATCACGGCCAGGCAGTGATAGGCTCTGTTTGGCTATATTCTTCACTTTTCTAGCTCTTTTTCATCCAAGCTCCACCAAGGCTGATTTCTGGGCATTTTTCCACTAAATCCTGCAAAACAACACACAGAAACCACCTCATCCGTTCCAAAGGAAAAACTATACAAAATCAACAACTAATTTGGCCTAACTATATGCAAATGCATGCCGAAATGTACATGAAAAATGAGGTAAAATCACACTCATCAGGTTTTAACCCCAATCCTCCCCAATAACGCTATGTTAACATGATTAATTAATGTTAAAGATTAGATAACTCGGTTAATAGTTAATGAATATAATTAATGATGATAAGGTGTTTAAGTCGGTAACCGTTGGGTTATCCCACGTTGATAACTTTGGTGCTTATTGGCCAAGGTGGCCTCAATGCTTATTGGTCGAGGTGTCGATGATGTTAAGTCTTGTGTGCTTATTGACCCAAGCACGATGATGTTGATGATGAAGTCTTGGGAGCTTTTTGGTCCGAGCAAAGGAGGTGGTTGTTGTTGTTTGTTGTTGTGCCATGCATAGAGCATTGGAGTTGATGGTTGAGGGGGAGGTTCGACATAGGGGAGATCGCCCGAGAGTACGGTGATCTGACCATCCAGGGTAGGTCACCCGTGGTTTGGTGATCGCGGCCGTGATGAGGCATCAACGGTTTGATGCGTTGGCTATCCATGAGGTTCACCCGATGTTCGGCAAATTGTCGGTGTTGGTGCTTCTATGACCAATACGGATATGTAACTCCGAAGTCGTTCATCCTGAATTAGTTTGGATCCACATGCATAATGGAATAGCGGAGTAGTGTTGCATTACACCACATAGCATACTTGATTTGGATGATGTTGATGTATGATGATTTGTATATGTGTTGATGTATGCTATGATGTTGCCATGCTTGTTTGTTTACCTTGCTTCCTATCTCCATGTTGTATATGTTTACATGATTCTTACTCCCCGTTTTGTCTTCTGGTTTGGCATGTTTGGTTTCATGCAGAGGATGGCGAGCAGCCCGGAGAGGAGTGACTCTGAAGAGCCACCACTCATAGTTAGGGCCTTTCTTTTGTTAGTCTAGTTTTCTGTTGTATTCAGAGGTGTTTCCGAAATGGTTACATCAACTCTATTGTGACATCGGGTTGGGACGTTTGTTAGTGTTTTATTTGTTTAATTGTTTTAAACTTGTTTTTATTTCCGCATTTTGAGAACTCGTTCATGTGGGACCTTTCTACCCATGGACAAATGTTTTATTTATTTCAGTAAATACATGATTTATTCTACAACTTTGTCCTTTTTTTACTTTTTGACATGCGGGGTAGCAGGGTGTCACTAAAAGTGAATGTTGCAGATCATAAAATAGTAAATACGAAGGCTAAAAATTTTTAGAGCCTTTTTATGAAAGTCGAGACTAATATTTTAAATGATCTTGAACTTTTTGGGTATGTAAACCATTATCTAAGTTACCAACTCAACTATTTTGTCAATTTTGTTTATCAAACAGTTTCCTCTACTATATCTCTCAGCTTATTAGACTTTAAATGATTAGATATTAAATTATTAACCATTCGTATATGTATGATGTATCATTCATATTCATATTAAATAATCATTTGTCTCGTGCCACGCATGGAAGCATATAATATGAGTAGGTTAAAGATTATTATAAGTACTATATATTTTAAATAATTATCCTTTTGTTACATATGATATTATTCTCCCCATACTTGGTATGCGGTTCGCGTTTCAAAAGAAGAAAGATGGTCCTCTAGGATCTCGTCTCACGAGCACTTATCTACAACCTCAAGAACAACAAGGAAACACCTTAATTAGACTCTTAGGCCAGTAAATCAAAAGGGGAAAGAACAAGAGGGACGAGGTGTACGAATCTTACCTTGTTTAAAGGTTTAAACAACGAATACGATGATCACGTCTTCGCAGCGATGTTCTCCTATCAAAGAATGGTGGAGAATGGTGGAAGAACGAATTATCTTGGGAGAGTTTTCTAGAGATGGTTGATGGAAATTGAGAGAAAAAGAGAAGGGAGGCGGTTCTGAGTGTTGGGACGTGATAGAATGGGGTTTAGATCGTGTTTTAGGGGTTAAATATGGGTTGGAACATGATTTGGGCTTAAAAAGAACCCAAAAACACGTTTTCTGGTTCTGCACATATTCGTGGGGCGAACTCCTATTCGCGGGGCGAGTCAGAGAACCAATTTCTATCAACTAGATTCGCGGGGTGAACCCGAAAGTGCAAAGCTGATTTTAGATTTTTGGGGGGCGAGCAAATGCTCGCGAGGAGAGCCCGAAACAGTCGAATGTGGCCAAAACACCTGAAATAAGACTTGTAGATAATTCTCTTAGCTTTCCAACGCATCAAAGATCACCCCAATCGGACATCTTGATATTAAGATATGGCCAAAACGCTGAAATAGGTTATTAGGACTCTAAAACAACAGAACCTTCCTAAGGCTAAACCTTCCCAACATGAACTTAGACATCAAGAACAAGCATAACAAGCATATATAAGCTAAGTATAACACATTAACATATATTAATGTAGGGTGGAATTCAGGGTATTACAATTCCACCCCTTACAAAAATTTCGTCCTCGAAATTTCTACTCACCTCGATTGAAAAGGTGTGGGTATGCTTCCATCATCTTGCGCTTAAGCTCCCATGTAGCACTTTCCTTAGTTGCCCCACTCCAAACGACTTTAACCAAAGGAATATCCTTGCCTCTCAGCTGCTTCACCCTCCGATCCTCAACTCGAAGGTGTTGTACCTCAAAAGTCAAATTCTCTTTTAACTAAATTGTGTCGGGGACTATCACATGGTTTGGGTCATGAATGTACTTACGAAGTTGTGACACATGAAAAACATTATGAAGTTTGTACAATAAAGGTGGCAAAGATAATTGGTAAGCGACTTCACCGACTCTTTTAAGAATTTGGTAAGGGCCGATGAATTTGGGAGTAAGTTTCTTTATGTTCATCACTCTACCGACCCAAGTTGTTGGAGTAACTCTCAAGAATACGTGATCGCCTTCTTGGAATTCGAGTGCCTTCCTCCTTTTGTCATGATAGCTTTTCTGCCTACCCTGTGCTGTTCTCATCTTTTCCTGAATCATCCTCACCTTTTCCGTGGTTTCTTGGACTATCTCAGGTCATATTACCACACTATCACCAGGCTCATTCCAACACAAATGTGTCCCACATCTCCTCCCATAAAGAACTTCATAAGGTGCCATCCCAATACTAGAATGGTAGCTGTTGTTGTAGGTGAACTCTATTAGGGGTAAAAACTTGTCCCAACTACCTGACTGTTCTAGCACACAAGCTCTAAGCAAGTCCTCTAAGGACTGGATGGTTCTCTCAGACTGACCATCCGTCTGCGGGTGATAGGCTGAACTAAGCCTAAGCTTGGTATCTAAGGCCTCATGCAAACTAGTCCAAAACCTAGAGGTGAACCTCGGGTCTCTATCTGACACTATGCTAGAAGATACACCAAGTAACCTAACTATTTCCTTGATATACAACCGGGTCAACTTTTCCAAAGGGTATTCCATGTTCATCGGGATGAAATGGGCAGACTTATCTATCCACAACAACCCATATCACTTCATAACCGACTGGAGTCCTCGGTGTTGGAACCAAAGTGGTTTTGGATTTAATAATCTCTAAGTTTTGATGCTAACAAAATGATTAAATTTGCTTGGCAAAGTGTTAGTTGAGATCTAACAAGGTTATCTAGTTTTGCAGGATCACTTGAATCTTATAAGTTATGGAAACTTATAAAAAGTTTTTATATATTTGCTTGGACTTTAAATAAGAAATCCACGTCCACCCGTGTAGACAGACTGCTCAAAAGCTTGGTAAAGTTATTTATTTATTTATTTATTTGAGTACACTGAAACTTAAGTAGACGAGGCATGAGAATTTCTAAGTTGACGAAATATTAAAATATTTCTACTAGACGGAATCTAAGTTTCAAATTGAATAGACGAGCTTAACTTGCCACGTCATCGGACAAGTTCTTTTTAAGTGAGTAGACGGACTTTAATGCCACGTCACTAGACGTAGATCAAAATAACTCACTGAGATATAGCAAGTCTATAGACTTGAGTAGACGAGAAGATATGCCATGTCAGTGGACGAGTAAAATGAAATAGTGAATATACTTAGTTTCACATATAACTAAGTAGACGCAGTTTTTAAGTAGAAGAGCTCATCTTTATGATAAGCCTTCATAAATAATTTCAATCCGGTCCACAATGAATTATATTTATTTCAAATGATTGATATTTATTTCAAAAGAATATTTGTTCTTCACATTTGTTTTATCTGCTTTAATATTTCACAGAGGAGTGAACCTCCAAATTCATGCTACCTTGATAACCAAGAGTAATATTCAGCATTGCTACAGTCAAGCTATCAGTCACAACGGATATCATGCATTAAATGCTATATCAAAATGGGATTATTCAAAGTAACCGTTGAAGAAGTACAAGTGAAGAAGAAGGTCACTATAAAATTGAAGACCTCAGATACTGAAGTAGTATTCTCTTGCCTGCACAATCTTGCTAGCTGAACTTTTGCCATTTGATAATCATTTATTCCATTATTCTTTCAAGAGAAAGAGTCTATATTCATTAGTTTGAATATTGTTGTAATATTCAACTGATCTTAAACTGTCATATTCTCACACATAGTGAGTTAAGAAGATCAACCTTTAAATCTCTTTGTTAGAGTTAGAGCCTGAAGAGGCTTTGTAAGAAAGGAATACTTGTAGCCTGAAGAGGTGTCGAATACTTGTTTGTAATCTATTTGGAGAAATAGTGGAAAAATCCTTCAAGTCGAAGGGACTGGACATAGCTCTTGGTTGGAAAAGAGTGAACCAGGATAAAATCTGTTCTGTGAATCTTCTATCCCTAAACTTTTCGGTTTTATTTTCTTATACTAACTGTGGGGTTTTAATATTGCTTTTGTTAAAGTCTTTTAAAAAAGGGATCTTTGTTTTTGTGTGTACTTCTGTTTCATATCTCATTGAGTGCAAAATTTGTTTCAAAAGGTTGTTTTCAAAAATTATTAACAAACACAATTCAACCCCCCTTCTTGTGTTTGCCTGTGTCAACTTCACTCGGGAGTCCAGATACAAAATCCAAGGCAATATTGTCCCATTCCACTCCGGGATACTCAAAGGTTGTAGCTTTTCCGATGGCTTCTGGTGTTCTATCTTAGCCTTTTGGCACACTAAACAAGCATACACAAACACAGCCACATCTTTCTTCGTCCTAGGCCACCAAAACATCTTCTTTAAATCCTGGTACATCTTAGTGGCACTTGGGTGCACACTTAATCCACTCCTATGTCCTTCTTCAAGGATCAACTTCCTAAGCTCCGGGACATCTGGTATACAAACTCTATCTTTGAACCTCAAACCCCCATCATTTCCGTCCTTAAAACTAAGGTCTTTACCTTGAGCAAACAACTCCCACTGGTCTAAGAGATACTTATCTACCTTTTGGCCTTCTCTAATCTCATCCATCAAACAGTTGGTAACCTTCAAGGTTCCAAGCCTAATGCTCTTAGGGGGTAACTTCCCAAGCTAAATTTATGTCTCTAAACTACTCGATCCGATCCATCTCCCTAACCATCAAAGCGGAGACGTGTAAGGTTTTTCTACTCAACCATCTTCCACAACATTGGCCTTTCTTGGGTGGTAGGTCAAATCAAACTCATAATCCTTTAAAAACTCCATCCACCTACGTTGCCTCATATTGAGCTCTTTCTAGTCAGACAGATATTTCAAACTCTTATGATCACTAAAAACCTCAAACTTAGCTCCATAAAGGTAATGCCTCCAGATCTTTAACGCAAACACCACAGCTCCTAACTATAGATCATGGGTAGGGTAGTTCTTCTCATGGATTTTCAACTGCCTAGAAGCATACACTACTACCTTCCCATCTTGCATCAACACTCCACCTAAACCTTGCTTCGATGCATCACAATACACTATGAAAGGTTTATCACGATAGCCAAACCAAAATCAGTCTGATGTTAACCTATCCTTCAGGGTTTGGAAACTCTCCTCACACTTAGAGTCCCACACAAACAACTGTCCCTCCTTTGTGAGACGGGTCAAGGGTAAAGCTAACTTAGAGAAACCTTCTATGAACCTCCTATAGTACCCTGCTAAACCCAAGAAACTTCTAACCTCGGTCACTGACTTTGGCGCTTCCCACTGGAGGACGGTCTCTACTTTAGTCGGGTCCATGGCTATCCCACCTCTAAAGATCGCGTGACCCAAGAAACTCACTTTCTCTAACCAAAACTCACACTTAGACAACTTAGCATACAACTGCTTTTCCTTAAGAGTCTGCAAGACGACCCTCAAGTGCTCCTCATGTTCCTCCTTGGTCTTGGAGTACACTAAGATGTCATCTATGAAAACCACCACAAACTTATCCAAGTAAGGGTGAAAGGTCTTGTTCATATAATCCATGAACACAACAGGAGCATTAGTCACACCAAAGGGAATAACTAAATACCCACAGTTACCATATCGCGTCCTAAACGTTGTCTTCGGGATGTCCTCAGACTTAACCCGAATCTGATGGTATCTTGACCTCAAATCTATCTTCGAGAAAACACAAGCCCCGATCAACTGATCCATAAGATCATCAATCCTAGGGAGGGGATACCTATTCTTAACGGTCACTTTGTTGAGCTGTCGATAGTCGACACACAACCTCATACTACCATCCTTCTTCTTCACCAACAACATCGGCGCTCCCCATGGGGATACGCTAGGTCTGATGAACTGCTTCTGCATCAGATACTCTAACTATTTCTTCAACTCAGCTAGCTCTAGAAGAGACATTCTATAAGGTGCTATGGATATAGGTCCAGTGCCAGGCACTAAGTCTATGGTAAACTCCACATCTCTCTCTGGGGGTAGTTCGTAAACATCCCCCAAAAACACTTTAGGAAATTCTTGTACAACAGGCACGCTATCGACGTCAGGAAGGCTCTCGACTTCCAGGAAGATAGCATCATGTACACTTGGGCCTCTTCTTTCATAAAAGCCTTAACTTGGTTGGCAGAGAGAAAGGTCGGATTCCTAGACTCCACTGGAATTCCAAAAAACTATGGTTTTAATAAAACAATTTAGAAGGACGTGGTTGGAAGATAACCAATCCATGCCAAGAATAACATCAAGGTCTTTCAGAGGTAAGCATGCAAGATCAACGATAAAGTCTCTACCATCTATGGTAATAAGAATATTCCTGCATGCATAAGAAGTAAGAACAGGTTTATTCATGGGTGTGGCAACTATCAAATCACACTCAAGAAGTGTCACATGCAATTTAAGACTCTTAGCACATTCATATGACACAAACGAGTGAGTTGCACCCGAATCAAACAATACAGTCAAACGAAATTTATTAATGAGGCACATACCTTGGATCAAATCTTCAAATTCAGAGGCCTCGGCTCCACTGAGAGTAAAGACTCTCCCCGTGGTCTTCGGCCGGTTGGCTTGAGGTTTCTGACCTTTGCTCTCACTCTGTAGTTCTGACTTTCCTCCCTCGCAGTTCTGGCTGATGTGGCCATGCTTGCCACATTTGAAGCAGATGATGTCCATCTCCTTACACTGGGTAGTGATGTGGTTCTGTCCACACTAGGGGTGTTCATTGGTTTGGATCGACCTGACAATCCAAACCGAACCAATTAAATTGGTTCGGATTTTTTGTGTGTTATGGTCAGATCCGAACCGAACCAAGAGAAACTGATGTTGTTTGGGGGAATCTAGATCTAGGGTTTTCATCTTCACTTCAGTGCTTCTTCTTCCTCGATCCATGGCCACCTTGATAGCGATTCTGCCGCACGACCGTCATCCTTCCAGCGTCTCCGTCCTTTGTTGTTCAGCCGCTCGGCCCGCTCCCGTCCGTCGTCCACACTGCAAACGTCATCGCCCACACTGCAGCCGCTTCCGCCCCTCGTCCTCTTCCGTCCAGCTGCTTCCATCCAGCCGTTTACCCCGCACTGGAAGATTGAATTAGGTAAATGAATCTGAGTTTGTTCGGTTCCTCTCTGAAACTGAGATGTGAAATGATGGGTGAATGTTGAATATTGTTATCTCAAGTTTGAAGCAATCTGAAACTAGAGCACCAATCAAGAAATCTGTAATTTTTAGCAGGTTTTTTGTTCAGTTTATTTTATTATTTTTTATTGGATTTTATCCGAACCGAACCAACCTGTTTATGATCAGGTTGGTTTGGTTCGGATTTCATGGGTGAAAATGCACAGATCCGAACCAAACTGAACCGATTAAAATTAATTAGTTCGGATTCATTTTTCTCTCAAATCTGAACCAAACCGACCCGTGAACACCCTTAGTCCACACTTGTCGCATCGAAGAAGTTTAGAATTGGAAGATCCCTTCTCATGGATCTGTCTGAAGAAAATTGGGACTTCTTGGCATCCCGCTTGAAGTCCTTGCAGCTGGAGCGAGACACGGCTTCCACTTGTTTCCTTGATCATTCCTCTGGTTGCTCTGGTTGTTTGATCCCTTGGAGGCTGACCCTCCAGACTTGCAGGCATCTTCATAGATCCTGCACTTGTACAGTAAAACTGGAAAGACTCTGATCTCCTGGTAGCTGATAGCCTGCTTGATCTCTGGATGTAGACCATCCTCAAACTTCACGCATTTGGAACGATCGTCCACCGCATACTGATGCAATGTATAGTAACGGGCGAGCTCCTCAAACTTGACCGCATACTCTCCTACCCGACATGTTCTCTGCTTCAGTGCCAGAAATTCCATCTCCTTCTTATCCTTGATATCTGCCGGGAAGTACTTCTCGAGAAATCTGTCCTTGAACACAGTCCACGTGATCATAGTACCCTCCGCCTGCAAGCGTTGGCGACATTTTTCGCACCAGTGCTCAGCCTCCTCAGTCAGCATGAAAGCCCCAAAGATGACCTTCTGCTAGTCGTTGCATCCCATGACTCGGAAGATCTTCTCGGTCTCCCTCATCCATAACAGGGCACCCTCAGGATCGTAAGCTCCCTTGAAGGACGGCGGATTGTTCCGCTGGAACTTGTCGAGACCCTGGAACTCAGTTGGTCCCTCGTTGTTGTTGGCGTTCTGGGTTTGGCCTATCGCGTTGGCAAGGAGTGCCAAAGCATCTGCGATAGCCTGGTCGTTTCTACCTCTTCCTGCCATAAGTTCCTGTAAACACCCAAGTCAACTTGTTAAATATAGGGAACTCAAAGCAGGAAAAGCTACGACTTCTAACATATAGCATCATTGCCTATAACAAGTATAGACAATTCAAACAAGAGCACACAACAGACTCACAACAGCCTCATACCACGTCCGGACATGACCGAATTGCTCTGATACCACTAAATGTGACACCCTCTACCCCGCATACATATAAAGCATTAAAAGATAGGGTAAATAAAAATAAAAATCATTTATTACAAATTAAAGCCGACACGGATAGAAAACATCACATTGTATCAAACGCCGAAAATAAAAACATAACATAAACAAAACCCAACCCTTGATGTCATATACAGAGCTAGTATAACTAATCCGGAAAACATCATCGGATACAAATTTAACAAACTAACTAACTACCGAAAAATTGGAAATCCTAACTAAAGAGTCGTGACTCCTTGGAGTCACTCCTTAACTGGCTGCTCGTCGTCCTTTGCATAAAATATACATGCCACAACAAGAAACATAGAGATAGGGAGTAAGAAACATGTATATGAATATAATGGCAAGGAAGCAGTTAGCAAAACAAGCATACATCAAACAAACATGTTATAACAAACAACAATATAACATGATAACATCATCATACAAACGTGTATACTATGCAATGCAACTCTGCTCCACCACTCCATTATGCACTTGGATTCGTTTTATCTTAGGAAGTCAACTTCGGAGTTATATTTTCACATTGGCCAATAAGCACCAACACCGGGGCAATCCACCAAACCATGGGTGGACCCCTAGGATAGCCGACGCACCTTACTCACGGATGCGCCACCATGGTTGTACATGATTCACTTGAATCATCGCGGACGGCCAGATCGCCTTACTCTCGGATGACCTCCCCTATGTTGAACATCCTCCACTATCATCTCCGATGCGTGAATGCATGCTCAACACAACACACAAGCACAATCACCACCTCCGCTTGGGCCACTAGGCTACCCAAGTTTTAACACCATAAACACCTCGACCACTAGGCTATCGAGGAGTATCGTTATCATTTCGTATTCATTAATTAAACAATCTAGTAGTTCTGCACTAGAGATTACCACCTTGACCATCAAGCATCAAGGCCCCCTTGGCCTCTAGGATACCAAGGTACCACATTATCTTTAATTAACACTCTAGCCATTAAGCACTAGAGATTATCTCATTGACCATCATGCATCAAGGCCCCCTTGACCACTAAGCTACCAAGGTACATAAATCTTATCACTTGTCTTTGGTCTTCATGTTCCGTTGGTATTTTATTAAATCTTTTAGAGCATTTGGGGTGAAACCCCTACTTTTGCACTGTTCTGCATTCTATTATGCCCCTCAGCACGGTCGTGCTGACTGTTGAGCACGGGCGTGCTGCTGATCTAGGATTTGAATGGGAGCACGGGCGTGCTCAAGTGCGCGCCCTGCTGGTTTGGGCAGAAGGGTCACAAGCCCTTTTGCCAAATCCTTGGGGATAAATCAAGATTCAATCCTAATGGTTTTTACTAATCCAGTGATCATCTTCATTAATATTGATTAAATATCCATGTCTTACAAAAGGGGAATTAAATCTTTAATATCAATTCATTTAAATGTCCATAATCGCTCAAAGATTAATCCCTAGGGTCTTGACTAAACAGTTTGGTAATCCTCACTCTCATTACTATAATTCAGTCTTATGAACAAAGGGGAACAACCTCCCTTAACGTCCTTAACAGATTTAACGCATTCATAACAACAATCAACAACCAATACATCACAAACTCATAAACATGGCAATTCATTCATTTAAGGCATTCATTTATCATCATACTCATAATAGACAACCTTTATCAATAAGACTCATGCCAACATCATCATTATAAACAGTTTAACATCGAATAGCAAATAAGCATATAGGCATACAAACATATTATCAAACGTAAAGGGTTATGGGAACCCTTTGTCTTACACTACCCCAAGCTTACATACTCATACTATTTCTTCTCCCCATTCCTGGTATGCAGTCCACGTTTCAAAAGAAGAAATAGGGTCCTCTAGGGTCTCGTCTCACGAGCACTTATCTACGACCTCATGAACAACAAGGAAACACCTTAATTAGATTCTTAGGCCATGAAATCAAAAGGGAAAAGAACGAGAGGGACGAGGTGTACGAATCTTACCTTGTTTGAAGGTTTAAACAGCGAATACGATGATCACGTCTTCGCAGTGATGTTCTCCTATCAAAGAATGGTGCAAGAACGGATTACCTTGAGAGAATTTTCTAGACGGTTGATGGAAATTGAGAGAAAAAGAGAAGGGAGACAGTTTTGAGTGTTGGGACGTGATAGACTAGGGTTTAGATCGTGTTTTAGGGGTTAAAAACGGGTTGGAACATGATTTGGGCTTAAAAAGAACCTAAAACGAGTTTCTGGTTCTGCACGTATTCGTGGGGCGAGCCAGAGAACCAATTTCTGTCAACTGGATTCGCGGGGCGAACCCAAAAGCGCAAAGCCGAATCTTAGATTTTCGCGGGACGAGCTCGAAACAGTCGAATTTGGCCAAAATACATGAAATAAGACTTGTAGATAGTTCTCTTAGCTTTCCAACGCATCAAATATCACCCCAATCGGACATCTAGAACTTAAGATATAACCAAAATGGTGAAACATGTTATTAAGATTCTAAAACGATTGAACATTCCTAAGGTTAAACCTTCCTAACATGAACTTAGACATCAAGAACAAGCATAACAAGCATATATATAAGCCAAGTCTAACACATTAACATTTATTAGCGTAGGATGGAATTCAGGATGTTACAGAGCTACTGATGTATACTTATTGAAATAAATATTTGTGCCTATAGTGACGATTCAACTTGGTATTAGATCAGCAAGGCATGAACTAGGCCTTTCTATAGAATCAAAATTTAAAAATATAGTTAACGATAATATTTGAAATTGCAAAACACCGTAACTAGTAGCTACCCACCCCGGGCAAACATTCATAAATATAAATTATCTATTGTTGTTAGTAGTTACTGCAATTTCATGCTAAATTATGTGGACCACTATCCACTCAGCAACTGATCAAATGAGCATATTAAATTTTTGTTTTTTGTCCTTTTGTATGAGAAAGAGAGATTGTAAAAATTGTGATGACTCAAATTCGCCAAACCTTCGTCACCCTTATTTTTCAAAACAGAAAATTGTTAGACCCACTTATCTTACGCTTACATATCTCTTCTTTTGGGTGATGAATTAGTTGATTTTTTTTTTCGATCTACTTCGAGGTGTATTATATCGTTAATCTGAAACGGGAATTAATCTCTTGTGAGAGTTTGTTCGGTACCTCTATGCGTGGCATCTCTCCCAGCTGAGGTTTTTTTCATACTCAAGGTCGAACCCGAGACCTTGGTTAAGGGAAGAGAGACCTTTAACCAATCACATCAACCTCAGTTGGTAATTTATAATTAGTTGATAATATAAAAATATTTATCATGGATATAAATTAATTAAATCCTTCTCTTATTCATATCAACAGCTCTCATTCTTTCAGTGAGAGTCATGTTAATCTACAAGAAACATTTATCAAACCAATCACAATATCACATGTACTAGATTTAATTGTAATTTTGACCCTTATAGTTTTATGAATGAATAATTTTGATTCATATAATTTCAATTGCTCAAATTAAGTCACTCTAATTTTAATTTTTAAAATTGAATAAATCAAGCTCGTGAATTTTCAGTTGCTAAAATAAAATCGACATAGTTTTACAAATAAGTTATTTTGATGTTTGTCGTAGTTTCACGGATGTGCTTTCCATGCAAGTTCTCTTTTAACTTTTTTTTTGCTTTTGATGTTTTGTTTTCCACTACTTGAATAAAACTAATCTTATACTAATGCTAAGTTGTCACAATGAATTAGTGAAGTTAACTAGTTTCATTAAGTATTAAATAGTAAGACAAGATGAGATTTGTTTAATTTAAAAATTAGAGGGGCTTGATTTCAACGATTAAAATTATTCGTACAATCAAGCCCGTGTCCTATATATAAGGCCAAACATGTATTTCGAAGACATGGTATGACTGGGGCCAATCTCACGAGTGAGTATTTGGTGTTACCCTTTGGGAGGATTCCAGCAATGGCTGTGGTTCGTGGCAGTTGGGTCAAGGTCCGTTCACTGTCCCTTCCCTTCATTTTTGTTATCTCCACGTTATGCATCTATATATTTGTAGAATTATTCTTTTTTTCCCTCTTTTATGGAACTCTTTCTCAATCGCTTTCACTTTTGAATTTCACAGATGATAAGTATTTGGTTAACATGAAATCATATTTGAAGAAGCCCTATTTGCTGTACCCTTTTTATCCTACCCTGCAATTTTCTTCTTTTCTTTTGGGGGGTTTTCAATTGCTATCCTTTTCATAAATCACAAGCTTTTGCTGGTTAGTGCAATTTTTATTTTATTTTTTGTAAAAAGTGAATCAGATATTCAGAGCTTAATGATTTCCTCAAGATCTATGATGAATTAGATTCCAGAAGAAATTGTGTTCTTAAAGGATGAAGTCGATGAAATGAAAAATTGGGGATTTGGAACTCATCTGTCTTTTTCCTCTGCTGATGGGACACCGTGGCTTGCAATAGGATAAAGATTTCATGTCAAAATCCAGTTTCCTAATTCCCAACAATTTGGCACAATTTTTTTTTCTCCCCAAAGCGACCTTTTAAGTGAGCAAGCAGATATTTTTTTCGATCTACTTCGAGAAGTATCTACCGTCAATCTGAGATGAGGACTAATATCTCTCGCGGGAGTTTGTTCGGCACCTCTATAGGTGGCATCCCTCCCAGTCGAGGTTTTCTCCATACCCAAGACTCGAACCCGAAACCTTAGTTAAGGGACGAGAGGCCTTTAACCACTCGTGCCAACCTCTGTTGGTAGTGAGCAAGTAGATATTTGCTATTTAGTGAATTAAGATATTCATATAATGGGAATTAAAATTGAATAAATTTTTTGATAAAGACTAAACCTAAAAATTCCAGTAAAAAAAAAACTAAAAATCTTGGTATTTAGGATCCAAAAACTTATTTAAATATAGAATTTGACTAATTAATTTAAAATTAATGATAATTTATCTTTTTTAGTATGTATTGTTTATGTTACAAAAACATATAGTGATTTTCACTAATTTCTTCAAGAGGAGTATGTTATGCTCGTTAATTGTTTCTCCCAATGTAAAGGTTCATGTGTTATTTTATCATTTAGTGAATTAACATCATGATATACTTTGTGTAAAGATTTATTGATATCTACTTACACTTTAGAAATAAACCGATTTTAATTTATATTAGTCGATTCCCATCACATATGAGCAAAAAATCTTACAAGTCAGGAAGTAGATAATCAGATGAAATAAAATAGGATTTTGTTTTTAAAGGAACATCTTTCTTCAGGTTGATCAGAAAGGAACAGGGCCAGGAAGAAGAAGCTCTCATGCTATTTCCATAGTAGGACAGAAGGTCTACGTATTTGGTGGTGAATTTGTGCCACGGGTCCCCGTTGATAACCAGCTATATGTATTCGACTTGGAAACTCAGTCATGGTCAGTGGCAGATGCATCTGGGGATACACCACCGCCACGTGTCGGTGTTACAATGGCTGCAGTTGGAGATACCATCTATGTATTTGGTGGAAGGGATGGTGAGCACAAAGAGCTCAATGAACTCTATTCTTTTGATACCAAGACCAACAAGTGGGCCTTGATTTCCAGTGGGGATACCGGGCCTCCTAACAGGAGCTACCACTCCACAATCGCCGATAATGATCATGTTTACATCTTCGGCGGTTGTGGTGTGGCTGGGAGGCTCAACGATTTATGGGCCTTTGATGTTGGTGGCAAGAAGTGGGTCGAATATCCTTCTCCGGGTGAAAACTGTAAGGGGAGAGGTGGGCCGGGCCTTGCAGTGACCCACGGAAAGATATGGGTTGTCTATGGTTTTGCCGGAGAGGAAATGGATGATGTGCATTGCTTTGATCTGGCCCACAAAGCCTGGGCTCAGGTTGAAACAAGTGGGCAGAAGCCCACGGCCCGTAGTGTGTTTTCCACTGTTAGTGATGGGAAACACATAATTATATATGGTGGGGAAATAGATCCTAGTGACCAGGGTCATATGGGTGCTGGTAAATTTTCTGGTGAGGTTTATGCATTGGACACAGAGACACTTGCATGGGAGAAGCTAGAAGATGGGTCAGATCGGAGTGGTCATCCAGGACCTCGTGGATGGTGTGCATTCTCTGCTGCTAGGCGGGGTGGTCAAGAGGGATTACTGGTATATGGTGGCAACTCTCTTAGTAATGATAGGCTTGATGACATTTACTTCTTTGCTATTTGTCAGGGTTAGTTGGTGAATGATTAGCAAGTTATTGTAATATAATTGCTTATTGTGTGATGGATTTCTTATATTGTAATATAATTGCTTATTGTGTGATGGATTTCTAATATAATGGCATCATGGCATGTGAACTTGGCATGTTTAGTAATTAACATTTTCAGTTTGTGAATCTACTTGTGTGCTGGAATAAGTTGAAAAAGATGAGTGTGATAATTCTCAATTGTACAAGTCACCAGGGTGGGTTGAGCTTCACCGTTTGTTCCGTCCAAAAACTGTTATCGGAAATTTTGTTGCCATATGTTTTTGCTTCTAAAAAAATTAAAAAAAAAACTCAAAAAACAAACCTAGCCATCCATGTACTTTGAGTTTTTTACTACCAATTTTGAAATTTGATTCTTAATGTGATAATAATTTGTAGGACAATCTTAGTGGTGATATTAAAGACAACCCCCTGGTAAAGGTGATATTGGATTGATAATTTTCCCCTTTGTTTATTTTGGAAGTATGAAAAGTTCATTTAGATCTAAACAAAAATGGGTTAATGTTCATTAAGTTTGATGCAGACATAGGATTAAGCTTGGATGTTTAGTTGGGGTTGAGTGCGTTCCTCACAGCCTTTTCTTGCTTACCCCAATAAGAAAAGGAAGTGCCCCTCTTGCAATAAAACCTAACAAAAATTTTTATTTTTATTTTTAAAAACCCATTGGTGGCTTCTATAGTGAGACGGGGAAGGAGCCATAATCACCATTGGATTTATTATTTTAAAATGTGTGTGACTGAGATTGATTCTTAGTTATCTACTGTTACGGTTCCTCAACATTTAGAAATTTGACCCCGATATTTTCCCAAATGTTTCACATATAAAACAATCATTTAATTCTATTTTTGAATTTTCCTTGATCTGAATATTTAATAGCCCTAGTTATGTTCACAACCATCACAATCTTCTCAGCAGCTTCTACTCGTCACCTTCTTTCTCTCTTGATTCCCACGGTCATCTCCTTCCTGCCCAGAACCAGTCGTTCACCACCATGTTGCCACTTGAAGAGTCACCATGAACCAATCTTCCTCCATCGTAGGCTCGTCGCGAGCCCAACCATCTCTACACCACCACCTCGTGACGTTCGCCCTCTACACAGCCTCCACTGCCTCAAGTCCAAATCTACTATCAGAGGCCAATAGTCACACCAAACGCAAAAAGGGATCAATAAATCCAACACCATTAGACCACCTATTTTACCCTACAACGGCTTTACGGGGTAATCGATTTTAATGGTTTTTTGGAAGTACCCATCAGAGTACCCATTAAAATAAATGCATACTGTTTTAATGATTTTTTGGGAAATACCCGTGAATAAACCCAACCAGGACTTCAACCACAACTATTTTAATGATCTTGTGTAGCTTGTAAATTTCCACAGTTGAAAACGAATGAAAAGTAAAAAATAAAAAAGGTTAATTTTCAAATATCTTTTATGGTGGAAATTCGTCACAGGCCACAAGGACCACAGGTCAGACATGATGATTAACGGGATACGTAGCAAACATGTCGTACGTGTTTGTAAATTTGAGAGATTAAGTGGTTAATTATTTTTTTCTCAAGAACAAAAAATGTCCTCATAACTTTTTTTAGGGACAAAATTGAGCATTTACTCTTTTTCTTTACTTTACTTTCTCTCTTCTTGATAATATGGTTCTTTTTCTTTTACCTTTGTGTTTTCTCAAAAGAAAAACCATTGTTGCTTTTATTTTTCTATCAGATGTCTTGATCATTATTCCCAACTCCTAAATTCATAATTGAGAATTTTATAAACTAAAATGATTTTTGAACATACAAAATGGATACAAATATGATGTCTCCTTGTTTTTATTGTGTATTTTTAGAATGCGTGTATATAAGAAGATAAGAAGTAAGTGAGAGATAGAGATAAATATATAGGGTGCCACATACGATGTTAAAATTTTGTGTTCAAATATCATAACTGTTTGTAAAAAGTTGGGTTGGGTTGTGATATTAAGAAAGGTTGCAAGTGAAAATCGTTTTATACTAATGATGTGCGGGCAAATGCATCCTATCTTACAAGTAATAAAGGAAATTAAGTCCCAGATATTATATCTACATAGATTAATTAATAATTAATAAATAGAGATCCTTTATGTTGTCTAGAAATTGAGATGGTAAACCAAATTAATTAAATTCAAAAGTAAGAGCACAAGCATGCATCAAAGGTGATTCAAGATTGAGAAAACCTAGGTCAAAGTTTTACTTGCACTTTTATTCTTTATTCCAAATTCTTTATGATTTTTGAATTAAGCCACGTATACTAATCCCTTGACGAATTTTATCAAGTATTAACAACCAATAACCGCGACTTTAAAATATTTTTTCTATAAATTAATTCCTTATTTGGTCATTTAAGAGATTCAAATAGAGATAAAGCATAAAACACTAAGAGGTTGATTAACCTAATTAGAAGATTAAGATTAAAGTCTGGCCATTCATCAACTCTAAGCTTGATTATCCCGCATGTCTGTTAATTAATTATTGTATGACATCCTATCAATCAATCAACTTAAACATGACAGGGTGGTGAAATCTTAACACAGAATAAAGCAATAGAACAATATATGTGAGAAAATCATAAAATCTTATCAAATTAGGAAATAAAGTGTTCAAGTAAAAAAATCCACCATAATCATAGTTATGGTATTTAGAAATCCATAGTAATGTAGGGAACAAATTCCAAGATTAAAAAGCATATGAAAGAATAGAGAAAAAGAATCCCTTTACAAAACAAAATTGATCTTGACCCCGAGTCTTTGAGCACATAGCTTCCTAATCTTTCTAATGATGTAACAGGCTCAAAATAGAGTAAAAGATCTGATTAATGGAATATTTAAACCTGTTTATATTAAATAATAAAGAGTAAACATATCATGTTAAAATAGATCTCATGTTCATATCCAAAAGAGACACAATCATGTTGAAATAGACAACTATAAACAAGAGAAGGGGGGGTTGAATTGTGTTTATCAGAATTTAAGCAAAGCTGAAATCTTTTCGCAAACAGAAAGCTAGCTTTGGACGAGTGGAAGAATACAGGATGGACGGGTGACTATTGCACACACACCACTTGACAGATGCAAGAAAAACTAAAGCAATTAAAGAGTTTAAGGGAAGAGAGATTGACACGGTGATTTATCCTGGTTCACTCTTCAAATCAAAGAGCTACGTCCAGTCCTTGGCAGCACCAAGATTTATCCACTATAACTGATAAGGTTACAGACTCAAGTATTGTTTTCACACCTAGCCTCTTCAGGCTCACTTAGGTTTGTTTGAGAGATTTGGTTTGTAATAAATACAATTTCTCACAGGCAGATCTTTCACTAACACTCAGAGAGTGGTTTAAATGTAAGGCTCAATAAAGTCTGCGTAATAACTTCAAAATGATTGAAGAATAAAGAATAAAAGAATGAAGAAATAAATGCTCAGAGTAATGGCATTTTTAATGCAATGTGTATTCTCTTCATCTTCAATGGCTTCTGTATTTATGGTCTTCAAGCATTTAGGATCCGTTAGAGACATCCTCTCAGATGTTGGCTTCAAGAAGAACTTCATTAATTGCAATAGAGTCGTTCTGAGTAGTCATTAATGCAATAGAGTCGTTATGGGCAGTCATTAATGCAATAGAGTCGTTGGTTGTATTCTAACATGAAGGATCATGGCTTTATTCATCGTGCTACAGCCATATCAAAGTTGAGCAGAGAGATTTATGTACTTTGCTGAGTACACTTCCCTTTTTGTGTAAGGACCAGAGGTACTAGGGAATAAAGCACGTTGGAAGCATTCTTTAACTGGTCTTTGGTTCTGATTATCCAAGGTTGCTTGAGAGAGTAGCTTCTGACTTTTCTTGATAATCGTGAAACTGAGTAGGAGATAAGGCTTCAAGTCTCTTTTTGGTTCTTGAACCAAGATTCTGATAATCCTTAAAGAATTCGCGATCATAAGATAAGTGCTTCCATCTTGAAAATAATCACGTCTATATAGTCATTTGAGTTTTCATTCGGGCTAGTAGACGAGCTCCATATTAAGGACTCAGCAAGTCCAAAGACTAGTGGACGAGCGCTTCTGTCACCTTTAGTGGACGAGAGCCTCTGTTAGTCTGGTGGACGAGAGTCTCAGTTATTTTACTGGACGAGAGTCTCAGTTAGTCTGCTGGACGAGAGTCTCAGTCACTCTACTGGACGAGAGTCTCTTGTTCTTCAGTGGATGGATACATTCTGACCTTAATGGACGAGCTCCATCTGCTTCCTTAATGGACGAGCTACATATGCCACGTTATTGGACGGACCATTTTGATACCTCACTGGTCGGTCTTTTCTGATATTTTGATGGACACGCTCCAAGTGCCACATCATTGGACGGATAATTTTGATACCTCACTGGACGGGTTTTTCTGATACTTTGAGTAGACGCGGCCTTCTGTTGTTTTTAGTAGACGCGGCCTTCTGATACTTTTTGGACGCGGGTTTCTTTCTCTTGTGTTTTGGACGTGCGCTACAAACACTACAGTGTTGGACGTCTGCTTGTTACACTTTGTTGGACGTCTGCTTGTTTCACTTTGTCGTCTGCTTGTTTCACTTTGTTGGACGTCTGATTGTTACACTTTGTTGGACGTCTGCTTGTTTCACTTTGTTGGACGTCTGATTCTATTTTTTTTTATTAATCTGTACACTCAATAGATAGGTTAGCAACCAATATGAAGGTTAATTAAATCATTAACCAATGTTTATTTTTTTTTATCAAAACTTAGGGAAATGCATATCAAACATTTTAGAGACTTAACAATCTCCCCTTTTTTGATGATGACAAACATTGAGATGATTTAATGAACCTCAGAAAATATCAACAAAGAAAATAGCATATATAGACGGGTTGAAATTTTCTTAAGTGAACAGGTCATATCATATTCATTCTCCCATTCTATTTCTCCCACCATTCTCCCTATTCATTTCTCCCTTTCTCCCTATTCATCTCTCCCTTTCTCCCCCTTTTGTCAACATCAAAAAGGGTTATCAAGTTTTATTTATGTGTTTTATCAAAAAGGGTTAGACATACTCCACTTAAACTATTGTATCATTACTCCCCCTAAACTAATGCTTAGTTAAAAGAACATGTATATAGGAGTAATGACAGATTTATCACAGACAGATTAACATTCAAACATGTCATTCAACAATGCAATGCATGTTTAGATTATCTCTAATAAATAAAAACCTTTCTTCTGCGAGGGGTCTAGTGAAAATATCAGTCCATTGATTTTCAGTTTTAACAAACTTAATATCAAAGATGCATTTTTGAACATAATCTCTAATGAAATGATGTTTGATTTCAATGTGCTTAGCCTTAGAATGCTGAATTGGATTTTTAGTTAAGCATATAGAACTGGAATTATCACACCGTACAGATATGTTATGTTCATAAATAGAGTAATCCTCAAGTTGATGTTTTACCCATAAGAGTTGAGAACAAGAAACTAGCAAAGAAAGATGTATTCTGCTTCAAAGAAGAGACAAGGCAATAGTTGTCTGCCTCTTGCTTGACCATGAGACTAAACTTGCTCCAATGAAGTGGCAACCTCCATTGGTGCTTTTTCTTTCTATTCTTTCTCCAGAAAAATCAGCATCACAATATCTCAGTAATCTGTATTCTTTTGATCTTAAATACAGCAAACCAAGATTAGTAGTTCCAAGCAAATATATAATTATTCTTTTTATAGCCTTAAGATGAGATTCTCTAGGATCAGATTGGAATCTAGCACACATACAGACACTAAATTGAATGTCAGGTCTGCTTGAAGTTAAGTACAGTAGAGAGCCAATCATACCTCTGTAGACAGTTTGATCTACATTTTTACCTTCATCATCTTTGCTTAGTTTTGCATTGGGTTGCATAGGGGTTTTCATGAGCTTTGCATTTTCCATTTTGTATTTCTTGAGTATCTCCTTGGTATATTTTTGTTGATGAATGTAAATTCCATCACTTGTCTGCTTGATTTGTAATCCAAGGAAGAACTTCAATTCTCCCATCATGCTCATCTCAAATTCAGCTTGCATTAGATTTGAAAATTCCTTGCATAGCTTTTCATTAGTTGCTCCAAAAATAATATCATCAACATATATTTGAACTATAATAAAGTTCTCTTTAGAGCATTTTTTGAACAGAGTAGTGTCTACTTGTCCTCTAGTAAAACTATTATGCATAAGAAAAGAACTGAGTCTATCATACCATGCTCTAGGTGCTTGTTTCAAACCATATAATGCCTTTTTAAGTTTGAAAACGTGATCTGGTTTATCAGTATCCTCAAAACCAGGGGGTTGTTTAACATACACTTCTTGTTCAATTATACCATTTAGAAAAGCACTTTTTACATCCATTTGAAATAGGGTAATTTGGTGTTGTGCAGCATATGACATTAAAATGCGTATGGCTTCTATTCTAGCTACACGTGCAAAGGTTTCAGTATAATCAATACCTTCTTGTTGGTTATAGCCTTAAGCTACTAACCTTGCTTTATTTCTGACAACTTTACCATCTTCATCTAATTTGTTTCTGAAGACCCATCTTGTTCCAATAACTGACTTTTTTTAGGCTTAGAGACAAGAGTCCAGACATCATTTCTGGTGAACTGGTTAAGTTATTCTTGCATAGCAAGAATCCAGCTTTCATCCTCAAGAGCTTCTTCAATGCGTTTAAGCTCCAAATCTGAAATAAAGGCCACATTGTTTGATTCTCTTAATGTGGATCTAGTTCTTACTCCTTCAGAAGGATTTCCAATAATAAGATCCTTAGGATGATGAGTGTTGAACTTCCAATCCCTTTTGAGATCATCATGAAGATCTTGAATTGTCTCATTGATCGGTCTCTGCTCCACTTGTCTTTCACCTCGAGCACAGTTCTGCTTTTGGTTAGATCTGGTTGTTGACTTTTCTGCTTGTTTATATCAAGACCTGCAAGATCATCTTCTAGATCCGATAGTTCTTTATCGCTCTTTAAACCATCATTGAATTTAACATGAACAGATTCTTCAATAATACAAGTTCTAGAATTGTAAACTCTAAAAGCCTTGGACTTTTCGAATAACCTACGTAAAATACCTTTATCTACCTTAGAATCAAATTTTCCAAGATTATCTTTGGTATTCGGAATAAAACATTCACATCCAAAAGCATGAAAATAAGATATGTTGAGGCTTTTTCCTTTCCACAATTCATAAGGAGTCCTTTTTAGAAAAGGCCTAATAAGTATTCCGTTTTGTACATAGCAAGCAATGTTTACAGCTTCTGCCCAGAAGTACTTAGGGAGATTATTTTCATTGATCATAGATCTATCCATCTCTTGCAGAGATCTGTTCTTTCTCTTAACCACTCCATTTTTTGTGGAGTTCTAGGTGCAGAGAAATTGTGAGAGATTCCATTCTCCTCCCGTAATCTGTCTAAACTGCTCATTTTCAAATTCTCCCCCATGATCACTTCTAAGGGTAGAAATACAGAAACCCTGGTCATTTTGTACTCTTTTGCAATCATCGAGAAAACCTTAAAAGACTCATCCTTGTGTGTTAGGAAGAGTACCCATGTGTATCTAGAATAGTCATCAACTATGACAAATCCATATTTTCTTCCAGCCAGGTGCGGCAACACTAATCGGTCCAAACAGATCCATGTGTAACAAATCAAGAGGTCTAGAGGGTGATACTTGGTTTTTAGATTTGAAAATTGATTTTATCTGCTTACCTCTCCGACATGCATCACACAAGACATCTTTCTTAAAGCTAATATCGTGCAATCCTCTCACGAGATTATTCCTTTTAATTCGGAAATTAGTTTCATACTAGCATGTCCTAGTTTCTTATGCCATAACCATCTTTCATCCTCTTTAGACATCGACAAAGTTACACTTTGATCCGAGAGATCGACATGATCAATCTTATAAAGATTTTGTTGCCTTTTAGCTGAAAAGAAGGTTTTGCCACTACAGGTCTTTAACTATGCATACATCCTTGGTAAAGGAAACATCAAAACCACTATCACATAATTGACTTATGCTAAGCAAATTGTGTCGTAATCCTTTAACCATAAGAACATTAGATATAGAGGGAAGAGGGGGTTTACCACCAATAGTACCAATACCTATAACTTTCCCTTTTTGATTTTCTCTGAAGGCAACGTGTCCTCCTTTCTTTAGTTGGAGGTCTAGGAACATAGACCTTTCTCCTGTCATATGTCGCGAGCAGCCACTGTCCAGGTACCAGCAGTGGTGTTTTCTTTGTCCTGTTGAGGACATCTGCAACAAAAATTATTTGATCTTTAGGTACCCATATTTTTTCGGGTCCTTTTCTGTTAGTTCTAGGAGTCTGTGAGGACTTCCTTCTCTTCTTATGGATACACTTAGACATAACATGCCCAGCTTTTTCCACGGTGTTACAAATAGGTGTTGATTTGGTTACAGATTGACTTAACGTATACTTTAGAAGCTTTAGTTGATACTTTATGATGTGTCCGATGGACATATCCAATACCTTCTTTGTTAAGAGAGTGCTTCGAATGCCAAGTAGCTTAGTCGATTGTCTCTACCATTAACAAATTTGGCAAGATCAGAAGTGAGCTCTTCCACTTTCTGTTGAAGTTTTTCAACTTCTTCAGATGGTGATGTTTCACTTGAGATCTTAGCTTCATTAGACTTTTCAGTCTTCAGCTCACTGTTCTCTATAGCCAGCTTCTCGCACTCTTGAGATTTCTGTTTATGCTCACTGGTGAGCTTTACATACTTTCTCTTGAGGGATTTGAAGGCTTTAGTTAAGCAGTTGGATTCCTCCAACAACTCCTCATAAGCATCAAGTAATTCCTCATAGTCAGGATACACCTCATCATTAGAGTCTGATTCAGTGTTGGCCATCAAACAGAGATTGGCTTCTTCCTCAGTTTCTTCATCAGAAGATGTTGACTCCAGATCCTCCCAAGTAGCCATCATTCCTTTCTTCTTCTTCTCGATGAATTTCTTAAAAGGGGCCTTCTTGAGTTGAGGACATTCAGCCTTGAAGTGACCGGGCTTTTTGCACTCATAGCAAACAATTGGACTTTTATCTGTTGAGGTGGATTCTTTGAAGTTCTTTTCCTTGTTGGACCTTCTGAATGGCCTATCCCTCCTGAACTTCTTTTTCTCAGAGGAGAAGCTTTATCTTCCCGGGTTAGGAGAGACAACTCTTTATCACTCTCGTAATCCTCGAGTTCGATAGGTCAACATCACCGGATGACTCATCCGCCTTGAGCCTTGGAACCTTTTGCTGACTTTTGATCGGCCTTTCGGAGCAATTGACTTGCCCTTCTTTGGTGCAACTTCATCTCCAAGTTCTTGCTCATGCACAAAGGGAGTGTTCCAAGAAGTTCATCCATAGTCAAGGTAGTGAGATCCTTGGCTTGGGAGATAGCAATGACCAAAGGTCTCCACTGTTTAGGTAGACTTCTCGAATCTTACCAACCTTTTCAAGCATTGGTATAGACTTTGCCAAGAGATTTTAAACTGTTGATGATAGTTTGAAATCTTCCTATCATCCGAGCAAATGCATTCTCCTTCCTCCATGATGAATAGTTCATACTTTCTAACAAGTATGGCAATCTTTGACTCTTTGACCTTTGTTGTTCCTTCATGTGTGACAAATAAGGTGTCCCATATTTCTTTTGCAGAGTCACAGCACATACCTTCTCAAACTCCTCCTGACCGAGAGCACAAATGATGTTGTATCCGGCTTTGTGGTTCAGCTCCCATTTTGATTTTTCTCAGCAATCCACTGAGCTTTTGGTTTGTTAGTGTTATCATCATTCTTGGGAATGAATGGACCATCTATGATGACATCCCAAAGATCAGAGTTTGTGGATAGAATAAACCACTTAAATCTATCTTTCCGGTAGTTGTAATTTTCTCCATTGAAGTAAGGAGGTCTGGTTAGGGAGGCTCCTTCAGTCTGATGACTTCCACTTGTACTAGCTCTAGTCGTCATGTCTATTCTTCAGGACCTTTTACCTCTACACTGTTAGATGCTCAACCTAGAGGCTGAGCTCTGATACCAACTGAAATAGACAACTATAAACACGAGAAGAGGGGTTGAATTGTGTTTATCAGAATTTAAGCAAAGTTGAAATCTTTTCGCAAACAGAAAGCTAGCTTTGGACGAGTGGAAGAATACAGGATGGACGGGTGACTATTGCACACACACCACTTGACAGATGCAAGAAAAACTAAAGCAATTAAAGAGTTTAGGGGACGAGAGATTGACACGTGATTTATCCCGGGTTCACTCTTCAAATCAAAGAGCTACGTCCAGATCCTTGGCAAAGCACCAAGATTTATCCACTATAACCGATAAGGTTACTGCACTCAAGTATTATTTGCACACATAGCCTCTTGTGCTCAAGACAAGTATTATTTGCACACCTAGCCTCTTCAGGCTCAAGACAAGTATTGTTTTCACACCTAGCCTCTTCAGGCTCACTTAGGTTTGTTTGAGAGATTTGGTTTGTAATAAATACAATTTCTCACAGGCAGATCTTTCACTAACACTCAGAGAGTGGTTTAAATGTAAGGCTCAGGAAAGTCTGCATAATAACTTCAAAATGATTGAAGAATAAAGAATAAAAGAATGAAGAAATAAATGCTCAGAGTAATAGTGTTTTTAAATCAATGTGTATTCTCTTCATCTTCAATGGTTTCTGTATTTATGGTCTTCAAGCATTTAGGATCCGTTAGAGACATCCTATCAGATGTTGGCTTCAAGAAGAACTTCATTAATTGCAATAGAGTCGTTCTGAGTAGTCATTAATGCAATAGAGTCGTTCTGGGCAGCCATTAATGCAATAGAGTCGTTGGTTGTATTCTAACATGAAAGATCATGGCTTTATTCATCGTGCTATAGCCATATCAAAGTTGAGTAGAGAGCTTTATGTACTTTGCTGAGTACACTTCCCTTTTTGTGTAAGGACCAGAGGTACTAGGGAATAAAGCACGTTGGAAGCATTCTTTAACTGGTCTTTGGTTCTGATTATCCAAGGTTGCTTGAGAGAGTAGCTTCTGACTTTTCTTGATAATCGTGAAACTGAGTAGGAGAGAAGGCTTCAAGTCTCTTTCTGGTTCTTGAACCAAGATTATGATAATCCTTAAAGAATTCGCGATCATAAGATAAGTGCTTCCATCTTGAAAATAATCACGTCTATCTAGTCATTTGAGTTTTCATTCGGGCTAGTAGACTAGATCCATATTAAGGACTCAGCAAGTCCAAAGACTAGTGGACAAGCGCTTCTGTCACCTTTAGTGGACGAGCACTTCTGTTACTTTTAGTGGACGAGAGCTTCTGTCACCTTTAGTGGACGAGAGCTTCTGTCACCTTTAGTGGACGAGAGCCTCTGTTAGTCTGGTGGACGGGAGTCTCAGTTATTTTACTGGACGAGAGTCTCAGTTAGTCTACTGGACGAGAGTCTCGGTCACTCTACTGGACGAGAGTCTCTTGTTCTTCAGTGGACGGATACATTCTGACCTTAATGGACGAGCTCCATCTGCTTCCTTAATGGACGAGCTACATATGCCACGTTATTGGACGGACCATTTTGATACCTCACTGGTCGGTCTTTTCTGATATTTTGATGGACGCGCTCCAAGTGCCACGTCATTGGACGGATAATTTTGATACCTCACTGGACGGGTTTTTTTGATACTTTGAGTAGACGCGACCTTCTGTTGTTTTTAGTAGACGCGGCCTTCTGATACTTTTTGGACGCGGGTTTTTTTCTCTTGTGTTTTGGACGTGCGCTACAAACACTACAGTGTTGGACGTCTGCTTGTTACACTTTGTTGGGCGTCTGCTTGTTTCACTTTGTTGGACGTCTGATTGTTACACTTTTTTGGACGTCTGATTGTTTCACTTTGTTGTTACACTTTGTTGGACGTTTGCTTGTTTCACTTTGTTGGACGTCTGATTCTTTTTTTTATTATTAATCTGCACACTCAATAGATAGGTTAGCAACCAATATGAAGGTTAATTAAATCATTAACCAATGTTTATTTTTCATCAAAACTTAGGAAAATGCATATCAAACATTTTAGAGACTTAACACATGTCTCTCTAAGGAGCAACATGTGTATAACTAAGACACAGTCGTGTCAAACTTCAAGTGAAAATGGAACTTCTGTTTGGGAGATGTGGCCGTGTAAGATAGTAGACAAGATCGTGTGAGATAGGAGAGATAGTTGTGTCTCATGCCCCAAATTCAACTTAGCTCAATTTTAAGCCTAAAAGATGCCTTTTTCTTCATGTTTGCACCCCGACTAGGTCTGATACATAGAATTGTCATGCCTTTTTCTTACTTCTTAATTTTTAGTGGCGATATTAAGGACAACCCCCTAATAAGGTTGTACTGGATTGCTAATTTCCCCATATGCTTATTTTTGAAAGATGAAAGTTCATTTAGAACCAAAAAGGATGGATTCAGTGGATCGAGACGTAATGGGTTGCATTTAGCTTGGATGTATAGATGCGGTTGAGTGCGTCCTTACAGCCTTTTATTGCTTAGCCCAGCAAGAAAAGGAAGTACCCTTTTTGCAATAAAACCTGGTAAAACAACAAATAAAAAATCCAAAAGATATAACCAGTAGGAGTCAACAAACAAGATTCTGAAGGACAAAATAAAAAGAGAGGTAAGCTTCATCATTCATGTGACTTATAAAAAGTTTTTGTTATTCAGCTCGTGATTGAATTATTTAGGAATTTTAAAATAGCTCTTTAAATTAAAAAATGTTTTTAATTGAATTATTGAATTAAAAAGATTTATAATTGAGTCCCTGAACTTATATCAAATTTTTAATTAGGTCCCTAAATTATTAATATAGAATGTGACATGAATTTATTTATTTATTTATTCAAATTTGTATTTAGGATTGTTGGAGCTTCTCCTCCATCTTGGGATGTTCCTACCTTACTTCCCCAATCTCTGTTTCACAAAATAGCACACCCCTCCCCCAAAATAGTTTCGTTCGAAATATCTTCCCCACCTGCGGCTTTCTACATCTTGCTACATAACAACTATCATGACAATGTCTTAAGCTACATCCCCACTCAATCAACTAGTAGAAGGATACTTGCAAGTCTTCACTACATTGACTTGTAATATTCCGTCGGTGAGCAACTGACGGGCGTACCGACAACCTTTTCTGTCGGTAATTGGGCTGCCTATCAGGGTAATTACCGATGGAACATCCGTCGATAATTACCCACGGATATCCCAAATCCTTCGATAACTATTGTCGAGGAGTCAATTATCAACGGGTTTGGAGTCGTTTTAAACACGTCATTACCGACGATTTTTTGACGTTTCTGACGGCTTTATACAATCGATAATACGTGTGTGCTTTTTTGTAATGAATATAGGTAAGCAAATGTGGATAGTGAATAAGTTGTAAGTGCACTATATGTGCATATTGAATCGGTGTGCAATTGCAGAGTACATTATATATCAGTGCAAAGATGTGCATGTGCAGAATCTGCAAGTCAATGTAGATTAGCTCAGATCAATGTACAACTAGGATGAAATCGACAATATTCTATCTAGTTTAATAGTTTACTAACAAATTTTCTATTTTAGGAATCCAATTGAAATCTTGATTCAAGTTTATGAACACAATTAAAAATATTTTTAGTTCAGAGATAGTAAATTTGAAAATTTTCAAATAGTTCACGGGATAACTGAATACACCCCCACCCCCACCCCGAATATGTGTGCTGCATAAATTGCTTGCTATACACCGTGCATGTATAAGAATTTTGTTGGCTGAAGTCACTGCAGTTGAATTAATAGCAAAAATTCTGAATAATCTGGAGGTTCAAACTTCAAATAACTTCAAACCGTATAGTTGCTTCTTTTTGGTTCTATTTTTCCTTTTGTAAGGAAGAGGATATTGATCAAATTTCACATTAACCCCCAAGCAAAGATTGACATAAACAAAATGTTTGAAGTTTGTAGAAATTTTAAAGTTGCAACCTATGACTTATCGTTTTATATTGTCGGTAATATTTATTAAAAGATTTTCGGTATGTAGGGCAGGATTAAGTTTCAAATGACCTCATTCTTTGAAAACGCCCTTGCCCCATGGCCAGGGCAATTACGTCATGTGGTTTGATTTCGGAATTAGAATTTGTCATTTTGTCACGTTCAACTTTCCCCACTTTAAGACTCAAGGCGGGTTCTATCGTGGATCACCTTGATAGGTGGTACACGGTGCACAAGTCTCTATAACTATTAGATTGACGTAGACCACAATAATATGGTGCACCTTCCATACCAGAATTTTCTTTCTCCCAACTCTCTACAATCACTTCCCCACCTCCACCAGCCACCGCCACCCCCACCTCCTTCGTCACAGGGCCACCACCATGAGCAACCTTCGCCTAGGTGATTTTGTGAAGAGAGACCATGGGAAAGTGGAGATGTTCCCTATCCCTCATTCCTTATCCGCTGGAGCAGGGGGACCCTTCCATCCCTGAACCTGTAGTCCATCCTCTACCCGCTGCAGCACTCAGTACCAACTCCATCGCATCATCCTAAACCCACAAAATTCTCATCACGCTACAATATTCTTCATCACCCAAAAACAACTTTTTCATCCATTGCATGTAAATAATGCAATTGAGAATTGACCCTTTTCAATTTCAGATATTTTAGGTACAGAAATGTATTCAAGTTTGAATTTTGGGAAAGGTATAACACAATCGAATATTTTTATGACCAAGGGAAAATTAACAAAATAATAATAATATGAAAGAACGCACACTTGGAGGCTAAACGAAAGTGGAGGGTCTTGGGACGAACGCATAATATTGTTGGCGAGGTTGGGGGAAAAATGGGAAAAGGCAAAGAGTAAGAAGACAGAGTTGCAGAGGTTTCCATGAAGGAACAGAACACACGAAAATGAAACAAAAACAGGCAAAGAGGCAACGACGACCGGAACGGCCGGGGCTGAGAAGCGCATGGTGACAATACCTGCCGGGGAAGATGACCGGAGCTCTGAGACGGCACGGCGGTGGAGAGAGAACGGTGTGTAACTTACTGCCAGGCAGGGGAGCGGGCGGAGGAAGCGGAGAGGAAAGAAGAAAGAAAAAATCAGGTGTACAACATCTATTATTAGATTCTATAAACTTTACAATCCAACGGCTGAGATTAAAAAGAAAATTTCTGCACGGTGAAACCATCTGTCATAGTAGTCCACCGTAGAACTTGCCCTCAATCTTGATCTTCTTTGTTTTTTCTTTCTAATTTTTTCGTTATAAGTTGCTAATCATATTGATTATAAAAAATTACCAATGATTTTCTCTGGTAAAACGCTCTGCTTGCAAGGACAGCATAATGTCATCTGATACCTGAAATTAAAGCCATGTCTCTATTCTAGACTACTGTTAGAAATTTATGAATTTTTTTTTTTTAGATTTTCTTGTGGATTTTTTCTAGGAATTTTTTATGAATTTTGATGTATTTTTTTTTCAAAAAGAAGATTTTTTTGGATTTAAATAAATTTTGTAAGAAATTTTGACTTTTCCTACGAATTTTCTTATTAATTTAATTTTTTTACAATAAAATCTCCAGAAAATTTTCTGCGTATTTTAAAATTTATAGAAAAAAATTATCCACGAAAGTCCTATCCCGGAGATAGAAATTCATAGGAACATTTGCACCTGTGAATTTTTTAGTGAAATTCATTGAAAAATCCGTAAGTAAGTTTATAGTAGTATTGTAAGTTTTTTTTGGGTAAGTGGTGATATTATAAGTTGAGAGCCAACAAAACTTCCATCTGTTCGCTGTAAAAATAAATTAAGAACTACAGCAATTTAAACTTTAACTTTGTTGTATTAAAATTGCCGACTATAATATGCAATTAACAGTTCATGCAATCTCAAACAAATCTCAAACAGTTTAGAATTAAAATTATAATATGCTTTATATCAATAGGTTAGTTATATGTCAAATCATTAAATAAAATAGAGCCTGTAAAAAAATTAATAAAATAGAGGATTGATTTAAATTAATCTGAAATCATTTAATTTAAAGTGATTCAAATGTTTAGAATTGATTATTAATTTTATATTTGGAACTTCTTAAATTATGATATTTAAGTGTAAATATTTTTATACTATTAATCAATCATTAATTATCATATCATTAAAAATAATTAACTCTTCTCATAACTATCTTAAAAGTTATACATAAAATAATTTGTGATTGATTCTCAATAATATAATTTTTTTTACAATATATCAAAATTTAACTATCATAAATAAATATGTTTGGAACTTATTTGTTATCCCTCTTTATGATGAGTTTTTTTCTCCCTTTTACGAATTTTTTGGTTTTTAAGTTTTAGGATGTTTTTGGCTAATCCCATTATGATTAGTCGTATGTATTTCCATGGTTTTGCAGGTATCTATTTTAGAAGGGCGTAATTTATTATTTTCTTGCTCTTTTTAGATCAAATATATTTTTTTCGATTTGTTAATGCCTTTGGACTTCGATCATGATGAGTTTTCTTTTCTTCTGAAAAATAAAAGTCACTTAATTTTAATAAAATTTATTAATTATATTTAAAATAAATAAAAATTTTAATTAAAAATTATTATTTGAAGTCACAAAACTAATAATATCTAATCAAATTTGAGTGGTTTTTTGCTTCCACACAATAAATGAAACGTACTCAAGGTAAAATCAATTCATTTGGAACAAAGAATTTAAATATAAATTAAATGAAAATGTTTAAAATCTGTGACTTTAAATATATTTGTCCTTTCCAAATCTATAACAGCTTGTATATAAACTGTTTTTTTCTGCAAAAAAAAAAAAAAGAGAGTGCTTCTTTACCTTCGGGTCCCATGAGGATGTGGAAGGGAATATTTATTTGGCAGACATAAACTTCAGCTAAAATAGGCTTTTAAAAAAAATCAATCAAGACCACCTATCCAATTCAATCATATACTTATATGATCTCTCAATTCACCTTAAGTTCTGACAAATTTTATGAAAGGCTCCTATAAAAGGGTGCAATCATCATCAGATCCAGCTAATACTCCTACCTCGATTAGTCCTACAATGGGGACACTAATTCTTTGTTTGAGATTGCATGTAGTGTAGTGTAGCTATTGCACAAGCAAGGTTGAAATGTACTTGCATCCTCTGCTTCACCATGATTAAAATCCACTAGGTGGGGTTGACATGCACCTTTGAACAAGGGGTTGGAATTACTTGTGCCATCCTGTTTGGAGACACTTTCCTGGAAATTTCTGAATACATTTGAGAGCAGCTTGATACTATTTGTGGCACATTGGCACTAGTTCACTCTACCTTCATCAATCCGATCTATAATATAGCACTAAATTTGGCCTCTCATAAGAATCCTCAAATTATCATTTTGAAGTTTGTTGTTTACTCTTGTTTATTTTCATTAGAATAAGGGTGGCGTCTAGCATGAGTAAATAGGTGGTTCACGATAGAACCACTTATTTGCACAATTAGATATAGGTTTTTTTTTATTCAACGGGCGAGATGAAACAGGTTGCCCGGTCATGATAAATTGTTCAAATTTGCAGTCTGATCATTTCCCGTGTCACGGTAAAATAGAGTGTCGTGACACCCTTAAGTGAATCGGTTATTTTGTGCCGTGTGACTTGGTTATCATCAAAACGTTACTTAAAAATGAACCGGTTACCTATGTCCTTAGTGAATCGGTTATTTGACCTCATGTATAAATGTGACAACGATAAGTACTGAATGTGGTCACGCACATAATCACTAACAAACACACATGCATGTTAACTTATAAAATGTTCCATTTTTTACACTAGTCCCATCCAAACACACAAAAGCAAACACACTACAGGAAATCAAACACACAAAAGCAAACCACAATGCATGGAATGAAAGTACACGAAATTCAAACAAGGCTTTCAAACAAGTAGAACCCTAATCACTAGCTTCGTCATCATCTGCATATGCTTTTTCATAATAGTCTTCAATGCATGATCAAAGCGAGTATCCATACGAGAATTAAAATGAGTGAATTTGTGAGACATGTCTAGCCTCATATCTCTAGGTGACATTTTGGTCCAAAATACCAAATTTATCCTCAAGAATGTAAAATGCATATCAAAATAGTCATTTTTAGGACAATTTTTAGGGACATGGTGGTCCCAATCAGGGACTATTTTGACACGTATTTTATGTTATTGAGGATCAAATTAATACTTTTCATTTTTCAGTGACCAAAATGTCACGTTTTTTTTGTTAAGGACTACTTTGGGCCTTTACTCGATTTTATAGTTTCATTTCATAGTAAAAATTATTTGTTAATAATAATATAATAAATAGTAAATTTAAAATTTTATATTAAATATGTAAAATATCAGCTTGGTTGTGGCGAAGTATGAGAACCAATAAAAATATTTTACTTCGGTTGTAAGCAATTTTCCAACAAAACCCAATTTTAAAAATCAAAATAAATAAATTTTAAACTTATACAAGATGAAATTATAATAGATACTAAAATATAATCAATAGTATGTGTTAAAAAAATAGTAGTAAATATTAAAAATAATTTTAAATATTAAGATATAATGTTATGTTCGGTGTCCTTAAACCCTAGAACTAAACCAATCATAATCGAGTTTTGTTAGGTTTGGTTGGGTTGGAACCAATTGACAACAAATCTGAACCAAATAAGTTGGTTTGATTGAACAACGGTTTGGTTCGATTCGGTCACGAAAACTATTAAATATTAAAAATATATAAATATTAAATCTAAAGAATATTAGAATATAATGAATAGTAAATATTTTAAAAATGTAAATGTAAATATAATGAATTGTAAATATTAAAAAATAGATTAATATTAATCTAAAAAATATTAGAATATAATAAATAGGCTTGTTATGGCCTAGTTAGGTCACATTGGCCCAAGTTAGGGTGACAATTGTCTATACGAACAATTTAGTAATGTTGGGCTAACTAATTCATAATGGGCTAGTTTAGTCATATTGGACAAAGTCGGCTAGGGGTGTAAGACCCGACCAATGACATGATGAACCTGAAAATACAGATCAAACCAAATAATTTAGTTCAAATTTTGTGGCGTTTAAAGTATCGATTATAATGCTATGTAATGGATTCGTTAGGGTTAGGGCTAGTGTTAGGATTTAGAACATGAAATGCAATATTGGCCCAGGAATCGATTAAATGGTAGAAAATTAATTGGGCCAAGAAAGCAATATTGGCCCATGAAATGCACATTGAGCCGGATAACTGATATCAGACCAACTAATTCGAATCAGACCAATATAGTCATGTTAGGGCCTAGTTAATTAGGTCATATTGACCCAAGTTAGGTGACAATTGTCTATACGAACAATTTAGTAATGTTGGGCTAACTAAGTCATAATGGGCTAGTTTAGTCATATTGGACAAAGTCGGCTAGGGGTGTAAGACCCGACCGATGACATGATGAACCTGAAAATATAGATCAAACCAAATAATTTGGTTCATATTTTGTGGTGTTTAAAGTATCGATTATAATGCTATGTAATGGATTCGCTAGGGTTAGGGTTAGGGTTTAGAACATGAAATGAAATATTGGCCTAGGAATCGATTAAATGGTAGAAAATTAATTGGGCCAAGAAAGCAATATTGACCCATGAAATGCACATTGAGCCGGATAAGTGATATCAGACCAACTAAGTCGAATCAGGCTAATATAGTCATGTTAGGGCCTAGTTGGGTTATATTGACCCAAGTTAGGTGGCAATTGTCTATACGAACAATTTAGTAGGGTTGGGCTAGCTAAGTCACATTGGGATAGTTTAGTCATATCGGACAAAGTCGGCTAGGGGTGTAAGGCCTAACCAATGACATGATGAACCTGAAAATACATATCAAACCAAATAATTTAGTTCAGATTTTGTGGCGTTTAAAGAATCGATTATAATGCTATTTAATGGATTCGTTAGAGTTAGGGTTTAAAACATGGAATGCAATATATTGACCCACGAATCGATTAAATGGTAGAAAATTAATTTTGCCAAGAAAGTAATATTGGCCATGAAATGCATATTGAGCCAGATAAGTCATATTGATTGCCCTTTGTTGTTTGTATGAAAATAAAAAATAAAAAGTGAGTAATGTGGGACCAAATACGTACTATTTTTTACATATGACTGGTTTAATAATTTTTTTTATGTATATGAAACAAATGGAGATTTGCCCAAAATATTACCTTAACCCTTTTTTATTTATATATAAATACTATATTGGAAAACTTAAATTTGACTAAATATAAAGTATAATTATAATGCACTTTATAGATAATAAATTATTTGTTTACATTTTATGGGTTAAATATATTATACTTATAAATACTCCAACTCACCTTCGATGCTAGGCTTGAAGTAAAAATAAGAAAAAAAAACAAGACTTGATCCTAAAAAAAAATATCGTGAAAGAACATAACAATCGTTGATGTAAATTGACCTTCAACAATCGAACGGTGAGAGGCATTTACATGTCAGCATTCCGTGTGGCTATTTGACCTTAAATATGAATGTGACAATGGCGAGAATAAAGTGTGACGACGCACATTTGAATGCTGTGTCCAGAATGCGATTAGGGTAAAGGGTTTCCTGAATTGATTATTATGGTTACATGAATCTAGTAGTCAATGGAATGGACTCAGTGAATTGGTTAACCTACCTTGGTGAACCTAAGAATCGAATAAATTACAAATAATAAATTATTATGGTAAATTATATCTGACCTTAAGTAGAAATGTGACAACGGTGAATATAAATTGTGACAATGTGCATTGAAATTTCATAGCCCAAACAGGATTGGTTCATTCTTTCCTGAATCGATTAGTATGTTAAAATGAATCGAATATTTCATGGATTTCCTGATTCGATTATTACGTCTATATGAATCAGATCATCAATATTTTGGAAAAAATTCATACGTTAAATAGAGATGAAGTAAATTGATATTGCATAAGAAAAGACTCTTATGCAATATCATGTGATGAAGTTAATCAACAGGGAAACCCATTTTCACCAAATCCAAACAAGACCTAATGGAAATGAAGATTAACCGGAAAAGAAAGAAAGAAAGAAAGAAAGAAAGAAAGAAAGAAAGAAAGAAAGAATTGGAAATTCCATTTCTGATATTCTCATTACACAGACCCATATATATAGGGTAATTACAAGAGGTGAAGTTGGTTGTAGTATAACTAACTTCTTAGCATAAATACATTTACAGCCAAGCAAAGTCCAGCTAATCTATACATAACCTATACATGTGCTATACGTATGGTATACACTAATAAGACCAAACCCATTTTTAGCATAACTAATGATGGGAGTTACTCAAATGTCACAGAACAAAGAAAATAAACAGGGAAAAGAAAATTCCCAATATTTAACACCAACCATCTCCTAAATTTTCTTGCTACCATCAAGAACACAAGAACAATATTTAAATTTGAGTGACAGAGAAAATTCAAAGTGACAAATCTAAATGGAGGTGATAAATCAAAACAATGAGGAGATGGAGAACTCTAAATCTCGGATTTTGAATAGTGTTGAAGGAACCCTAAATGTTCATACCCAAATCCCTAACTCGAAAATAATCACAGATCAAAAGAAATCAAAACCCAGAGGAAGGAAACATGGGTTGCAGATGATTTACCTGGAGCTCGTCGGAACGCGGTTTATGGTGCCACAACGTAGTCGGATCCGAGCTTGCCTTCTTGCTCGCACACCGGGCAGAGAGAAACCCACTTGATATCTTTTAATTCTATTTTCCCCCTAGGGATTGCATAAACCTGCACCCCAAGAGGAGATTAAATCAGACACATGAGTGATACCCCTATTGTTTATCATATTGTTTTTTTTTAAATGTATATATTTTGAATACAATTTAATAATTTATAATGTTAAATGCATAAAGAGGCATGCTTGGTGGTAGGGATGCAGATGACAACGTTTAAAAGGAGTGAGAATCATGATATGCTTACTAAGCAAAAGAATAAAGAGGATGGAAAGAAAATGCATTTGGCAACATTGAGATGAAAATGTATCACTTGATCAAACAAAACAATTTTCAACTATTTCATTTTCCGCTTTCTCCAACAAATACCAACAAGCAAAAATAAAAAATGTTATAGGTCACGATCCAAAGATCCTAAGCCCAATAGGTCGATCATACACATTGGGTCGACTATTGGCCCAGCATTAAGTGGACCGACTAGAAGCTCAGTCCCAGCCAGCGTCGGAAGCCTTGTAGGGTTGCCGCCATACCTAAGCAGGCTTGTCGTCCTACTTCTATCAAACCACACGCCTCTGCCACTTTACTATTGTATATTACTGCTGGAAGTGACAGAACTTCCAGTTTAGCCTTGCAAGCAAATGACCAGGTCAAGTGATTGACGCCCATCCCTTAGTAACTCTCTATGGGCCGGATCCACTTGCTAAGAAGCATATACCAGGGAGTATCACGCACCCCACACATCCATTATTCGCTCTATAATTCCTTACTTTGATGGCAAGTTCTAACATCCTCTCTTTAAAAACTTGAGTTTCCATCCTCACTATTTTTGGACCATAGATTTAACATTAAAAAATAAACAACGACTGAGATGAGGAGAGATGAAAAACTTGTAATCGGGATAACTGGTCTTCTTCTTTCTCCTTCATCCCATTCTTCTCCACCGCACCATGCCCCTCTGCAACCATTGGAAACCTCCGCCGAGCAACTACCAGAGATACCTCCGCTCTATTCATTCCTCCAAATGTCAACAAATCCAAAATAATATCCAGAAGCACCTTGACCAAAAAAAATCCCCATATCACTAATTTCTAACACCAATCAAACAATCAAACAATCACAACAGATCCGTAGCTAGCTGTGTAATGAACAGGGCATCGGCGAGTGGTCACCGACATGCCATCGGTGGCGGCCCAGCTAGCTATAGCTTTCCATCTCCTCTAAGCATGCCGTCGTCGGTCGCGGTCGCACCGACATCGTCAACCGCAGCTTCCAAATCTTCATACGTAGCAGAAAACGATCTTCTTCCCTCCACGGACCAAAACCTCCGCAGGTTCCGCCATAGCCTCCCACGCTCACCAGCCTTCACCATAGCTGCGAACAACAACATCCAGATCGCACCGGAGCCGTCAAAATCATACACCCACCGTGTCCAGTTCCAATCGACCACCTCCCAGGTCAATCCGCTTCCAACGCCCCCTTCACCTCGAACCAGAAGCTCCGCATCACGCACCTGTTCATGTGTCGATCACTTCCGTGAATCCGTCAACACAGAGGCGTTGCTCCACCGCTGTTGTGCATCCCCCATGAACCAAGACCTCACCGTACATTCTGAATCTCGTCGCCGCACTTGTACATACATAGAAGGCGGTGCCATTGGTGGTATCGTGTGTCTTCTTTTACTTTGGTGATACTTTATTATTGAAGGATTTGATATTGTTGAGCTCCATGGCCCCGCCGTTATCATCAGAAAACATTGGATCGGCGGTGGTGAGATGAAGATAGGGATTTTTTATATATATATTTACTTGTAAACCGGCAGTAACCAGTAAATTTAAGATAAGGACGAGTCCTCCACTTTTTGAGTGGAGGATGTTCGAATGAACCTACTTCGATACTTACATTCCCCTTTGCTAACTTAAATATCGGAGTGACTTTGCAAGTATCCCACTGTATTCCAAGCAGATTGACCGACTAGACTGATCATCCATGCCGACCAAAAAACCGAGCAACTAGGAGCTGGCCTAGCAGACCGTATGTGCAAACGACGTCGATCGGACCGAAGAAGTGTGTTGATACTAAACAGAAACATTTGCACCCCTTTTCTTTTCCACTATCTAGATCCTAATCTAGTTCCTACCTTCCCTTTTGCATCTCTTACTAAACAAGTAAACATGCTCTTTAAGCCATTTTAAACTCTTACCCCATAATCTCCATCAGGGTGAATCTTAGAGTGATCAAGATGGTGTTACAGTTTTGATTTCAAAACTCTCCTTCCATCAATCTACCAATTAATGATGTGTTTGGAATCAAGGTCAGGGGCTTTAGAAGTGCTTCTTGGACGTGGAAGCTACTCACAGTAGCTTCCAGCCAAAAGCACTTCAACCCAAATCAATCAAGTTTCCAAACATGCTATAAGAGGGGAAACTTTTGTTGCAAACACATCCTCTCAAGTCTTAATCACTTTCACTTAAACTAATAAAATTTAATACTTGTTGGTTATAGGTCCCTCATCTCCAACGCAGTGATGATTATTGGTCAGTGCTAAGAGGGGATATTTTATACAAGTGGCTGGGATAATTATCTATATCCTTCAAATGTTTGGACTGACAAATAGAGCCAAGTCCCACACTTGGTCGTTCCCATACTTTCCTCATCAATGGCTATCATCCTGATACACTCTGTCAGTACAAAAAGAAAAGGAGCAAAATGGACCAACCTCAAAGACTGGGGTTACTGGTTCATTGGGACTTTTGACCATGTTCCATAGCAGTCTTCATTTCTTGTTTTTATCTATATATAACAAAATATATAGTTTATTAATTTTTATTCCTAAGACAAAAGCAAAAAAAAAACTATGTAGCAGTGTGGCTTTGGGGGTGTAATGAGAAAGAAAGAAGAGGTGGTGGTGTCAAGTCATGGGTGAAGCAGAGAGATTGCCTGCCCAGCCAGGTGAGCTGTTCTCTTAAGTGCCATCTTTATTGAAAGATGCTAAAGAGATAGACCCATTTGGAATATGACAGAACGGTTTTTCATCCTTTGCAGGTTCTGCTATTAGGCCCCTACTCTCCACACCCCTTTATAGCTTATGTCAAAATCAAATACCATTGAATAAATGTAACAGTGTTACAGTAGTAATATGACTATATGAGTCATCATACTTCATTATCTTAATCAACTTATATTTATTTAAGATCATTTCCTTACCATATGCACTGCCTACTTAAAATATTAGCTACCTAGAACATTATCTTGATCGCCTCACCTCTATGTAAGGATTTACTAATCACATAGTAATAATTCCTCTACATAAGTGGCTGTTTTGTGTCCATTAAGAAACTGCATTATAGGTTTGTACCAAATACTTATGGTGGCGGGAATTTGAGGCAGTGTAGAAATGTCACTTTCTAGGACATTGACCAAAACATTCTTGATTGTTATTGGATTCCCTTAACATATAGGGGTGTCTTTAGGCCTGCAATTTAGTTAAGTAGTCATGATCTTTATTTTTGAATTCAAAAACATCAACAAGTAGCTTAAGCTGGCATCACCATCATCACAAAAACACCTTAGGAGTTTGGGAAATTTGTTGAACAAATAAGTTTGTTTGAATTGAATACCATAAATCCATAAAGTAAATGCAATGAGTGAAGCCATGAAAGTTTTATTTCCAAAGGGCATAATGGTTTTGATTAATATCTGCTACATATTTGACCACCCATCACTATTATAAGTAGAAAGGCACAGTGACAAGATGACTATATCATTGCAATACCAGTTATCTGCACAGAAGGTTCTGCATCTCAGTTACGTAAACACAGTAACATAATTTGAAGCACTGAGTTCTTGACAAAGAAAATACATAAGAGTGATAATAATAACATGGGGGGTATTATTATCTCAAAAGGGACACAGCAAAAAGAAGCGAACTATGGGAATATAAGGAGGGGCACATAGGATTCCTAAACCTTTTTCTTTTGCAAGAGCGTGCTAAGTTAGAAAAGATAGGGAGAGAAAGTGAGTGAAGTGAAAATCAACAACCCCTTGAAAAGGTGGCTCTAATATCAAAAGGAATGGTTCCCACAAGGATGTTGGAATCCCAAGCAGATGAACCCCAACATCAACATAAATCTAAAAATAGGTAAAATATAATAGCATGAGCTTCAAATTCTGTTCCACACGTGGGTCCTTTGCTCCCTGTTTCTTTTTTCATATGGGATCAATCAAAGAATATATTTTTTTTCCTTTGCTCATTGCATTAAATATATAAATAAAGCAAGGGGGGTTTTAGTAGGGACATTGTTTCATGTTGTGCCAAACTTCATTTTGGTTCATACCACATGTCATGTCATGTAGATAAGGAAAATGTTTTTCTACCATGCAATAAAAATAGTTGTGTTGATAAACTACTTATATTAGTGAAGTTCATTTTCACTCTTCTAAAGTTCCCATAATTTGTTTTGCATTTCTCAGTTAAAAAATATCCTTGTTATCAATATTGGCCTAAGTGAGTGGTTCTGTTTTTCATTTGGCCAGTTAGATTATCTTATATAAAATTATTCATGCCTTCACATAACAATTTATTAGGAAAGTTGGTTCCTAACATGGTCTAGTGTTTGATTATTGTTGCCCTCATTTTTCGCACATTAGCCTAATAGCTTAAACTTTTATGACATTTGGTTATGCAGTTGGCCTTCCATTAGCAAGAAAAAGTGCTGCAAATTAGTTATCCTCGTTGCTGTTCATCAGGAAGACTACTGTGAACTGAAAAGCAACCATGTGACATAACAAGCTAGTTTATAGTACTTTAGGGAGGAGGAAAAAGAAACAATTTGATCACTTAGGAGGATATGTAAAAAGTTTATATGCTTGAACTTTATTTTTATTATTTGGGAAGAGGGATTGTTGAGCAATTGTCATAAAATCAAACTTTTATGTAGGGTAAAACACATTCTCTTTTCCAGTCTTCTTTTTGGACCTTCTTGTCCTCTTTTTTGGCAAGTCCAAATTGATTTAGCCAAAAGGGTATGATGAAGGAGCGCTTAACAAATCCTAATAGAGTCTTTTAGAAAGAAAAAGTAAGGATTGTGTTGTATTAAATAGCTTATCAATTGAATGTCAAAAAGAAAGCACAAACAACAACACAAATTAATCTGTACTTAGGCAAAAATTAAACACAGTTCACATAGTATCCTAATTGAAAAGGCAGTTCACTCACCGGATAAAGTTGTCCCTAGAGACATTGCTTTTGCTATGTAGGAATAAGAAAGGATCACAAAACATGCTTAAGAAACCAAGTGCCTTAGAGGCTTAGGCTATATATTATGTTCTTCATGCATACTCGGACCATGTATCCTATAAATTAAAGCTACTTTGAAACTCTCTTTATATTTAATTTTTTTGACATCTCATTCTCTTTGCTAGCTTTATTTTTGTTTTCTCCCTTTTCCACATGCTTTTTGGTTTTGTTGTATTCTTATTTCTCAGAGAATTGAAGAAATGGAATGATTGCTTACCCATTAGTGTGAAGAATATAGAGATCTTATTATCAAAATATCAGTACTTTTCCAATTGTAAAACGGCTAAAGAAGAATAGGGGTCCTGTATTTGGACCTAATGAAAACAAACAAGGCCAAGGAAAAGCAAACTTTAGGCTCCAATACACCATATTGCAATTTTTTGTATGTTAAGATCGGAAGTTCAAAGATGGAACACACTTTAGATTTTCTGCAGTTTCACTATTTCAGATTGATGACCACACACATTGGCCATTTATAAGTGATAAAAGCAAGACATAGTGAAAACTAAAGGTACAATTTTGATTAACCAAATCTATTCCAAATAAAAGTGACCCCCTAGCTATGACCTATGTGGTCACAAGTAGGTGTAAAGTGATGAACTAATGAATAAAACCAAAGGAAGCACAGAGTAAGTTCTGGTAAAGCAAACTAGTGCCTAATGTCTATGCAATTAACCATTAGACCAAGTAAGAGGCAAGTTATCATAAGCTCATTGAATATTTAGTAGCTAATGATTCCCATTTCTTCCTTTTTGTTAAGAATACATGTTGGGAAGCTTACTAAGAAAAGTTACCAAGTTTTTTACTTTCTGTCTTATTCTTTAATTTTTTTTGGCTTCCCTAATTTTGGGCAAAAGAAAGGACCCGAAGAGTACACTTCGCACCATGCAATTGATTATTAGGTGGCCATTAGGCTTGACATGATGAAAGGCTTATAAAAAGAAGATGCATAAGACCCTCCCTATCCAATCAAATATCAATCTCTTTGGGAACTTGGGCCTCTCTAGCAAGCTCCTACTATAGTTTTTGCCATCATAATATTGATTTAGTTTTGGATTCATTAGGCTCAATGACACGAGTTGTTAATCTGTCAGTTGTGATACCACAAACCTGACAAATTTCTTGGCTTCAATATTGGCCATTTCTATGCCACTTGGCTTTGAATAAATATACAGAATCATAGTAATTATATATAACAATTTAATGTACCAACCAAGTTGCGAGAAACATTCAAGAAAAAGGTTGAAATGTTACAGAAAAAGCACTAACCATTAATTGATGAACAAACCTAATACATCAAACATCATTAAAGGGTCCTTAATAATCCTTCAATTAGAGAGAAAAAGACAGTGACATTATATCAATTTCCCCACTTGATTTATCATTATCTGATTTTATATTTCATTGTGGAGGGGTATAGGAAATGTCTATTATAAATGGGCTAGTGGGAAAATCCTTCTAAAGTCTTCAAAACTGGCCATAGTATTGAAATGTTATAATCAGTCTATTTTGCTGGGGACCCTTTAATACCTTAGGATATGCAATTTTGCCAAACTTTCCTGTACATACCATGGCCATGACTATTATGATTGTCACAAAACAATATCAGGTGGGAGCTCAGAGATTCAGATAATGCCATTCCGCTCCCAAGTGCTCATTACAAGTCCACAACAATGACCCTTTCTCTCTGGCTTATGCATGTCTCATTAACAATCTCTAACTGTAGATGGTACAAAAATTAGAGTTGCTAGGACCATATGCAAGACTACTGTGAAACCATTCTGGCCCTTTGATTGAACGTTTTGAAATTATTTTAATATACACATTGAACAATACTTTTTTTATATATATGCATCAAATATATTTATAATTAATTAAATCAAATCATTATTTTTTGACGTGCAAATGAAATCAAATTCAAATACAAAGCAATTAATGGGTCCAATTAATCTAGCCGCGTGCGATTTGTCAAAGATTAAGATCAATACAACGCGTTTTAATATCAACTTTATCATCTATCTATAACCCACTAACACAAGGAATATTAACAAATAGAATAGAGAAAAGAGGAGGCTATGGTTTATAGGTCAGGACAAAGAGTGAGGACCAAAGACTAAGTGCCCATCCTTCAATTAATAGTTGAAAAATGACAAATTCATGGTATGATGGGAGGACTTCTTTTTGAAAATTAACATGATATATAGGTTCGTACTTCATGCACATATGTATATCATATATTTTTTGGTACATATGTATTTTTTTTAAGCAATCATGGCTCCCATGGGTCCAATGAGTATCCTCGTAGGCTTAGATATTTTGGATAGTGAGACTAATATACACACTTAGTCACAATTAAGGTACCAGGACCACAGGGAGCAACAATATGCTAATGATCAGGACCACCAAGAAACAACGACACCACATCTCCACTCAACTCTATTGGATATTCTTCATTTTGCCCATTTCTATCAAATGTGGGATTAACCATGTGAGTCTCCCACATCACTATACGTGCACCGTCGTTACCAACCAACGAGACACAACGCCTGACTCCACCACAATCGGATCAAATACACATGACTCTGATACCACTTGTTGGGGAGTCCGAGGAGCACAAAGAAGAATAATGGGCTAATGACCAGGATCACCAAGAGACCAAAACGTCACATCTCCACCCAAAATCTTAAGACATTGAATATATGAGTCACCTCTCTTATATATCATTCATTTTGCCCATTTCTATCTAATGTGAAACTAATCATTCACACTTGAATTTCAACAAAACTCGACCTACGCAACCAACTGAGTCACACCAATTGGCTACATATGTATATCATATATTTGAGTGTGTATTGTATTTGAAAAAATTTAAAAGCTATAAGGTTAAAAAAAAAAAATTATTAGAGGGCCATTTATAGCAAAGCTTTTCCATAGGGTTCCACAAACGGTCGGTCTTTTTCAATGTCATTTCTTTGATGGCTGCTTGTGGGGCAAAATATCACCGACTCCCCTTATAGTGTTAACATCCCCATCACTTTCCCTTCTCACACCAAATTTTAATTTTAATTTTCTATTCTTTTCTTTTCTTTTCTTGAGCTTCAGATTCCCTCTCCTAAAAGCATCTATTTCTACATTTCATTCACATTCTTACTTGCAGCTCCTTTATATAACATTATATTCCTTGCTCTTTTTTATTATTCTCTTTTCCCCCTTTGAATGTGTATCATTCTAACATAGAAGATTAAGATGAAAAAGACCCATTTCTTTTTTCTTGTTTTTATTTTTTTGAAAAATATTTATTTGTCCAATTTGGCAATTTCCAATAGTAGAGACATAGGTTTTGTTTACTTTTATATATATATATATATATATATATATATATATATATATATATATATATAATAATAATAATAATCTGATGGTTCATGATATTTTAATTAAAAAAATTAAAAATTAAAAAAGTGTCACGTGCCAATGTGCCATCACTTTTTTCCTTCTCCCATTCTTCCCCTCACCACCAGCCCCATCTCCTTCATGATATTTTAATAAAAAAGATTAAAAATTAAAAAAGTGTCACGTGCCAATATGCCATCACTTTTTTCCCTCTCCCATTCTTCCCCTCACCACCAGCCCCCATCTCCTCCCTTCTCTATTAGGGTTCCATGAAACATCGACAGGGAGAACCACCAACAGCCACAACTCCTCTGCTTGCTGCCGAACAGTCACGCCCTGTGTCGTCATGGCTACCACGCTGCACGGGCCGTGGAACCGTCGCACCAGATCACCACGCAACAGCCGTGTTCCACCGCCTCCCACACTTCGTTGTCGTGAACAATCTTAACCGCGGTGTCAGACTACCAGCACGAAACAGCCACGCCTCTCTGCCGAATTAGTAGCAGGAACAAAGATTCAATCTTTCCAAACTATTAGATATAAATCACTGCACAGGCTTTTAATGGGAAAAATGGGATAATTTTTTTTAATCAGTAAAATGGGACTGCATCTATGTCATGCCTTCGGGACCTTATCGTTTAATAATTTCTAAAATTTGATGATATTTTTACATCTTTGGTTTATGATGATTTGATGACACATGAACTGGAAACCATAAATCTTATGATTTTTTTACGTATTTGGAGTTTCCAGCCTTTGAAGTTTGAATGCAAATCCCTTACAAAGAAGGGAGGAGGAGGAGATGGGGCTGGTGAAGTGAAGAATAGGTCAATGGGAGATGGGAAGAAGTGATGCACGTGACACTTTCTTTATTTTATTTTTTATTTTTTGATTAAAATAATTTAAGCCACCAGATTGTTTGGTTTCAAGATTTAGTATATATATATATATATATATATATATATATATATATATATAAAGTTTCTTTTGGCGGGAGATTTGGGTGTCAAGACATAGGGGACAATGAGATGCCCATTTTGTAGTTTTATGCCATCGTAGGGCTCCACCATTTCAAGATTCAAAAAGTTAGATAAGGTGGCTCTCACTCATGCACCCTCTTTTTGAACTATCCACGTGGCAAACCAACGTCTTGTCCACGTAGGAAATGGGGTGGATCTTGGTAGGTAAAACCGTTTGTTTAGGAACCAACATGGGAAAGTTAACTAAGATCATATGTTAATATACCTCAAACTTATGGGTAAACACTATTATTTAATAGTTTTGGCTGCTCTTACGTACATTTAAGGGTTTAGTGGGTTAGCTTTTTTTTTTAAGCAACTTTATAGATGTGTGTTACACTTACTTTGTCTACACTTGTCATACAAAGGATACGGATAGAAATACACTTAACCAATGAATTATTTGATAAATTAAAATTGAATTTTTTTTTCATATAATCATCCATGGGCCAATTTGAGGCCCACGATGTCTCATAATATTTCAAATTTGATTATGAATATATATGTAAATTTATCCTAAATTCCAGCATTGTTAGGTTTAAGTCACTTCACTGTGGGCTCATGTTAATACCTCTCTTTCCGTCATGCCGTTTTATTATTTCAATTTAAAGCAACAAGGGTTTCTTCCGTTTTGAGTTATCAATAAATTAATTCACCTTATGCTTTCTTTGTGTAGTTTATTACTATTGAATTTTAATTATTGGGGTGCAATTTTCTGTTTCCACATTATGTTAGTGTTAGACATAAAGTTGGACTTTTATTATGGAACGGTCGAATTTGAATTTTCAATCAGGTATTTAGACCTTTTCACTAGGGTGTTTGCGGATTGGATTTAATTGGTTTTTGAGCAAAAAAGTCATCCGATCCAATGATGAAAATAACGTATGGTTTGGATTAGATCGGCTGACTTTTTTAAAAAAATTTGATCTAGTCGAATCCAATCAAATACGGTTTTGATTGGATTGAATAATTCAGTTTTTATCACACTTTATTTTTATATTCTTTTATCAAGTGTACTTTCCATTGATTTAATCGTAGACAAAAGATAATATTCATTTAAGAAGCTAGCTTAGGATATACAACACCTATTTTAACCTCTCTCTATACTAAAAAATACTAGAACAGTAGAACCTTTATGAAAGATAACAACTATTTGTTTTTTATTAACCATTATTTGATTTGATGACAAATGAGGAGAATTCTGGAGATTTCTTGACCAATTTTGGGAGTTTGAAAACAATAGTTATTGATATTTTTTAACAGGTTCTTTTATGTTAAATATTCTTTTATGTTATTTTTATGTATCCACTCTCATTTATCCTATTAACTTCAAGATATTAATATTTATTCTAAATAATATCATATATGTCATTCAAAAAAATATATTAAAGAGAATGAGTAATACTATAGCCTTAAAAATAAAAGTATACGTATATAGCAGGTCGGTTTGGATTGGATTGGATTGATTTTTACTAGGGGGTCCAAAACCTGATCCAATCAAATGAAAAAAATGCAGTTTTTCGGTTTTCGATTTTTTCGGTTTATAGTTTATTCAATTTTCGATTTTTGCGGTTTGAATTAGTTTGGATCGGTTGATGAACACCCCTACTTCTCATGCAAGGCTTAGAATTAGCTAAAATAAGGTAACTAATTTCTACATAAGCACAAGAGAGACAATACTCTAAATCAGCTAAATTAACCTAAAAATACTCTAGAGACTCAAAATGCTGCTTGACGACAATCAAGTCTAATTTGGGCGAAAATGGGATATAATTAGCACAAAACCCTGGTCATACTAGCCATAAAACTAGATGAGCCAGAGGCTTATCACTCTCCACTAACAAACAACACATAATTGCAAATGCATGCATAAATATTAAATTATCAGCACACAATCAGCATCTTGCCTTTCAGGCAGGATACCTTCCTATTGAGCTCAGCTCTCCACTAACAAACAACAAGATATATAGTGTGTATAGGCCATCATTACCCCTCTACATTTTATTCAGACATTATCACAGCTAACATTGGTAAGATTATCCTCAATATGACCCAGTGGGTGTCATTGCCATTGCACACTATAATGCATAACTAAAAATAATAGTGTCATAGCTGAAATGACAACATTTGATAATATTACTTTATAAGGTTTCTATCCAAATCCCAAATCTAATATAAAACTAGTTATGTTTGGTTGTTTTGTAAGAGGGCTATAAGTGACCCTCCTACTGGAAATGCCTAGATAACCTAGTAAGGATGGTCATCAACAACTATTTCTGGAAAGCTCCATTGCCTAGTGAAACAAATGAGTAGAAAACCAGAGTTGCTTTCATTATATTGTGTACATAGCTGCTTTCTAATGTGAATAATGTTTGAATGATGATGGCACGTCATGTGCCTGGCAAATTGTGCCCCACCCTTCATTTTATCTAACCCTATACTTAATCCTTCATTATCTAAGACCTTGGCCTTAAGGCAGATTTTGTGGTTTTGGCCTTAAAGAAAGAAGAACAAAAAAGTCAGAAGCTGTCAGGGCCAGGCCGTGTTGCCCATCACGGTCGTGATGGCCATCAGGGCCAGGCCGTGATGACCATCACGACCGTGACAGACCAACCAGGAAGAATTTCCAAGGAAGAATTTCCAAGGCAGAATCCGTCACGGCCTGGCTGTGATGGCCATCACGGCCGTGACTCGCATTACTTGATTTTGCCAAAGGGAAGAAGACTCACTGTGCTGCGGTGGTAACGGTGGCGCTGCTCTGGTGGTGACGGTGGTGGCGCTGCTCTGGGCGTGCGGAGGAAGACGGACCTAAGAGAGAGAGAAACGGTTAGAGACGGAGAGAGAGAGACAGAGACAGAGACAGAGATGGAGAGAGAGAGACAGAGACATAGATGGAGGGAGAGAGAGAGAGAAACGGAGAGGGAGAGGGGGAGAGGGAGAGAGCTTACCTGACGGCGGTGGCTAGAGGCTGGTGGTCGGAGCTCGCGAGGAAGAGAGAATGATGGACGGAGTTCTTCTGCGCCGCGCCGCTGTGTGTGAGAGAGAATAGCGCAAAAGAGAGAAAGGGGGGAAGAGAGGAAGGAACGTCGCGATTTAGGGATTTCAGTTTTAGCGACCGAAATTATTCGGTCGCTAAATCGGTCGCTACACGGGTAATTTTAAAATTTGAATTCATAAATTTAGCGACCGATTTAAAATTCGGTCGCTAACACGCTCCATTTTTAATTCTTTTACGCGTCATTTAGCGACCGATTTAATATCGGTCGCCAAGATAAATGAAATTTATCCGTTGCATTTAACTCGGTCGCCATTTCGGTCGCTAAAAAGTCATAATTATTTGACTTTTACTTTCCTTTATTTGGTGACCAAAATAGAGACCGATAATTCTACTACGCTCTATTTCGGTCGCAATATCAATTGTAATCAGTGTTTGATTTAGATCCTACAATCGGTCGCAATTTCGGTCGCAAACAGCAACCAACAAATTCGGTCACTATTTTCGGTCACTAAATAACCTTTTTTTTGTAGTGAAATCAGATCAAACAGCGTTGCACATCTCAGCTTACAATGAAATCCTCAGATAAAGGACCCCATTGAATCCCGACTCAGTCCACCACACACAACACTTCCCTCACCTCTATGATAAGAGCCATCAACATTCACTTTGTAGTTACTAACTGGAGGCATGGTCCAAACTAATTGAATCTCCCTCCTATTATCCTCCACATAAAAAGGAGTAGTGGATGACAATTCAATAACAATTAGTTTGACTTGATGCATGATATGAAACCAGATAGCCTCACTCATATCAGAAGAAATCGAGAAAACCAGGCTACTACTGACCTTCTATAACCCTGACATAGACATCCCAAAGAAAATATCGTAGTTTCCATACAACACTTCATCCGAATTCCCAATAGTACCATTGGATAAATTCCAATCCAACCAAGCATGAAGACCAAGACTAAAGAATTTACTCCAATCTTCTTCATGCATAGTTCGCATCCAAAAGGTCATAACCTCAACACTAAAAAACATGCATAACAGATTCAAGATGCTCATTGCAACACAGACACAGAATCGGCAATCATACCTCGGGTTGCTCTCTCTGCATATTCACTTTAATCGATTGAAAACAAATTAGTTTAATTAAAAATGTTGTAAAAGGACTACCTTTCTTGGTGCAAGAGGACTGTTATGAAACAGACCTTTGCAAAACTACAAGAATAGATTCTATCGAATTATCACTGAAAGAATGAAAGACAAAGTATTGGAAATTGCATCAGCTTATTCTCATTGTATATTCAACAATGAATACATGAGAATTATATAAGCTCCACTTAGTGCTCTCTAATACAAACTGAATTCGGTTACAATCTGTTATTAAGCAAGTAACAGAAACAAATAACTAAAAATAACAAGCTAACTCTCCAACCAATAAAGTCCTAAGCCACTAGTTAACAATTTCTCCACCTTGAACTTAGGGCCTGGGAGTGCCTTGGTAAACAGATCAGCCGGGTTGTCATCAGTGCTGATCTTCTCTAGCTTTACCTCCTCCTTTGCAACAATTTCCCTTACAAAATGGAGCTTTACATCTATGTGTTTAGTGTAACACCCTTCTCGAGTGCTAAATCGTACGTGACATTTTAAAGCCGAAGAGTAGGTTAATTAAAATTGGCTATAAAAGAAATGGGGTAATTTTTTTTCCGCAAGTCGCAAATATAAAAACTTTGATTCAAGTGAATGGACAATAAAATATTCCATTACCCTTTTTAGGGTTGTAAGTTCGAAAATCATTTACACAAGACCCAACCCAACTCATAAACAAAATCATTGAAATACACAGATCCAGTATAAAGATATGGAGACGCAACTCCTAAAATATAAGATACTTGGAGTCGCAGCTCCATAAACACTAACATTAATTCCCAGACATACCCAGCTGGCCAAACTAAAATAGAAAAATACAATCATCTCTCGTACATCGTGAGAAGGATAAACTCAACTGACAAGATCTAGTGTAAACTCTATTTGAGTCCACTGCCGACGTCGTCACAAAAGTCACTACTAGAGTCACTACAAAAGTAACTCTCTGACTAAACCATTTCCCTTTCTAAGGAAAACTATAACTTACGAACTAATGACTATTATGCCTATCTCAAGAAAAGAAAGGTTAGGCATAACTGAAACCCTAATGCCATCTCCTTGAACCCTCTGAAGTCTGGAAGAAGTCCAATAGAAATTCCACCATAATGTTCGCATGCTCTAACCTCAATCTCTATGATGAATCAGTCAAGCGTCATCCTGACGTCTCAATCTTCTCAACGGAATACAGAAAGCACATAGCCAGCCGACATAGGCAAAATAAAATAAAGAGGTGAGATTCCATTTATCTTACACATAAGGCAGACATGCAGTGGTACGACTCACAGGTACATAATAAAACAATACTATATTCCTTTTATCTCCCATTTTAATTCTGCAAATCAAAACTCCTAGAATATAATATACCAAACTTGATGGTAAGCTTATCAAGCATACCGGACACGGTTTGTCTATCGGAGGACAGGAATAGAGAGAAACTGATTGAAACCGTATAGTCTCATTCCTACACAATCTCAAGGAATATCCCATTATAGCTAAGATGATATTTTGGAAAGAAATGGTCAGTATATGTTTCACATCCGCCCACCTCAGGCACCATTGTGGCTTTCGTGTTATGCACACAAGGCTAAAATCATAACGTACATACAATCATAATCACATGTGATCTAAAATTCTCTGTAACACATCAGGCTCTTTATGAAACCTCTACAACCGAAACTCGGCTTCCTGGGCACAATGGCCTCATCGAACATATTATCAACTATGTATCTGGTCAAAATTGTCGGAATACGTCCAATTGGCTTATCCATCCGATAACCTTGTGATTCCACCAAAACCCACTTGTTGTCAATCCCCGACGGACGATATTCTCGGTTACAAATCATCGGCCCTTCACTGATCCACAGTTCTCAAACATACTTGTCATGTTTGTGTAAAGATATTTTAAGGTACTTGCTTACAAGTCCCAACACATTATGAAATTGAATCGACAGACCAATCATTTATTTCTTTACACTTTTCTTATTGAGCCTTTCTCTGGGCTTTCAAGAAATCAAATAACTCTTAGTCCATTAAATATTATGGAGGTATGGATATTGAATTATCCACACTTTACAACAAACGGTCTTGCTTCACCGTAAGTCGTAAATTATTAAGGTCATATTTTCACAAAGTCATCCTCGACTTAGGTTTTCCATTTACTTGAAATACTAGTTTTAAAGACTAAAATTCTCTTTAGTCTTAAAACCCAAAACCTTTGGTTAAAACCAACCCATTTTGAAATCATATTTCAACAAAGTACATAAGTATAAATTCCTCAAAACTGTTTCTTGAAAAACATCGAAACTCTTAAAATATCGTTTTACCGCTTTTTTGTATTTCAATTGAAATTCCATATTTTCACAAACATAATCATTTTTCTCAAATAATTTACTTTCCTAAGTTACCATACTTATGTTAAAGTATTAAAATACTATTTTCAAACTCTGCATCATTGTTTTCTCAAAAATCCTTAAAAATATTTGACGACGGTTTCACCGCTTTTTACTGGTTTTAGGCCCAAAAGCCATAATTTTGAAAATATGGTTCTTCACATCAAATATATTACTCACCTAGGTTATAATACTCATTTTAAGATTTTGAAACACTTCTTTTACAGTTTCCTTTTCATGTATACGAAATTCCAAAAATTTTGCCCAAACGTCGTTGAGTTTGTAAATCGCGTAAATCATTTTTCAACGATTTTAACTGTAATAGTCCAAAACTCATTTTGGAGTGTTAGAACAGTTAAATAGGTATGAAAAACCGTTTCTAACTTTCCAATTAAATATATTTTCGAAAATTGCAATTTAACCCCTAAACTTTCATTAATTACAAAAAGATCCTTATTCACTTAAAACCTTATAACTTTTTATTTATAACTTCAAATCACACCAAACCAACTTCTATAGAAATATTTTTAAGTTACCCTCAATGTTTCCAGAAATTACATTTCTGCACCCGAATATTTTACAATAATTGCAAAAAGGTCCTTGTTTACTAAAAATCTTATATCTTTTTATGTATTAATCCAATTAACACCAAACCAATTTCTATGGTCTTATCTTATCATTCACTTCAATTGTGTGACATATTTTCATATTTATATTTCAGTCCCGCAATTTTCCATAAATTGTATAAAAGTCCCTAAAGACTCAAAAATTCATATCTTTTAACATACATATCCAAATCAATCCAAACCAATTTCTATACTCTTATATACTCATTCACTCCTTATAAAAATCATCCAACCAAATTAAATCCCCATGGAACCCCCTCAACCAGTTATTACCGAATGGCATTAAATAAATATATTAGGCATTTTTCTTAACACATCAAGCAAACAACAATCACGGTTCCAACTTAAGGTCATTAGAACCAAAACAACCATATGACATATCATACCACAACCAAACATCAAATCAAATCCTCCAAGAGGATCACACAACCATAAACAATAATACATAATCCTAACACTTAGGATTTGAAAAACAACAAACAAATATTTTAAACCACATACATATCTACATTAAGGTAGGATAGTAGTAATCTCCCCCCTTACCTCTTGTATATCCCTTAAAACAAGCAAGAATGATGTTGTTCTCCTAGGGATGGCCACGGTTTTTCTTCCAAAATCCTAGAGATCAACACACAAAATTCAAAATGATTATATAACTAAGCTTAGACATAACCAAAGATAGGAATCAAGGCTTAGATCACTTATCTTAAGCCAAAAGGATGATGATCAAGAGATTGCTGTTCTTGACAAATAAATATCCATTTTTGTAGAAAGCTTAAAATGGATTTTTGGATGATAGAACTAAGGCTTAGAATGATGAGAGGATCATGGATCTATGGTTGATTCATGAAACAAACTCTTGGATGATTGTTTGGAGGTGGAGGCCGAATTCTTGAAGAGAGAAAGGAAATAATGAATTTTACTTCATGAACAAGGATGATGAGAGGATGATGAATATGATCTTGGTTTTTCAATAGAGTAATTGGAAGGTGGAGGCATGGTGGTGGCCGAATCATGGAGGAAGAAAAGGAAAGGAAGAACTTTGTGATTTTAGAGAAATGAACTTAAGATGATGAAATGAAAGTATTTTGTGTCATGTAATATGATAAGTTGAAATGAAATGAAGATGAGTTTGAGAGAGGGTGGCCGAGTTTCATGAAAGGAAAGAATGAAGAACATTTTGTGTTCTAGAACAATGAAGCAAAGTGATGAAGTTTGGTTCTTGAAACTTAACAACCTAGTAAGTTGTCAACTTAGTGTAGTAGGTGAAATGAAATGAAACTTAATGTGTGTGGAGGTGGCTGCCGTGGATCAATGAAGAGAGGAGGAGAAGAATTCAATTTGACATTGTCTTCTTAACTTTAAGTGAGAACCATGGTGAAAATAAACTAAACCTTGGTTATGTTAAATGATGATTCACCTTGGTTAACATAAATACCATTAATGGCTATGATGAATCATTAGGATGAGTCATGAAAAATATGTGGTGGAGGTGAATGGGAGGATGTGACTGATTTGTAACCATACAAAGGAAGGAGAAGCCAAATTGAATTTGTCTTGTAAACCGTGGTTGAAGTTAACTAAGCCAAGGTTAGGTTAGTAAGGAAATATCTAGATATTTAGGAAAGTAAGCATGACAAATGTGTGGTGAGGAAGAGTAGTAGGTGTGGCTGAGTTTTATACCACTTCTCATGAGTCATCCTTGACTTATCGATCCAATCCTTTCGCAGTTCCCGGAAAGTTGGTATTCAGCTCCATCATTTACCTGATTTCAGTTTTTGAGAGGAAAATGATGAAATGAAATCAAAATGAAATGAGTTTGGTTTAGTAGAGGGGATGCACGAAATTGAGTAGTTTTAGAGGGTATTTTGGTCAAAATTCACTTAGAGACAGTTTTGGAGTTTCACTTAAAGACTAGGGGCGTTTTGGTCTTTTTACTAGAATAAATATCATGATATTTTTGTGTAATCATTATGCTATGAAAATTTGTGTGGTGAAGGTGCTCCTAGGGTGATGTGGCCGTGAGTTGCTAGGGAGAATAAGGTAAAATGTTGTCATGGCACACTTGAAATTACAATGCAGGCTTAAGGGTATTTTGGACTTTTCTCATTTAAGTCATCATTACATGCATTTAATGCATTGTGACTAACCCCTATGACTCACCCCCTTGAGTCATCACAAATGACTCATTTTTCTCATCCGTCCGGCGTCGGGTTTTGTCTTTGCACCTCCGTTCTCGATTCCGTCGATCCCCGATCGTCGAGTATTCACCTGACTAACGTATAATAACTTATTTATTTTGAAAATTTTCAAAAATAAATACTATGGTTGGAAATAAAACAAAAATCTAAACTGTTTCGTTCTCGGGTCAAAATTAGGTTTTCTGATCAGTAAAATCTTACTGTCAGTTAAAACGCAGATCGAGTTTCGTCTGAATTGTAAACCTAAATTTTTACCGTAACCTTATACCATAAGGTAAAGTAAAATTATGATTTTATTTTATTAAAAATCATTTTCTAGATCTAATATAAAAATTACAAACAATTAAAATTCTACCGATAATTGAAAAACAGTAAAAACAGCAAAACGGTAAAAACAGTAAAAACTGGGTGTTACATTTAGTTCTCTCATGATACACTTGATTTTTATCTAATTGTATCTCACTTTGACTGTCGTAAAATACCTTTGGGACTACATGATCTACCTTCAAACTTATGGCCATTCCTTTCATCCAAATTGCCTCCTTTATTGCCTCGATAGGATGCAATATAAATTCAAACCTCGTTGTAGATAGGGACACCACATGTTGTAGATTGCACTTCCAGCTCAGAGTGTTATCATAGAACTTGAACACATAACCTGTCAAAGACCTCCTAGTATCCAAACAACCAGCATAATCTGAATCAACAAACCCAGGTACACCAAAAATACTGCCTTCATGCTTGAGATACAACAAACCAACATCAGATGTTCCTTTCACATATCTGAAAATCCATTTCATAGCTTCCCAATGCAGCTTTCCTGGCTTTCCCATATACCTACTGACCATACTCATAGCATAAGCCAAATCTGGCCTAGTGCATATCATTGCATACATGAGGCTGTGCATTTGCATATGGAACCTTCTTCATATAGGAAATCTCTTCTTCTAACTTTGGTGAATCCTGCTATGAAAGCTTGAAATGTTGAGCCATATGAGTTGACACTGTTTTGGACTGATCCATATTAAACTTCTTCAGAACCTTAGACAAATAATTTTGTTGAGTAATGAATAGCACTCCCTTAGATCTGTCCCTTTTGATCTGCATACCCAGAATCATACTAGCAGCCCCCATATCCTTCATTTCAATTTCACTCTCAAGCATTTCTTTTACCCTTTTAATTTCTTCCTTACTACTACAAGCAATTAGCATATCATCTACATAGAGGAGTAGGTAGACAATAGCTTCATGCTTAGTTTTCTTCAAGTAGACATAACCATCATACTCACACCTTATAAAACCATTCTTCAGTACAAAAGTGTCAAACCCCTTGTACCACTGTCTTGGTGACTGTTTTAAACCATAAAGGGACCTTTTAAGCAAGCAAACTTTGTTTTCATCACCTTTCTTGACAAAACCTTCTGGCTGAGTCATGTAAATCTGTTCTTAAAGCTCACCATGTAAGAAAGTTGTCCTTACATCCAGCTGTTCCAATTTTAGGTTTTCCTGTGCAACCAAGGCCAATACCATCCTGATTGAAGTATGTTTCACAACAGGTGAGAACACTTCATTGTAATCAATGCCCTCCCTCTGTGTAAAACCCCTTGCCACCAATCTAGCTTTGTATCTAGCCTCTTCAACTCCTAGAATTCCCTCCTTGAGCTTGAATATCCACTTGCTACTAACCAGCTTCTTGCCTTTTGGTTTCTCAACCAGCACCCAAGTGCTATTCCTCTTTAAAGAATTCAGCTCCTCATTCATAACCGCAATCCAATTCTGGGATTGATTGCAGCTCACAGCTTCATCATAGCTTCTAGGCTCATCTCCTTTAACCTCTTCTGCTGCAGTAAGAGCAAAAGCAACCATATCAGCATAGCCAAATCTGTTTGGTGGCTTAATGGTTCTTCTGACTCTATCTCTGGCTAGCAAATAGTCTCGTTGATCATGCTGAATGAGCTCTTCATCCCGATCAGCTTCTGTATTGCTTTCTGTAACTGATTTCTCCACGGGCTCCACCTCCAAATGAATAATCTCATCAGTAGCCAATTTACTTTGATGCTGATTTGAGCCCTCATTTGAATAGTACATCTGTGATTCTTTGAATACAACATGTCTACTGATCAGTACCCTAGGCTGTCCTCTCTCCATGCACCATAATCTGAATCCTTTAACTCCTTGAGGATATCCCAGGAACATCCACTTTAAAGCTCTTGGTTCAAGCTTGCCCTGGTTTGTGTGAGCATATGCAACACAGCCAAAAACCCTCAGGTTTTATAAGTTTGGAGGATGACCTGACCACATCTCCTCTGGTGTCTTCATATCAACAGTAGATGAAGGACGTCTATTGATTAAGTGAGCAACTGTAAGTAATGCTTGCTTCTGCCCAAACAGTTCGGAGCAGTTTAGAATTTGACAACATGCATCTAACTCTCTCCATTCTTGTTCTATTCATCCTCTCAAAGAAGCCCATTCTCGTTGAGAAGTCCTTCTAACCGTCTCCGTGCCTAACTATCCCATTTTCTTTGCAAAATTGACCAAACTCTTCAGAGCAAAATTCTAGACCATTATCAGTTCTAAATCTTTTGATCTTTCTACCAGTTTAAGTTTCAACTAAAGCCTTCCATTCTTTAAATTTCTCAAAAGAATCATTCTTATTCTTCAGAATGTAAATCCATACCTTTCTTGAGAAATCATCAATGATGGATAAGAAGTACCTCGCTCCACTATGTGAAGGAACTCTTGAAGGCCCCCATAAGTCACTTGTGAATGTAATCAAGAGTCCCTTTTGTATGATGAACATCAGTGGCAAACTTCAGTCTCTTGGCCTTTCCAAAAACACAGTGCTTACACAAATCCAGTGCTTGAATGTTGTCCTTTCCCAACAGCTTCTACTTAATCAACACCCCGATTCCTCCTTCACTAATATGACCAAGCCTCCTGTGCCAGAGACTTGCTCGAGATTGATTCATATCAGAGACTGCAGCTGCGGTGCCAATCAGTGTGTTTCCATCAAGTAAATACAATCCATTCACCGCTTCCCTTTCATCACCAAAGATAGAGCCTTTCTTGACCTTCGTAACTCCACCTTCAGTCTTGTACTCACAGCCTTGTGCATCAAGCATTCCAAGAGAAATCAAATTTATCTTCAGTTCAGGCACATGTCACACACCTTGCAAAGTCCTAGTTACCCCATCTGCAAGTTTAAGCTGTATGGCACCAATTCCATTCACGCAGGCCTTGTTTTTGCCTAACAACATTTTTGATCCTTGGCTTTCACTGTAAGAAACAAACCAATCCCTATTAGGAAACATGTGGAATGAACATCCAGAGTCAAGAACCCATTCTTGATGAGTATTTTCATCCGATACACACATTACATCAACACTTTCATACCCTTATGAGGCTACATCTGCATCACCATTCTGATATCTTTGTTCACCATTCTTCGTTTTCTTTTTCTTGTCAGGATACTCCTTCTTGAGATGTTCATCACTACCACAGACAAAACACCACCTCGTCTTGCCCTCTCTGGACTTGGATCTTGATCCTTTCTTGCCCTTAGAGTCTCCTTTTTCTGGCCTGCCCTTTATGTACAACCCTTCAGCAGCTTGATCACTTCTCCCATCATACCTTCTCTTCAATTGCTTCGAAGACAATGCAGTTTGAACCTCCTCCAATGACAGTGTATCCCTGCCATATATGAGTGTGTCTGAGAAATTATCAAACTCACTTGGTAATGATCCAAGTAATAGCAATGCTTGATCTTCATCATCAATCTTGATTTCAATATTTTCCAGATCAAGAATGATCTTATTGAAATCATCCAAGTGATCCTCCAACTCTTTTCCTGCTGGCATCTTGAAGGTGTACAATTTCTGCTTCAAATACAACCTATTGGCCAAAGATTTGGTCATGTATAGGTTTTCCAATTTGAGCCAAACAGCAACTGCAGATTTTTCCTTCGGAACTTCCCTGAGCACCTTGTCACCAAGTGAAAGAATCAAGGTGCTATGAGCTTTATCCATCAGATCCTTCCTCTCCTTTGCTGACAGTGTTGGGGGAAGTTTCTTTTCTCCATCAAGAGCTTCCTCTAGTCCTTGATGAACCAGAAGAGCCCTCATCTTCATTCTCCATAAGCTGAAATCATTATTCCCTGTAAACTTCTCGATATCATACTTTGCAGAGCCCATTCTTGTTGTTTTTCCACAAAGAACACCTTTCCTAGAAATCAAGAAACTGAGCTACTGATACCAATCTGTTATGAAACAGACCTTTGCAAAACTACAAGAATAGATCCTATCGAATTATCACTGAAAGAATGAAAGACAAAGTATTGGAAATTGCATCAGCTTGTTCTCATTGTATATTCAGCAATGAATACATGGGCTTTGTATAAGCTCCACTCAGTGCTCTCTAATACAAACTGAATTCGGTTACATTATGTTACTAAGCAAGTAACAGAAACAACTAACTAATAATAACAAGCTAACTCTCCAACCAATAAAGCCCTAAGCCACTAGTTAACAAGGGCTTACTTAGAAAATTAGATTTCAACATATTAGAAAATGGTAGCATTCCCTTACCGAGGGAGGGGAGTGGACCTAGCTTAAAATAGTTGATTGGGTGAAGGTTAGGTTACTAGGTAGTAAGGTGACAAGGTCAATTACATGGTGGCTAGCTTGACTAAAGGAAGCTCTAAGGCAACTAAATGAGGGAGAACTTAAAGAATTGCCATAGTAGAGGGATATATATATATATATATATATATATATATATATATATATATATATATATATATATATATATATATATATATATACCAATTAACTAATGCAACATTTATTTTTAATAATTTGAAATATCAATTATTTAGAAGTTGTAATATAACTATTGAATTATGTTACTGTACTAAAAGATAATCCCAAACAATTAAAATAAATAAATTGGCCCAACGGGTCGACCTAACCCGTGGGCCAATCTGGCTGGGTCAATTGGCTCATTTTTGGGCCAGCAATCCTCTGACTCCACCCAACCCTAAATCCATCTTGTTCGGATAGATCCAGTATGTCGGGTCCAAATTGTCAACCCTAGGTATGCACCGACAGAGCTCCCTTGCTAAGAAGATGCCTAGGTGGTTGTATCATGTATGAATATAATATCAATATTATTTATTATTAATATGCAAATAATTGATAAATAAGAAAAAAATATATTGAAATGTAATAATAGCAAGTGAAACATTTGAGAGGAGCATATGAAAAGAAATACTATATATTCAAGACCACCTATGCTTGACAACATAATGAGTTTTTGAACTACGAATTGTTGCAACATCTACCTAGCTATTGCCAACAGGATGGAGCCGAAATTAAATGAATTAAGGCAACCCGTGGGCCAATCTGGCTGGGTCAATTGGCTCATTTTTGGGCCAGCAATCCTCTGACTCCACCCAACCCTAAATCCATCTTGTTCGGATAGATCCAGTATGTCGGGTCCAAATTGTCAACCCTAGGTATGCACCGGCAGAGCTCCCTTGCTAAGAAGATGCCTTGGTGGTTGTATCATGTATGAATATAATATCAATATTATTTATTATTAATATGCAAATAATTGATAAATAAGAAAAAAATATATTGAAATGTAATAATAGCAAGTGAAACATTTGAGAGGAGCATATGAAAAGAAATACTATATATTCAAGACCACCTATGCTTGACAACATAATGAGTTTTTGAACTACGAATTTTTGCAACATCTACCTAGCTATTGCCAACAGGATGGAGCCGAAATTAAATGAATTAAGGCAATACAGAGCAAGTTAATTTAGCTAATTTAGTAACACCAACATGCTCATGAGATTTTCAAATCCTCAATGAATAAGAAAACTATTATTCGTTCTAATTGAGTAAAATGAATATATATCATGGTGATATTTTCCTCATAGTTTTTTTCAAACAATTAAATTAGGCACTAACATGAGAAAGATGGATTTGAGAGCTTTCACATTGGGATGGAAATAGACTATACTCTTCATCGGGTGCCTATGGTCTGACCCCGCTCGACTTGTTTAATAAAAAAGTCAGATCGATCTAAGTTTTTCAAAAGACCTTTTAAGTCTCATAGGCTGACTTATTTATAAATAATTTTAATTTTTTAAAATAAAATATATAGTATATAATTTTTTTTGGGTACATACATAGTATATAATATTACTTTTTAATAATAATAATAATAATAATAATAATAATAATATATAATAGGCATGATTGGAAGTAAGCATATTGGCATATTTAAAGTCACTGTTTGCTTATTTAAAGACTATCTATTAGTTTGTTACCATATTGGCATACTTAGATATAGGTCTATGGGCCTATTTAAAAGTCTTAAAGCAAAATTGTTCTTTAAATAAGCTTTCGGTTAAGATCAGACTTCTAAAAAGTTAGATTAGGCCTAAAAAAATGACTTTTATCAAGTAATAAGTCAGACTTAGATCAATATATATATATATATATATATTTAAATAGGTTAAACTTATTTAACTTAAAAGTCTTTTTACTCCGACCTATTTTCGTCCCTACTCTCACGTATATGATATATGAACCTGAATTCTCTTTTATAGCTACATCGTGTAACGATTGTTTTTTTTACCCTACCATAGGTAGGATTGTTTTTATGAATAAAAAATTGAAAATCAGTTGTCTGCTCTTCACATGTATGAGGAAAGAAATTTCAATCCCTTGTGAGAAAATTCTAAAACAAAAATTGCTGCCACTGTGCAAAAGCTTCACACACACATTTACTCCTATTTTGTGTGCAGCCAGTAATCTGCATATTCGAACCCCATTAAATTTTTTTTAATTGGTAACTAAACATGGAGGAAAAGAAAGAAAGGGGGAAAAAATTGAAATGGTACATTTAGCATGACCAAAGATGGAAAGATAAATGAAACACATGAAACCATTTAATTTCAATGCAAAAAGTTTGGTTGCGACGCTTAGCTGCTCAGGTCACGTACCTTCTCACGTCTCCTTAAAAATCACAAAAATTCAAATAACAAAACTTAATCCATCTCTCTAGCTCTTTTATCGACACACACTATATATGTTCATGAAAACATAGACATATATTATATTATATATTATATATATATATATATATATATATATATATATATATATATATATACCTAATACCTGCATCTCTATATGATGTTAGGTCTCAAGTGCTTTCTTTTTCTATTGCAGTATCATCATATATGGTGGCACGGTGCCCTTTCTTTTTAGTGCTGCAAACTGCATAGTGGACACTAGTGTCTACGCCACCATAATATACTGCTGCACACTGCACGCACCTCATGAAATTCAGCGTTTATATTCAAACTTTCCTTCATACCCGCCCACTAACCCTTTCATCCTTTGATTTTTAAACTATTATTATTTTCCTACCCCTACTTTCTCTTTCCTACAACATTTTCTATTTTCCTAGCGTGTGACCGTTTTTAAAAAGTTAGAAAGAGAAAATTAGAACTTATAAAAATAAACGAGTATATATCTAATCTGCCCTAATAGGCTTACACACATTATTTCACATTTATTATTTGATTTGATTCCATTTTTATTACTCTATATCTTATTTTATTTTCTGCATGATAAAAAACTATGATGCTACCAAATTTGAATAGATACGTCTAATTAGTATTTTTTTAAAAATAGAAAATAGCAAATGAGACACATCATTCTCACTCCTAGTACAACTGTACGCTGTTCTAACTAACCTAAAAAGTCTTTCATTCAATCTCTACTGTCTTGTGAGGCCCTTCCTTGTTCTTCTCAGTGTTTCAGTCTAAAAATTCTGATAGCAGAATCTGAAACACAATATTCATATTCGAGGTATTTGTCTACTTTACAACTTTGAATATCATCACTTATTTTCATTTGGGTATTCCCAAAGTTAATTTTTTTTTAGATCTACCACCACCTTTTTGAAGCTATCAATTGCATACCACTCACTAGTACTACAGCTACAGCATCAAATAATATACTTAGAGCTTCTCTCGGGTTTCGAAAAATACGATTTTGATCCAATCCCATGTACACTTTGGCCACCCATTTATGTATTCTTCATTGCCCATTTTCTATCTTTATCCTTTCATGTGGTTTTGGAACCTTAATTTGAGCATTGGGTTCTGTTCTGTTTCTGAGATCGAAGGTCTGAAAAAGTTAGGATCCGAGGCCATTTCTTTGGAGGGTAATAGCCTAATAGGCATTTTTTTTTAAAACTTGGAATAGCTTTTTGTAAGGTGGCTTTTGGAGAATGGAATTTATGCCTATTACGGTTCCCGTTTTGAAACCCAAAACGGTGAAAACAGTGATGGTGTAAAGGTGAATGAAAGAGAAGAAGAAAGAAGGGTTTTCACTTTTTTGTTTAATTTTTTATTTATATTTTTCTATAAAATCATAAAAGGCTTTTTATTCATATTATAAAGGTAGGGTGTTGGGTTTAGCATGCAACTTGGCTCCGGTAAAAAGAAGGAGCGTCCAAGAAAGAGAGGCACACCAATAGAATAAACACTCTCACAAAGACAAAGAGATCATGCAAGATATGAAGAAGCAGCAGAAGCAGAAGCAAGTGGTCAATGAAGAATCTAAGAAGAAGGAGCGTCACATTGTGACGTGGACTCAAGAGGTACCTTCTTCCCTTTCAATAATTTCTTCTATTGTTTATTTATTTATTTTTGTTATATATATTCTTTTATTTACTTATTAGTTATTCTTAGTATTATTATTCTATTGCATGTTTCATTCTTTGGACTAGTGTCTCATGCGTGCTATGTGAGTTTCAGGAGGATGATATACTCAGAGAGCAGATTGGAATCCATGGAACTGAAAAGTACTGATACCCCTTTTGTTAGTCTTCTTTTGGGTTACTCGCTAGTCAGAAGTGTTTTTTATTTTTATTTTTCATGGATATGTATGTGAGACTAAGGGAATTTAATTGCTACAACTACATGCAGTTGGGCAATTATTGCTTCTAAATTCAAGGACAAAACGACAAGACAGTGCAGAAGAAGGTGAAGTTTTGAATTGATAAGTGTGTTATTTGAATTTGGATCATGGTTCATTCAAGATATTATTTTGGTCTTCTGTTTATTCTGATCCTTTATTTATTGAAGACTTTCATTGCTCCTGCTTTATTGTTATTCTCAATTTGATGCCTAAGTAACTGATGAAATATCAGATGGTACACTTATTTGAATTCTGATTTCAAGAAAGGAGGATGGTCACCAGAGGAAGACATGCTCTTATGTGAGGTAAATGCTGCTTCCTGTGTTACAATGCTACAATTTCATACTACATCAGTTGCAATTGGAATTTAACAAGCTTAGTATATAATAGTAATTTATAAAAATTTTGAAAGTTTGGACTTCAACTTTTCCTTTCTGTCTTTTCCTTTTGTGTGGTAGATCACAATCCATTTATGTACTGAGGATATTAAGTGCCAGTTCCATTACCAAAACATTTATTTTGCATCAAAGTCTAGCCTACTAATATTAGGTTACAACCAAAACAGACCAAGGTGTTCTATATGTGTTGTTCTGTGAATGACACCAACTGCCTTCCACTTAAAATTGTATCTTTTCTACTAAATATGATTTTTGAGCTAATTTCTTGCTATTATCTCTGTAGGCTCAAAAAATATTTGGCAACAGGTGGACAGAAATAGCAAAGGTGGTTTCAGGCAGGTAACCAAAAATTCATTCATTTCTTCAATTTTTTATACCAAATAGACATTTTGTCAACAGCTATTCTTATATCAATGCTTTGTGTGCAGAACGGATAATGCTGTGAAAAACCGTTTCTCCACATTGTGCAAAAAGAGAGCAAAATATGAAGCCTTAGCAAAAGAGAACAACACTTCATACATAAATTCAAATAACAAGAGGATTATTTTCCAAACAGATGCAGCATCAGAATCCGAAGTAGCTATTAAGAAGATGAGGTATGGTAAACTAAGCATCAAAATGCACAACTTCTACAAAGAAGAGTGCTAACATGTCATCCTATTGCAATTTAGGAGGTCGCATATCCCTGATGGTGCAGAAAAGATCAGCTATGGTGACAGATCACATAAACAAAATGGAACTCCAATAAATCAGCAGCCAAGAGCACCATTTGCTGTATTAGCTCAAAACTCTCATAATGTGAACAACTTGCCAGGTCAGCATCATGTCTGCAATGTGAAGTTTAGTGGTTATGGTAATGTTTTCAAATCGAATTTTAGTTATGGAATTTAATTCTTACAGTCATGAAACCCAAAATAAAAACAGGACAACATTAATATATTCAGCCAAAAATAACTTTGGCCATCCTCTCATTCTTATGTAACTATTGGTTTATCATGCTCTTGCAGCCCAAAACAACAAGATTCAAGGAACATTTCTTAAAAAGGATGACCCGAAGATAAGTGCATTGATGCAACAAGCAGAACTCCTAAGTTCACTAGCTCTAAAAGTTGATGCAGAGAACATGGACCAAAGTCTTGAAAACGCATGGAAGGTGAGGCTTGATAGTTTCTGCATTTGCTTTTGTTTCGAGTTTTGAATTCTTATGTGCTTATTTAAAAAATGAACTGCCCAGTTAGTGTCATAAAAAACAAAGGCTAAAGTATAGATTATATCTCAAGAAGTTCAAAATCAATAGAATTAATTAGTATTTCATTTGTCAATCCTATCTATTCGAAAATATTGGAATCATTTAACATATTTGATAATGGCTTTGAAAAATCTAAGATAGTTTCATTGGTCATCTAGGTAGTATGTATTTATTATTGGAGAGATGAAGTTGATTCTGCTAATGCCTGAATGTATTTTTGTACTAGCTGGTTTTACAGTGCTTAATTCTTTAGCACCCTGGTAACATTATAAGCTAATCATGAAGAATTAGGCACTATATGATCATATAATTGGTAGTTGAATGCAACATTTACGAGTCTGAAGCATTATTCCTGTCAAAGACCCCCTCCCCCCTAAAAGCTTAAGCTTGTATACGCCCAGGAATGATTATTGTATCTCTAACACGTCCCTTCACGCAAGAGTCGCTTGAAGTGTGGATCATGCACAGGCCTGCTTTACCTTATGCTAAAATTTGAATCGTGAATAATGAGGTTGTAAGGATTGAATACCTGACCACTTAGCCATAGAGGTTCTAATGTGATGATCGAAATAATTAAGAATCATGAAAGTTGGTAACCTTAGCTTTGAATAATTTTATAGATCAAATTGCTAGCATATAATCTTATATAAAATGCTTAACTTGATTCTGATAAGCCCATCACAAGCTGATATCTGCAGTGGCTTAGTTCTTGAGAATATATCTTCTAATGCTTGTTTGTATTGAGGCCAGGTTCTTCAAGAGTTTCTGAATCGTACCAAAGAATCAGATATTGCCAAATATAAGATTCCAGATCTACAACTTGTAGATCTGAAAGATTTGTTGGAGGACTTAAAGAGTAGTAGTGAGGGAATCCAGCCATGTTGGAGGTACTTTTAATTCATCTAAAATATAACTTCATGAGGGCTATGGAATATCTAATAGTTTCTGAATCTATTCTAGGCAAATGGAACTATATGAAGACTCTCCAGGCAGTTCTGAATACAGTACAGGATCAACTCTCCTGCCTCATTCGGCCGGTGAGAACTTTGAACACTCGCTACATCAAGATATTGGAACTGAACTGAAGTCTATTCAAATTATAGACCAAGAAGGAGTTAGAAGGTGTGACCAAGGGGTTGTTTCTAGTGCAACATTGAATCAAGGTAAGATAATCAAGTCCCATGATAAAAATAAATAAAAGGGAAGATGATTTTTGATAAATAAATATTTCCAGTTTAGGAACAACGAATCACTTTGCAGGGTAGATGATGTTCAAATAGTGGTTAATGTGTAGCCACTTATTGACCAAATTTAAATGGTTAATTGTTCTTAAACTGGAAATATTCTGACCAAGAATTTATTTTTTATAATTTCGTCAAAAATAAAATAGTTTTTATATGCTATCCTAACATTTTAATGAATCATAGTTGCTAATTTGATATATATCTTTCTGTGGCAGATATATTCCCATCTTGTGAGGAACAGATAAACAATGATGTCATTTTTTCTGCCTTATCAAGTACAGATTTGAGTTCCCCTCTTCAAGTTACCCCTCTGTTCAGATCCTTGGCTGCTGGAATTCCTAGCCCACAATTTTCAGAAAGTGTAAGTTACCCAAGCGCTTCGAGATTAAAATCTAAGGCCAACAGCAAGATTGTAGCAGTAATAGTTACGTGCAGTATGATTATACTAGTAATAATATATCAACTTGGGGAGATAACTGAAACAATGCATCATAAAATTGGTAACAGCAATAGTACTTTTTATAGTTCTTAACTTCTAATAAGATCAACCTCAATCAGTGGCAGAACTTTCAGAATGCCCTTTATTATTAGAATCAACTTGAGGAGTAGTGGTGGGGATACAGATACTTCAGCAGTGGTTTGTGGTGGAGCAGGAGAAAAAAAATTAATGCAAAAACTTATGTACCGAGATTAAGATTTTATGTTAAATGCTTTAGTTAACATCATTAGGGTGTTGGATTAGTGGAATCAAATTGATACAGATAAAAATTAGGTAAATGAAGAGGTTTATTCATAATTATTTCATCATAAAATTCAGCTGGGCCGAGCAAAACAGGAAGTAGTGGAAAGGGGGAAGTTAACTATGTGATTGGAAATAAGTTCTAAGATAGGAAATAACTTGTTCAGCAATAATGGGTAAGAAGATATCATGTAACTGAAACTGGTGGCTAAAGCTTCCACATTGTCAGGATAAATTAGCCTTCTTTTCTGGCTATGGTTAGTGATTTTTATTCCAGATAATAATTAAAGTATCTAAGATTTATAAAGGCTAATATGCCTGTTACTTTTGATACTCTAGCAATTCAACACATTATATAGGTTCTTTTACAGCTTCTCTTTAAGATTTTGTAGCTTATGGATCTTGTTTAAGGAAGATCAATTATATTTCATATCACAAATCCTTCAAAATAATAGCTTCTACTTTGAAATGCTAGTATTACACTTTTATTAAGCACATAGTTTGACATAAAATATTATGCAATTTGCATATTTCAAATTAAAAATAAAAAAAAAGTGTAGCTATGTATGTCTCTAGTCTTGCTTGTAGCCCCAACTCAACAGCTAAAAAAGGTGGAAGTTGTATTTGTTTCCATGAAAGATATTCGAGTCACATTCACCACTTTTACAATATATATATATATATATATATATATATATATATATATATATATATATATATATATATACATGCATACATACATATGTTCATCGCGTCATAATTTAAGTACACTATTTATTCATTATATTTTTCTTGCTGATAAAATATATTCATATAATATTGTCAAACAGACATTTATAGTACCATATATAGATTAAGCACATAATTATAATATCTTCATGATGAGAACTATTGAAGCAAAAAAACCCTAGCAAACAAGACATCTTTTAATAACAGGATTTAGAGTATAAGCTGTTAGTTGCTAATTTGCTATCACCATCTCAATTTATCATCTGGTATAAACAGAAAACTGACATCTACACTACCATGCATGCTGCATCAACCATACTTCAGCTAAATTTTTATCTATTCCCGCTGGACTATATCGACTGCATACCAGTTAGAATTTCTCACGCGAAACCTTTATTCTTGGACACAAGTATAACCATTGTTCTTCTTTCTTTGACACCAATGTTTATTTTTCATTTTTTTTGCAGGAAAGGAACTTCCTTATGAAAACACTTGGAATGGAGTCTCCATCTCTCAACCTAAGTGTCAACACCTCACAACCTCCACTATGCAAAAGAGCCCTACTGCAAAGCTTTTAATCTGAATCTCTAATTCGTCCTATATACAAATTTTTATGTGTCCTTTCTCCTATCTTTCTGAATCTTTTCTCCCCAACTTCAGCAATCTGGCTTGTCGAGTTGCTCTCTGCCTGGTTTGAGAAAGGCTGCAATTTTGGTTCAGCCTAAAATTTTGAAAGCCATACCCTTCCTAGAATGTTATGGTACATTCTGAGGATCTTCAGCACACTTAACAGTGTCCTGTTTTCTCCTATCCTCCACTCAGTGTTACTTTTTTTGATACTTGCACCAAAAACTAGTGTGCTTAGTGTGTCATTCTTTGGTTTGTCTTCTTTGATATCATTCTGGGTTTGTTTTTTCTCCAATCCAGCTTTTGGTCTTTGGTTTGCTTTTTTTGTACATAGCCTGCTGTGTGATGCTAGTCGTCCTGAGTGTATGTATACCCCGGCAATTCGCCTATCCTACTAAACATATTGAACATAACATAGATAGAAGAGAGAAAGAAGAAAAAAAAGGAAAAAAAATTGGGTCTGCATAGATGATAGAATAAATATTCTTTTTTTCTTTTTGGTTCTGATGTACTGAAACATAATTATAATTGGAGTGGAAGTGCATTTTGGCTTTGGTGTGCAGATACTGTTTCTGTTTTGTCTAACCTGGATTTATGATAGAAACTAGCTCAGATTAGCAAGAGAAATGAACAATTTCACCTTCGGGTTATTCGAGAGAACCTGATCACTCCTTAGTTTGAAGACTAACTCAAAATGCCACTCTCCCTCTCAACCCGCCCCTTATTTATAGGCAACATGCCTTATTCTCTTATTACTCAGCCCCTCACTACAACAAACTAACAGAATATACAACTATTAACTAACTAAGGGTTACCTATCAATTAAGCAGATAACCAAGTCTATATAACTCTTCAAACAAAGGAAAGAAAAAATGGGAACTTCTCAGCAGGAAACAAAACTGGCATAAAGAGAGTCTCTCTCAGAACATGAAAGTAAAGTGTAGCATTCACTTTCCCAACCCCATTTTCAAAAGAGAAATTAAGAAAAAAAATTATAGGTAACCAATGCTAACAGCCAACAAGTTTGGCACTCCTTTAATGCAAAAGACACACCTTTCAGCAATTCAACCTCCAATATATATTTTTTTCCCTTCCTAAAAGCAAAACATAACAAGAAATATGAAGAATGCAAAAGTTGGGTGCTTACAGATTATACAGCAAAGTAACATATAGTACTCTAGTCTGACTGAGGCTTGATGACATTGCTATCACTCTTTCCTTCTCTAAGCTCTTAGGCATATTGGTTGTTTTTGCCATTGAGTGTGGATTGTGCTGTGAAGAAGAACAACTCTGGAGGAACTGGATTCTAATTTAGTTAGGATCATTAGATGAAGGGTGGTGGGGGAAGACAGGAGACACATAATAATGACTATGGCAAAAGCAATTGGTAAAAGTAAGGGAGGGAACACCTTACAAAATAAAGCACATTCCTTAGCTGTTAACTTTCGAGGAAGGAAAACTTGAAACTTTGACTCAGTTGACCTCCCAATTTCCACTCACTCAAATTGACTTTACCTAACAGAAAATCTGTTCAAGACCTCTACTGATTTCCTTTTTATTATATGGCAAAATTGTTTTTAAAATGAGTAATGCTCTTTAGAGATATACTTCGTGAGAGGAGTAATTCGTTGTGAGATATGAAAGGAGTAAATCTTGAATATTAAATCATAGATAAGTCATTACAATTCAAAATTATTTAATTATACTATTACTTAAAAAAGAACCATTGATAAATGATTTAATTATCAAAATTTGTTCCTCTTACACATCCTACTTGATATATAACCCATATATATCTAGTAGTAGTAACACTTGTTATCAGCATATTTGCATTATAGTCAACATACGCTGAACTGATTTTCAAGTAAAAAATAACATGCTTGGCAAAACCATAATTATATTGTATTTGAACATGATTTGGGTCACACACCATTATTTGAATGGAAGTTAAAATAAAAATAAAAAACTATCAAGACAAATTATACTTTACAAACTATAATCCAACATGTTATGTAAAGTTCTTCTATCCAAGTTCAAGTGACCCAACAACTTTTTTCATCTACTCTCACCTTTAAATTAATAGAGAAAGCACTATTCTTCTAACGATTGGACATATCCCCCACCGGTTCTAAAGTCAGTTTCCCCCGATCCAACCACTTAGTTATTTTTTTTGACTAATCAACCACTTAGTTTTAACCAATGATTTCTTTTATTTTTCTTTGCAATATTTTTCTCACCACACTAATCATTAGTTCATTACTTAAAGGAGTTGAATTCGAACAAGAGTACCATTCAAAGTTTCAACTTTCAAATCACGTACAAATGACATACACCAATCTCAAACAATATCTGCTGACTGATGATCCAATAAAAAAAGATTTTAGATTGCTTTTTCAATATAAAATATAATTTTAGCTAAAAGTTCTCTGTAAAAGTATTTTGTACTCAAAAATAGTTTTCCAAGCAAAAGTTCCTGCATTATATTTGTAAGCCTTCCCAAAACAACAATGATTTACACCGCTTGTCTATCACACCTTACACGCCCTTTTACTTTTTAAGTAATAAAATTGAAAGAAAACACACACACACACACACACTTCTGAACACATACTTTCTCACCCTTTTTTCCCCCCAAACAAGCATAGGTTAAGAAATATGTAAAAAACGGTAAACAATTCCTTATTGTTCTTAAAAGCAAAATAAACTAAACTGAACATAATTTTTTTATACAAAAAATTAATCTGAAAGCAAAATAAACTAGTGCAAACAAATTGGCAATGCTCAGCCCACTACAATAGCAAGTACATTTATAGAGCTCACACAAGCAATACTGGGATAATCTTCCTGAAAACGAGAGAGATGATAATCTGAAAATCATGTTAGGAAGAATACACCTTTACCCTTGTATGCTATAAAATCAAAATTGCACTTCATTGAAGTATATGGGTCTCAACCATTAACTTGGTACCTCTCAAAGCGGATCTATCCAATTACAATTACCAATATTCCTATGTATAAATCTAAATCTGGTTCATTGAACCTTCAAGGTTTTAGTGAAATAGCAATAGGGCTGAAGGGCAAATTAGCTACAATAACATTAACGTTTTAATTAAAAAATTGCTCAAGGGTTTCACATGGCTTTTCTCTTCTTCTGTAATCTCTGCAACTTCTGCCACTTGAGGTAGATCTGGTATGACAATCCAGAGAATACCATAAAAACACACCCCCATTGCTTTGTTGAAAGGGGATTCCCACTCAATAGTGAAGATATCACAATGCTAACAAATTTGCGAGTGGTGGTGATGGTAGTGTTAGCCAAAGAGCCAAATCGGCTTATAGTCAAGAAAATGAAATTCTGGCCCACAGCACCACAGCAGCAATAGAGAAAAATATCCCATGCTGCCTCTGGATGCTGTTTGCAAAAGTGAACTGCCTCAAATCCACTGCCACGGGGCCATCCAAACATGTAAATCATATTGTATATGGTTCCCCATAAATTCATGCCCAACATAATATTCCAAGCACTTGTTTTTGGGTACCTGAGTAAGACGAATCAGTAGTTAGGATAATATAATATCAATGAATCTTTATGAGTTGTTCTCAACTAAGAGTCATTTGCCATTCAGAAAGTCAAAGCCCAAACAATGTTGAGACTTGAGAAGTCATCATTCAAACACCAAGCAACAACGGGTATCATAGTTTTTCCTACATGCAACATCACATAGTTTTGTTTACGACTTAACATATTAACTTACCCACCAGAGGCAAATCCTAAGGAGTAAGGACCAATATTTCCAATCAGTAAGCTAATTAAGAAAGCCTAAGATTCTAAGCCCCATTTTGATTTCCTTTCAGCTATCAATATAGAATTTATCTCCGACAAATGAATCTAACAGGATTAATATAATAACAGTTCATACTTCATAGCTGGATTAAAAGACATCTTAACCAAAGAGAAACAACCCAGGAACTGTCTAATATTTCCCATAGATTACAACTTCCACAAAAAAGGTTGTTTCATCTGTCATGCTACACACTGGAGAAGTGGTTTGACCCCTCTCCCAAAAAGGGTAACAAGAGGCAATGACATTTCTTGCAGGTTTGCAGAAGAGAGGTCCAAAAACATTATTGTGAATGTTTAGGTATTTTCGAACCCCGATGTATAATCTAAGTGAACAATACAAGCCAAACACTGATGAAGGTTAAAACAAAATAATCATTTGTAAAATAAACATTATGATTTAAGTTTCACTTCCACTGTCCAAAAGGACGCATAGCGAGTGTAGAAAGAGGCGAATAAGGAAAGAGAAAGTACGTGAATGTTAATTTATAATTTACATTACATGCTATGAAACAGACTGGCTTTGCTATAGCAAATCAAAAGAGAGAGAAGATTCTCTTTTATTACCTAGCTTTTAAGGAATCCTGAGTTGCATTAGTAAATCCATCAAAGGCAAGGTTCAGGAAACATAGCCCATATCCAAGGGGGGCATTTGGATGTGCCAGTTTACTGATAGTCTTTGAGCTAGTCTGTAATCAGCAAAAGCAAAGAAAGTTGAGTTGCATTCATATACCACGAAAATTCCTAAACAAGGTGGTAGCTCTGTTATTCTGAGAAGTTCCTAACCTTTAGAAGTGCAAATGTGGATACCCCTCCAGCAACAAGGAATGTACAAAGGTATTCTGGAAAGGTGTATCTTATACCATATACCAGAGTACCCATCAGCATAACTGCATTAAGGTAAAGTGAATAGTTTGTTAGACATATCAAGATTACTTGACATAATCTGAGGCTAAATATGATTTTTTTAAAAAAATTAACAAAATAGCAATTATAATATTGTTCTATCATCTTTTTCTACTGAATGCTTAAATATCAGAACCAAGCAGGCAGAAGCACGTCCATCGAAAAGATGGTAAACAACAATGAATGAATTATTTTCAACCTGCCCTGGTGTGAAAAGAGGAAAGACAGCCTACTGTGTAAAGGTTTAAGACACAAATCAAGTTGGGTTATCAGGTCAAAAGCAGTGCAATATTCAAGCACCGGCACAAGCACACGAAGTCACGAACTACAAAAGTCTTGAGACTGTATAACCACAAGACTATCCATTATTTGGTAAGACAGTAAAGATTTGCTTCTATTGGCTTAAAAACTCAACAAAGTGAAACTCATCTGAGTTATCCTTATTTCCTCTTAACTAAAAAGATAGGAAAACAAATATTGAAATGCTTATGCACAGAATATAATTATATAATTAAATCATAAATGCAAAACTACTAAGTAATAAAATAAAAGCTCAACTAATTTTCATTGCTTCTTGCAAAATACAAGCTTTTCTTGGGTATCAAGCACAATGTACCTGGAATCATTTTTGACGACTTTGCCAGGACCTGCAAATAGAATAAACAACATCACCCTTTAAAACCCTCTTCCCAAAACATTTGAAAAAAAAGCAACAGCAAATGCCGCAGTGGACAGGATGGAAATTCATGAAAGAGCTCTGTCCTTGAAAAATTAAAGAAAAGCAATGGAAAGAATCACGCGAAAATGAACAAAAGCATGCTTATGACATGAATAAATATAATGATAAATTCCTGCAGATGACCCACTGTTCCAAATCAAACAGCTCACAGCACCATTTAAATTTGAGTTTTTTTTTTGGTACACACATTTGAGTTTAGTTTTGAAAAAACTGTCTGTTTTTAGCCGAACACTCCAATCTTATGTTGCTATCTCATTTAATGAGTTTGACTATGTTAAAAACATGAAATGTTGAACTCAATGGATGCAAATGTAAAATCAGTACATCAAAATTAAATTCCTTATATAAGGTTTTTTTTTTTAAAAAAAAAAAGATAGTTGAATTTTGAGGCATTATTAGTGTACAACTTTTTACACTGTCACCTAATCACAAATCATTCTATATGTGACTTTCATTGTAGTTATGATGAGAGTCTAACATTTTTAATGATATGACATTTTAAAATTGATTGACTGTAAAAAAATCTTCTTAACCCAGATAGTGCATACCACTTAAATCCAAAAAGATATACTATAAGTGTAAAAAAGCTTTACACGTGCATCTAATGATGCATTGCCACTTTGTTTAGCAAATATATAGTAATTAGCATAATCAAACTCATTAAATGAGATGTCTAACAGACTAACACAAAATTAAATGATAGTATAATCCTAATCCTATATCAGATTTTGATTAAATTAACAGAAATTCTAAAGGAAGCCAAAAAGGGAAACTATTGAACAAATCATGCCTGAGCAGGGTAACTAATATACTTCAAGGCTTCAATTCCCATAGCTGGACCAATGGTATTGGTAATACCAGCACTCCAGTAAGACCACCAAGGTGCACCACCAGAATTTCCATCAGACCACATCTTTATCACTGTATACACAAAATTTCAACCAAAACAAAAAATAAATCATACAAATCCTACAACGTTGTGCTTTCACGAAGAGAAAAAAAGAAAAAGAAAAAGAAAATAACAGTTGTTATAGACTCTTACTTATATATGACCAGATTAAACACACCACATTCTGTGCCAAGTTTAGAAACGCAAGGTGCTCGAATCTCTCACCGTCTGGACCGAATCGTTTCGTCGATCTGAACCAAAATGAACAAAATCGAGTATGTTAGTGACAGAAACACAGTGATCGATCAGTAGCTGCATTTCGATTTGGAAATTCACGGAAATTTCGAATTCACGCGACGAAGATTAAGAGCGATTATAGAAGGAGATCGAAGAAACGTCGATGCTTACAGTGTTTCCTGAAGAACGCCTTGGTAGATGTAGGCTGACCAGATGCCGGCGACGCAGAAGGCGAGGACCAGGACGCGGCGAAGGCCGGCGCCGTGAGCCTCCATGAGATGCGGCGGCGGAACAACTGAGATTCACCGGTTCGGCTTTTTTGGGGTGTGATCGGTTTTTGTTAACCGGAATGGGAGGAATAAAAGCCTCGTGGGAAAAGAAAAGAGGATGGGAAGAAAGAGAAGAGTGAAGTTTAATTACGTAGATTCGCCACGTGGAGGCATTTCATTGGTTTGGTACACGCCCTCGCACTCTTAATTGGATGCGCAAACACATACCCGCGTTTTCCTTTCAGTTTTCGACTTTTCGGTAATAAAGTCCATTGTAATTTGTAAGTTTTTATTAAAGTTTGTCATGTGTTATTCTTAACATTAGAATACGGTAATTTTTCTTTCTTTCATTTTTATTGAAAAAAAAAAACTAATGTCCTCATGATATTGATTAAAAAAGATAAGAATAAGCTTTTAAAAAAAAAAAAGAGAAAAAGCATAAAATATTTTAAAATTAAATTTAACATTCTTCAAAATATAAAATTAATTAAATTCTAATAAAATTTTAGAACAAAATATGTTGATTGGTCATGTATATTTTTTTCCCACTCTGGACCTATCTGTTGTATTTTTGTATATTGATCTTATACGTTATGTTCCGTCATCACGTAAAACTTAAAATTGATATCGTCAAGAAGAAATTGATGGAAATGACTAATGAAAGATGGAACATAACGTATCAAATCAAAATGAAAAAAAATAAAATAAGAGAAATGTAGGCTCATGTTGTTTAGTGTTCTCCAGGACAGTTTTTAGTTTTCAAAAAAAAAAAAAAAATCTGTTTGAGAAGACGATTTTATAAAAAATAGTTTTAAAAATTAAATATGTTTTTTAGTTTTTAAAACAGAAAAAAGAGAACATCTTATCAATGTTTTGGTTTTGATTAATGTCCTAATGATATTGATTAAAAAGATGAGAAAAAGCTTTTACAAAAAAAAAGAGAAAAAGCATAAAATATTTTAAAATTAAATTTATCATTCTTCAAAATATAAAATTAATCAAATTCTAATGAAGTTTTAGAACAAAATATGTTGATTGGTCATGTACATTTTTCCCACTTTGGTCCTATATGTTGTATTTGTGTATATTGGTCTTATTTGTTATGCTCCGTCATCACGTTAGACCTAAAATTGATGTCGTCAAAAAGAAATTGATAGAAATGACTAATATGAAAGATGGAACATAACGTATCGGACAAAAATGAAAAAAAGAGAAATGTATGTTCCATTGTGTTGCTTCTCATTGGTTCTATACGTTATGTTCTATCTTCCACGTTAATCCTAAAACACCGTCATATACGGATTGACAGAAAGGACTAACGTGATCAACGAAACATAATGTATATGACCAATTTGAGGGGGGAAAAACTTACAGAACTAATGTTTTTATTTTGTCATAATGGAAAAGAAATAAAAACTACAAACACATGATAACAACAAATTCATGCCATATGCTAACATAACAGAAAAGGCACCATCAAGAGGTTGTTGAAACAGACTCCAGCTAGCATGAATGTTAGCACCCAACTTTGTCATATAATCAGCAACATGGTTTCCTTCTCTGAGCACGTGATTGCCAATTCATCTTGAGCAACATACGCACGTCGTTGATAATGCTACCATACATGTGAAACTTAGTGTCTGCTTTCTTGATGAGCATGATGGCCTCCATGAAGTTGACACAGGTGATGGCGTGATTCCGCCACAAGTGTACGACTTTGTCGTCAAGTAATAAAAAGGTCGAACCTATAGAGACCGTGATCTTAAATAAAAATTAATTATTAAATCAATTTAACTAAACTATATAAAAAAAAGATTTGGAAAAGATTTGGTTTTTAAAATAAGAATTAACTAGCAAGTCAAATATTTAAAACACAATCAATTAAAATCGCAATCAAATCAAATCTGGGATTTTTCAACATCAAAAGAGATTTCCAGGAATTGGGTTACCAATAAGACTGTTCATGCTACTAAATTGATCACCCCTCTTGTTAATAATCAAAATTGCTTTAAAGGTGAATTTATCCTAAATAAGTTAATGTTCCCTCTCGGGATACAAGAATCGTGCCCAATTAAACCAACCCCTACTCTCGTGGTAATTGAATTTAAATTGAACCTTTTAAGCTTTGTGACAATTCAGTGAACCCTCGAAGGAACACTTCTAACTCTCGTGATTTAAGTCCTAAGTTCAATCCTTATAGATCCAATACCTAAGTTCACTGCTATATTCATCTTTAGAGTATCTATGACATGCAAATAAGTGCGCACCAAATTCATAAGTAATTCATGAAATAAGAATTAAATCTAAAGCAAAATTGAAATTAACAAGAAGCAAAACGTCAATTCATCACATAAAACGAGTCTTGGGCATAGCCCCAATCCCTAGAAATAAAAAGACTACTCAAGCATTGCAATGGTCATAGCAGCCTTGAATAACAAAAGCATAAAACAACCTAAGAGAAAAAAAGAAATTGAAAAGAAGGGAAATCCTAATTTTTGCCTAAGGTAGCAGCCCAGAGGACCTATTTTCGAGCCTAAGAGTCTTATATATAATGTTGTTTTGGCTTTAACGACTCAAAAGGGGGGTGAATTGCGTTTTCGAAAAATATTTCCCTCTTAAAACTTTTTCACAAAAGCTTTATAAATCAGAGTTGCGGATTAGCGTTCTCAGGATCTTTTACAAAATCAATGAAGGGTTTTTACAAAATCTTGAATAGAAGGTGATGAGGATAAGAAAGATTGATTCAGAATTAATTCAGAAAGATTCAGGTTCAAAAACTCAGTAATAATAAAATACAGTTTATACAAATCAAGAACAGAAATTATATTTGAACTTTAAACATCAAAGTTACATGTTCTTGAACATAAGCAGAAAGTAAGAGTTTGAGTTTAGAGATACCACACAACCAGATTTATCCTGGTTCAGTCACCACCACTGTGACCTACATCCAGTCCCCACTCCACCTGTAGGTTTTCACACACTGACACACAAGCTTTACCAGGTAGCTTGAAAAACCTTTACACCACAGAGCACTGCTTCACCTCGAGATACCACACTCTTGTAAAGAGTCTCAATGTTCAACCTTAGGGATACCTCACCCCAATCACTCAGAGAGACTCCCTCTCTATTTACAATCAAAATGTAAAACAAAAATTGATTCCTAACTTTCAATAGTCAGATAAACAAATTGAAGCACTTATGAGTAATGAAACACTCTTTTCACAGTAAGCTCAAGAAAGATGATGAATGATATGTGTATCGTTATAATTTTGTTGTTATTCGTTGTTGTTATGTAAAAGTGTTCCTTTGATCTCTCTTTATATAGAAAACAAGTTATAGTCGTTGGGATCAATCAAAATAGATTTGGATCAGATTAACAGAATCTGTTTTCTTGATTCTCGTTCTTAAAATAGGATTCTGATTGTTCTTGTATAATTTGCGTCCATAAAATAACCGAGTCCATTTGAAAAAATAGTCGCGTCTATCTTAAAAAATAATCGCGTCCATCTTAAAAAATAGCCACGTCCATCTTGAAAAAATAGCCGCGTCCATTTGCCACGTCAACGGACAGAAGTACTAACACAAAGTAATTGGACGTGCTCCAACTAGTAGACGAGGGCTTGTATTACTTTTGTAGACGAGCGCTTGTATCAATTTAGTGGACGAGCACTTCTGTAACTTTAGTAGACGTGAGCTTCTGTCACTTTAGTAGATGTGTGCTTCTATCACCTTAGTAGACGTGCGCTTCTGTCACTTTAGTAGACGCGTGCTTCTGTCACTTTATTGGACGCCCGATTTTATCACTTGTGTTGGACGCCAGCTTTTATCACTTTCTTGGACGCCAGCTTTTACTATTCCCAATGTTGGACGAGCACTTCTATTATCCCAGTAATGGACGAGCACTTCTATTATTCCAGTGTTGGACGAGCGCTTATATTATTCCAGTGTTGGACGAGCGCTTTTGAAATATTATTTCCAAAAATTATTTTCATTTACAAAAACTTATTCCTTTTAATGCAGGTTATGAAAATTGATTTTCTTCATGCATCTTTTTAATTGAGCTTATTTGTGAATAGGAGATTTCATCTCTTACAAATCATCTAAGACTTAAAACTAATTTCTTCGTTAAGCTCTTGTCTTGATGATTCCTTGATCTTCGTTTTTGCTCTTTGATTCCTCCAAGTTCTTCCTTGAATATTCTCCTTTGATTGCTCACTGAACTTGTTGAGTATTGCTTGATACCTGTCTTTACATTTTGACACTGAAAACACTTGCATACACATTAAGTTGTATTTGTCATATATCAAAATCTCTAAGTCATTGAGTTTAACAATCTCCCCCTTTTTGATTATGACAAACCTTTTAAAAAAAATTATAAGATAAGTGTAGCAGACGCTTAGTAAGATAAGTGTAGCAGATGCTTAGTGTTTTGACAAATTTGTATCATGGTATCAAAGCAGTCAGAGCAGAAGTATATCAGAGCAAAAAAATATTAACAGAGCAGTATTTGATTTACTCCCCATTAATCATGTAAGCTTTTAAGCTCCCCCTCAACATATGCATGTATAATTTGTTTTCTCTATATCATACTTTTTTTCATGTATAATTTGTTATTATCCCTTTCTCTATATCATACTTTTTCTCCCCCTTTTGGCATCATAAAAAAGGTAAAGAAAAGAAACATTCAAAGTAATAGAGAAGGTAAGCATTTAAACATTCAAACATAGCATATAAAATTGTTCATGATAGAGGGATAGGTGCAGGGGCAAATCAAAAATATGCGTCCAACTCGCATAGATATTCAAAAGCTTTCTTCTAATCATTCATAGATATTCCAAATCAAATCATACAAGAATCAGAGCATATTTACACAAAGATACGGTCATATAATCAGTTTCTTTAGAGATTAGATGTAGGATTGATCAATTATGCCCAGGTCTCTTCTGATGAAGAAGAAGCTTTCCTTGTTCAAGGGCTTGGTAAAGATATCGGCAAGTTGCTTAGTTGTATCAACATATTCAATCTCAATTTCTCTACTTTGTATATGGTCTCTAATGAAATGATGTCTGATTTCTATGTGTTTAGTTCTAGAGTGCATTATGGGATTCTTAGTTAAGTTAATTGCACTCATATTGTCACATCTAATAGGAACTTGGTTTAGTTGTACACCATAATCAACTAATTGTTGTTTCATCCATAAAACCTGTGCACAACAGCTACCAGCTGCTACATATTCAGCCTCTGCAGTGGATAAAGCCACACTAGATTGTTTCTTACTGAACCATGATACTAATGAGTTTCCTAGTAAATTGCAAGTTCCACTATTACTCTTTCTGTCTAGTTTACAACCAGCAGAATCAAAGTCTGAATAGCTAATTAAAGTACATGTAGCTCCTTTGGGATACCATAATCCCATGTCTTTTGTTCCTAACAGATACTTAATTATCCTTTTAACTGTTGTTAAGTGTGATTCATTTGGATTTTCTTGATACCTAACATACATGTATACACTAAACATGATATCTGGCCTACTAGCAGTAAAATAAAGTAGTGAGCTTATCATACCTCTGAATTTAGAAACATCAATAGGTTTACCTTGCTCATCTTTGTCCAGATAACAGAAGGTACTCATTGGAGTAGCCATCTCCTTAGCATTTTTCATGCCAAACTTCTTGATCAACTCTTTGCAGTACTTGGTTTGACTAACAAAGATTCCATTTTTAGTTTGTTTTATTTGCAGTCCAAGGAAAAATTTCAGCTCGCCCATCATTGACATTTCAAACTCACTCTGCATAAGACTTGCAAACTCTTTGCACAACTGTTGCCCTTTTATTAGTGAACAAAGTTGTGTCAACTTTACCTCTTTTAAATCCTTTTTCAATGAGAAAATTACTTAACATTTCATACCAAGCTCTAGGAGCTTGCTTTAAGCCATATAGTGCTTTAGACAGTTTATAAACATGGTTAGGCAATTCATTATTCTCAAAACCAGGTGGTTGACCAACATACACTTCCTCTTGAATAAATCCATTTAAGAAAGCACTCTTAGCATCCATTTGATACAATTTAAATCCCATTATGCAAGCATAAGCAAGTAGCATTCTTATAACTTGTAATCTTGCTACTGGTGCATATGTCTCATCATAATCTATGCCTTCTTCTTGGTTATACCCTTTTGGCTACCAATCTAACCTTGTTTCTTACAATTATACCATTTTCATCTAGTTTATTCCTAAAAACCCATCTTGTACCTATTACTTGACAGTTCTTGGGTTTAGGCACTAATTTCCAAACTTGATTTCTTTCAAACTGGTTTAACTCATCTTGCATAGCCATCATCCAATGTTCATCAATTATAGCATCATCTATGTTCTTAGGTTCTACTTGAGACACAAATGCCATATGATTACTAACATTTCTAAGAGATTGTCTAGTAGTTACCCCCTTTGTAATTTCACCAATGATGTTATCAATTGGATGATTTCAGATAGTCTTCCATTCCTTTGGTAGGTCAGGTTGTTGTTCTATTTGCTCCTACTGCAACGATTCGTTCTTTAAGCTTTCATCTTCTTCATTGTCCTGTTTCTCTTCTAGGAGAGTTTTCTCAATTGAATCTGCAAGATCATCGATAACACAATTCTTTCTCAACCTTTTGGGGTTAGACTCATCAAATGTCACATGCACATATTCCTTAATAGTTTGTGTTCTCTTATTATATATTCTAAATACTTTACTAGATAGAGAGTATCCTAGGAAAATTCATTCATCAGCCTTTGCATCAAATTTTCCAAGATTATCCTTTCCATTGTTAAGAACAAAGAATTTGCAACCGAAAACATGTAAATGTGCTATGTTTGGTTTTCTTCCTTTGTAAAGCTTATAAGGGGTTTTATTTAAGATTGGTCTTATCAAGACTCTATTTAGCACATAGCAGGCTGTATTAACAGCATATGCCCAAAAAAGTTTTGGCAAGCTAGAGTCGTTCAACATAGTTCTTGCTATCTCCTCTAATGATCTATTCTTTCTTTCCACTACTCCATTTTGTTGTGGAGTTCTTGGAGCAGAAAAATTATGTTGAATGCCATGCTTACCACAAAAGTTTTCAAACACTTCATTTTGAAATTCTCCCCCATGATCACTTCTTATAGAAACAATTTTTACGTCCTTTTCATTTTGCACAATTTTTGCCATTTTCTTAAATGTAGCAAATGAATCACTCTTATGAGATAGAAAATATGTCCATGTATATCTAGAGTAATCATCTAGTATTACCAATGCATACGAGTTACCACCAAAGCTTTTGGTTCTAGACGGACCAAATAAATCTATGTGTAAAAGTTGCAAGGGTCTAGTTGTTGAAACAATGTTCTTTGGTTTAAAAGAGACATTAACTTGCTTTCCTTTTTTACATGCATCACATAGTCCATCTTTGACAAATTTTAGTTTAAGCAGGCCAACTACAAGATCTTTACGAATCAGTTTATTCAAGTGGTTCATGTGAATGTGTGCAATTCTTCTATGCTAAAGCCAATTCTCTTCTTCTTTTGAAATAAGACAGCATGCAGTATTTGAAGAGATATTATCTAAATCAAGCATATAGATGTTATTTGTCCTATGTCCAATTAATTTCAAATTTTCATCATGCTGATTTTCTATTAAGCAACTTTTGGAATTGAATTTTACTTTGAAGCCTTTGTCACATAGTTGACTGATACTTAATAGGTTGTGTTTCAGTCCCTCAACATATAGTACATCCTTAATGATTGTTGTTGAGTCACTTCCAATGTTGCCAATGCCAAGTATTCTCCCTTTATTGTTGTCTCCATAGGTAACACTACCACTCGACTTAGGGGTAAAGGAAATGGACTTGTTTTTGTCTCCAGTCATGTGCTTGGAACAGCCACTGTCAAGATACCATTTCACATTCTTGGCTTTCCAACACTCCTACAAAACAGAATCATGTTTTTGCTTTAGGTACCCAAATCTGTTTGGGTCCTTTTGAGTTAGTTGCAGCAATAGTTCCTTTAGGAACCCATATATATTTAGATTTATTGTATGCTGATTTTCTGTATTGGCATGTAGAAGCTGTGTGACCTTTTCTAGCACAAAAATTGCATTTAACAAATGGTGTGTTTGATGTCATAGGTGCAGCAAAAAATTTATTGAAAGATTTCTCATGTATCTTAGGTTTATAGCCTATTCCAGCATTACACTAGTGGAAAATATACATTAGACGGGAAAGGTTTACGTTAGTTAACCAAAAGCTAGATGTTAAAAAGGAGACGGTGGCAGTTTTGTAAATATCATACTTCATTAATTCAATTTTAACGTCTGTTGTTGTAAGGACTGACGTTAAAAGTTAAGTGACTTACTTTTAACGTCAGTTCAATAAACAACTGACGTTAACAGTGAACCTTTTAACGTCAGTTCTTTATTGAACTGACGTTAAAAGTGTGTCACTTCACTTTTAACGTCAGTCCTTACATCAACAGACGTTAAAGGTTATTTTAATAATTTTTTTAGCTAGTAAACGTACCCTTCCGCATTGCCTTCCTCAAAGTTTCAGTTTCACTTGCTTTTATGTTTTGTGTTTCTGTTTTGAAAACTAAAATATATGTGCGAAGTATAAGTTGAATCAATTACCCAAACCGGATCTCATTCATGAAGTGTATCAATAATACAATTACAAGATACATTCAAAATTTTAAAATCCTATAAAAAGTTACATTGAAAGGGTTTAAAATCCTAAACATTTGTTGAGGCTTCGTTCCCTTCACGGGTGAGCAAGAGAGGAGAGTCGAGCGACTGAGTTTTCCAGAATTCAATGAGGAGGTTGTGTGGCAAAGCATAAGGCCACTTTTGGAACCCCTTATCACACCCGAAACATTAAAGCTAGCTACATCCCATCAGAGAGTTTTATGAAATATGCCAAAGGGAAAACTCTACTCCGAATGTGACCATGTCTAGCAGTGATGGTGTTACTCATGTTGGAATCGAGGTACATGCTGATAATGTGGTCATTCATAAGCTGAGGTTTTGGAACTGTAGCAGCCGATTCTCCGGAAGGATGATAAGGTGAGCAACTCACATTATGTGATTTACAGAACCTTATCACCCATGTTATGTGATTTATACAACCTCAGAAGTTGTTTGACCATTAAGACTAGGGGCGGAGCTTTTAAGTGACATAGGGGAGCCTTGGCTCCCCCAAACTTTTTTTTTTTTACTTTCATTTTTTATACATATTAAAAAAAGCCCAACTAAAGCCCAACCTCAATTTAATAACCCCTAAAACCTTTTGTTGACTAATCCACCACCCTCCACTTCCACATTTCTTTGGAGTTTTGCGCTAATACCCCTGAAGGACTTGGATGAACCATTTTGTCTTCTCTTCTTGTGCGTCAGCAAGACAGCAAGTCATCCATTCACTTCTCCATTAGGCACATGTTGATGTTAGACTATTAGCATTTCTTGTTTTTGTTTGTTAACTTATTAATTTTATTTTTCTATTATTTTACCCTGTTATTTACTTACTTGTCTAGAATATAGTCATAGTAGAAGTAGGAGGAGGCTTTGAAACATGACTCTATGCTGTGTTGAGGTGGTTGTTACGTTTTTTCCAATTTCCTGGTATCGTAGTTACTGCTAGTGTTGGGGCGTCACAAAGAGTAAAAGGGTTATGAAGTTATTTTGTTTAATTTTGTTTATGAGGCTGCTGTTATATTTCTTGCTCTGTACTAGTGTGTCATGTGTGAGGCTATTGTTTTAGGGGGCGGGCAGCAGAGTTAATGGGCTGCTTACATATGATTTTTTTTGGCATTTATCTCTTTGCAGTTGTTCCTTTGCATAAGAAAAATAATGATCAAGAATAAAAGAATTGATTTTTTTTTTTCAAGAGGAAGACTTGTGAGAAAGCTGAAGAAAATACAACTTCCACATTCGAACCCGAAAAATGTCTCGAGAATCCAAGAATTGAAGAAAATGAGAAGCAACTTTCCAAGGTTCCTAGAGCTCCATCTAATGATTTTGAGAATTCTTGAGAACGTGATCCTGGAAAGCGTCCTCATATTTGGTAATACCCACCAAATCAAGTGGATGAAATACGAAGGGCTTATCTGAAATGGGGACCATATCAAATGCATATAGAACAATATCCTTTTTCTGGTAAAGATGATCATCCAAGACGATTTCAACATTCTTGGCTTCGTATATTTCCTACATGGCTAGAATATTCACCTTCAGAAGATGCTGCATATTGCTTACCTTGTTATCTTTTCAGCAAAAAATCAAGTGGACGCCCTGGATCGGATGTTTTCATTGCTACAGGCTTTAGAAGTTGGAGGAAAGTTAATAATGGAAAGAATTGTGCTTTTCTTAAACACATAGGGAAGGATCCTTGCTCACCACACAATAATGCAATGAGAGCTTGTGAAGACTTGTTGAATCAAGATGGTCATATTAGGAATGTTATTCATGTGCAAAGCTCGGATCAAATTAAGAAGAATCGGCTACGTCTCAAGACTTCAATTGACACCGTCTGTTTTTTTAACATTTCAAGCTTGTGCTTTTAGGGGGCATGATGAAACCATCAATTCAAGAAACCAAGGCAATTTTCTTCAGATGATTAAACTCTTAGCATCATACAATGATGAAGTTGCAAAAGTTGTGTTGGAAAATGCTCCATATAATTCCAAGTATACTTCACATCAAATTCAAAAGGAGATATTGCATATTCTTTCTAGTAGAGTGAAAAAACATATCCGTGAGGAAATTGGTGATTCCAAGTTTTGTATAGTTGTTGATGAAGCTCGTGATGAATCAAAAAAGGAACAAATGGCTCTCATTTTGAGATTTGTTGATAAAAATGGTTACATAGAAGAGCGGTTTTTTGATATTGTGCATGTTAAAGACACCACAGCATTAACTCTTAAGGAAGAAGTATGTGCTATACTTTCTCCACATAATATTGACGTTTCTAACATTCGTGGTCAAGGATATGATGGTGCTAGCAATATGAGAGGAGAATGGAATGGTTTGCAGGCACTTTTTTTGGATGAATGTCCTTATGCACACTACATTCATTGTTTTGCTCATCGGTTACTACTTGCTTTGGTTGTTGCATCAAGAGAAGTTATTCCAATACATCAACTCTTTTCAAAGTTGACTTTTATTATCAATGTTCTTTGTTCTTCTACTAAGCGCCACGATGAGCTACAAGCTGCCAAGTTAGATGAAATCGCACAGTTGCTAGAGATTGATGAGCTTGAAACTGGTAGAGGGGCAAATCAAATTGGCACTTTGAAACGAGCTGGGGATACTCGTTGGGGATCACATTTCTCTTCTGTTTGTAGCTTGATAAATATGTATGGTGCAACTTGTTCTGTTTTGGAAAACATTATTGTTGATGGATCAAATTATTCTCAACGTGGGGATGCTGATAGTGCTTACAAGAGCTTGGCCTCATTTGATTTTATATTGATCTTGCATTTGATGAGAGATATTATGGGGATAACAGATGTTCTTTGTCAAGCTTTACAGCAACAATCTCAAGATGTTGTCAATGCCATGCAATTAGTCCGTTCTACAAAAGCACTTATTCAGAGCTTGAGAGAAGATGGTTGGGATAAGTTGTTAAAAGATGTGACATCTTTTTGTGAAAAACGTGATATTGAGGTTCCTCAATTCAATGCTCCTTATGTAGCAAGACAGGGACGCTCTCGTCACCAAAAGGATCAAATCACAATAGAGCATTATTTTAGAGTGGAAGTATTTTTTATTACCATTGACAAACAATTACAAGAGTTGAATAGCAGGTTTAATGAGCAAGCAATGGAGTTGTTAACTCTAAGCTCTATTTTGGTTCCCAAGGATAATTACAAAGCTTTTAACATTGATAGTATTTGCACTCTTGTAGAAAAGTATTATCCCATGGATTTCAATGAGGAGGAAAAGATTAATTTGTAATTTCAACTTCAACATTTCATTATTGATGCTCGTCGAGATCCAAGATTGAAGAATTTATCAACTATCCAAGAACCGTGTATATGATTGGCAAGAACAAAAAAGTCAGAAGTTTACTACTTGATTGACAGACTACTCCGCCTTGTCATGACTCTTCCAGTCTCTACTGCTACAACTGAAAGATCTTTTTCGGCAATGAAAATTATCAAGAATAGGTTGAGAAACAACATGGAAGCCGATTTTCTAGCCGATAGCATGACAGTTCACATTGAAAGGGAGATTGCTGAAAGTTTTAGTTCTGATTCAATTATTGATGATTTTAAATCACTCAAAGAGCGTAGAGCAGCACTTTAAGGTAATTCCTAGTCATTTACTTTAATATTGTTTTTTTATCAATTTTGAGTTTACATTAGAACTTAAATTTTAGAAATGTAATATGATATTATAAATTTGAATTATGCATTATTTTGGCTCCCCCGAACTTTTGGTTCAAGCTCCGCCACTGATTAAGACAAAGATCTTTGAGTCTAGGAATAGGAAGAAAGAGTGATGAAGTTAATCTCCATGGCAGATCCATATTGTGAAGCAGAAAAATAAAAGGAAGGAAGGAAGCTATTTATTGGAGCAGAGGATGAAGTTACTAGGCGTGGTAAGTTGCTAAAAAATTAAGTTGATCATTAAGAGGATTAGGTTCCAAGGTGAATGGGTAAGTAGCACAATAGTCAAAGGAATGAATGTTTTTGCGGAAACTTATATACCTTTAACGTCAGTTGTTTAATACAGTTGACGTTAAAAGTGTTTTTAAAATAAAAAATATTTATTTTTAACGTCAGTTTTTTATACAACTGACGTTAAAAGTGTGATTTTTACTTCAGTTAAATAAATAGCTGACGTAAATAATCATATATCCCTATCTGAAATGCCCTGTTGTCACTCTTAACACAAGTCACTCCATATATATAGTGCGGTTTATTTCTAAAGTTTTTTTTTAAACAAGTTTATTTTTAATCTTCATTAATTAGCTTGAATTAGTAAACAAATTCTTGTGCAAATTAAAATAAATAAACACTTAACATAAAACAAGTTATATGTATAATAAAATCGTATCTCATTGAAGCGATTCATAAGTTACAATTAAATGATTAAAAGATAAAAAATTTCTGCAACATAGCCCTAAAGTATAAAAAAGTTTTGCTTCAACATCATTTTCTTTTCAGTCCTGTCCTCAGAAACTCCAATGGATGCATCTCCTCCCTCACTTGAATTCCATGATGCAAAAGTGAATCCACATTGAAATGGATCTTTGCATCTTCTCCTTCACTGGAATTCCTTGATGCATCGTCTTGAATTCACAGTCACTTGCTTCCAAAGCAAAGTGAAAGGGATGACGGGGATGAAATAAAGTGAGGGAATCACATTACGTGATTCACCCAACCTTACCATCCATGTTATGTGATTTACTCAACCTCAAGTTTTTTTACCATTAATACAGAGACCTTTAAGTCTAGGAATAGGAAGAAATAACAACACCTCAAATATGATAGAGGCATATTGTGAAGGAAAAAGCACGAAATATAGAGGAAAAGAGGGGGGGTGTAATACAGATCGATTGATACAGAAGAATATGGTTCTTTATATAGAGAAGAGAGACTACCTGAATTTCTTGAAAACTGATCTAAAAACTTAATGATCATTAAGAGGATTAGGTTACAAAGTGAATGGGTAAGTAGCACAGTAGTCAAATGAATGAATGTTTTTGCAGAAACTAATAAACTTTTAACGTCAGTTGTTTAAAACAACTGACGTTAAAAGTGTTTTTTAAAAAAATATTTATTTTTAACGTCAGTTTTTTAAACAACTGACGTTAAAAGTGTGATTTTCAGTTAAATAACTAGCTGACGTAAATAATCCTATATCCCTATCTGAAATGCCCTGTCGTCACCCTTAACGCAGGTCGCTCCATATATATAGTGCAGTTTATTTCTAAACTTTTTTTTAAACAAGTTTATGTTTAATCTTCATTAATTAGCTTGAATTAGTAAACATATTCTTGTGAAGAGAGACTGATACAGAAGAATGGTACTTTATATAGAGAAGAGAGACTGATTTTCTTGAAAACTGATCTATAAACTTAATGCTCAGGGGTAGGTAGCACAATAGTCAAAGGAATTAATGTTTTTGCAGAACACTTTTAACGTCAGTTGTCTTCAACAGCGGACGTTAAAACTTTTTTTTATTTTTAACGTCAGTTTCTTAATACAACTGACGTTAATTAAATGTCCTTTAACATCAGTTTTTACAAACAACTGACGTAAAATGTTGTTTTATTTTGATTATAACGTTTACACCCGCACGCCTTCTGCACTTCGCTCTGTACGTCTCTTTTCTCTTTTCATCACGCTCAACCCTCACTCTCACTCTCACTCTCACTCTGCCATAATCGCGAGCTCATCTCCACTGCAACCACCGCGAGGGCTTCTTTGCCACCACCGTGAGGTTCACTCTTAACCCCTAACTCTGTCTTTCCCGCTCATTCTTTGCAATAACTTGACATCTCTCTTCCCCCTTCCCGCGCACTAACTCTTCTTGTCTCTCTGCTCTCAGTAACCACATCGAACGTTGACCACCACTCAAGCTCCCCTCCCCACCACCACGCGAGCATCTATTTCTGGTGAGTCTTTAGGGCACATTTTTTTGTTTTTGGTTTTGAGTGTATGTGAAACTGTAGTCTCAATAGTTGAAACTTGAAACTGTGAGTTTGAGTTGTTTGGAATGTCTCTATTTTTGGTTTTGAGTGTATGTTGAAACTATAGTCTCAGTAGTTGAAACTTGAAACCGTGAGTTTGAGTTGTTTGGAATGTCTCTATTTTTGGTTTTGAGTGCATGTTGCTCTACTGGTTGATCTGTCACAGCCGTGATGCTCATCACGGCTAGGCCGTGATCAGTTCTGCCTGTGAAGGTTTGGTTCAGTTGGCACGTTACGGCCGTGATGGACATCACTGCCAGGCCGTGACCAGTTCTTGGCAATCTTCAAAAACTATAGTTTTCAATCTCCCGTATTGTCCTTATATTGGATATATGTTTTGTATATCTACAGGACCTATCTAGTTATTTTTATTTATACTTCTGTATTTATTTTGAGTTATAACCTATGTTAATAAATATATATATTGTTTCTGAACAGGCATACATATGGATCAGTCGGATAGCCCACATGCACGGGAGGACACTGTGGGGGCTACGAAGGACCCGATCACGCCTACGCCTGATTCTAGTGTAAGTTTACATGTTACATACTATCTTTAGTCCTTCTTTTTAATGTAAGTTTATAATGTTACAACCCTCTATTTTATCATTTTTTTTTACCATACAGACATCACAGGCTCATAGGAAACGGGGTAGAGGAGCCACCTCATTGAAGAAACTAGAGAAGGACAGGCAAAGCGGACAGAAGCTTGAGGTGTCCTTCGATGCTAATCTAAATGCCCAGGGACCCCGTGCTAAAGAATTTAATAAGTGGGTGTTTCTACAAGTGAAGCAGCACGTAAGCATCAACTACAACCACTGGAATGACGTTCCACAGAACGTTAAGGGTCAGATTTGGGAGGCTATCATGGTATTTTACCTTTACATTCGTTTGATTTACATTATTAGATAATTATCCGAGTTATAATCCATCAAGTTGTTATGTATTTAATGTGTAGGTAGCTTGGACTGTGCCAAATGATGAGGATCATCGTCATAAATGTATTAAAATGGCATCAAAGTGTTGGAATGGGTTCAAGCATGATCTTACCAGGTACTATGTATCTGGGAAGAAGCGGCTTGATGAAATGTTCTCGGATTATCCCTGGATTGATCAGGATACTTGGGATATGTTTGCCAGGAGTCGACAGGATGGAGAATTTCAGGTTGGTTGATTAAGTTAATTTTGTATGCTTCTTATAGATCATTTAACTGTATTTAATTATGTGTTTTTGTTTGAATAGGCTAAGGCAAATGAGGGTTGGCAGAATCAGGCGAAGAACGTCCACCGCCACACCATGTCTCAGGGTGGGTACCAGACTCGGATCGAGCAGATGATGGCGGATAGGCTAAGGGCGAAGCAGGAAGAGCACTCTGCTAGGATTGAAAGAGGAGAAGTGCCTGAGGGCACACCATTAAGTCCTCCATCGGACATCGACCGCGAGGATGTCTGGTTAGCCGACCGCATGACAAAGACGAGATCTTTTAAAGTTGATGCCACTCGCGAAGTGGCAGATAAGATTGTAAGTAAATAATTAACTTGATTTCAATTGATATTTGTATAGATATTTGCAACACTTTTCACTTGCACGTTTTTTCATTTTTTTTCATTGTAGATGGATCTTAAAGCACAATCCTCCCAGGGCTCATTCGTCCCTTCTAGACGGCGGGACGTCTTGATGACTGCTCTAGGCAAGAAAGACCATCCTGGTTGGGTTCTCGGTGTTCCTGGGAACGTGACCATCAAAGAATATTATGGCAAGTCTGCTTCACGAAAGCGGGTGGTCGATGAATCATCAATTTTGGCTGACATTACTCAGCACCTCATGTCCAACCCAGCTATTACAACACATCTGATGCAAAGCTTAATATCTAACCCAGAATTCAAGCAGGCGCTTGCCAGAGAGCTTTCCTCTGTCGGTTCATCCCAGGACACCGCAGGGCATGCCAACCCTTCACATGTGAGCACAAAAGAGAGTTATAGTAGGGCACATGTGGAGGACGATGAGTTGGCAGCTAGGGAGCGGGAGTTCGAAGTCCAACGCCATGAGCATGAGTTGGAAATGAAAAGGCGTGAGCTTGAGTTGGACTTCAAACGACGTGAGCTCGAAATGTTAACAAAGGTATGTATTCATTATTAATGTCCAAATTAGTCAAATAATTACTTGTGTTTTTTTAATTATCAACAACTTATCTATTTTATTTTTCCTAAACTGAAGGCCAAGTCGACGTCGGTGTCGGTGTCGCTGTCACCTATCACTCGTTTGTTCTCACTTGGTGAGGATTATGCATTTGAGATTTTTGAATGTCCATTGGAGCACGATGGATGGGTGGCACGCCCAGATTAACAGAGGATATTTTCCTTCTGTGGTGACGATCTCGGGAACGCCTGCAGAAATAACGTCTGGATGGCCAACACAGTTTTGAGTCTCTGGTGCACGTAAGTTAATTTTAATTTTATAACTTATTTATTTTTGGTATTTTTCCATTTAATAATTTATTTTAATTTCAATATATATATATATATATATATTATGTAATTAACATCCACACCTTTTCATATCTTAGGTATCTCCATCGTCTTCAGCTTGATAAGGGCGTTGCATCAGTTTACGGCTTCTTAGATCCGTCAATCCTTCTGCCCGAATTCTTTGCTGGCGATGCATTGAGTAAATACTTAGGGAACTTGTTGGAAGACAATCAGAAAGAATTATATCTGGCTCCCTACTGTATGAAAAACCATTGGCAGTTGTTCGTACTTCACTCATCTAGGCATATTGTCATATTCTTATGCTCTCTCCACCAACAGCCGCCACAGGTGGTGTTGGAAGCTGTAAATAAGTAAGTAACTAATCTTAAATTTAATTTAAGTTTTAATATAATTTTTTTTAGTTTATTACACACATGATATATGAATTTGTTAATTGATCGACATGATTATTTGTTTATGATAGCGCGCTGAAGGCGAGTAGCATAAGTTGCGCCAACGGGAGAAGTAGGACTTCTAAGGCTAAAGCAAATCATGTATGGAACATCCTCAAGGTTTGGTAGTTTATTTATCAAATAATTAATATTATAATTACTAATTTATATGTATATTCAACTGGCATTGAAATTAATTTTGTTGGTAGTCTCAATTTCAAATTGACGGGTGGTCGTGCGGCTATTATGTGATGCTTCATATGCTGAACATAGTCTCCGCATCTATTACGGATGGATGGAATAAGGTAATATTTAAACAACTTGTTAAATTATATATTATAGTTTTGAAGATGACTTGCATTGATGTTATTGTTATTATTTGAATGTGTGTAGGCATTTAACGACCAATCACCTATTCAAGAAGATGAGTTAAGAGACTTGAGGATCCGCTTCGCTGAATTCTTCTTCAAGTATGCGGCTGAAAAAGGAATTGACAAGATACCTCCGCACTACTTAGATGAATAGTTTTTTTGTTAGACTTTAGAAACTAATTAATAACATGTATATATATATCCTTAGATTGGTAGTTTTGTTTTTAGACATTGGAGACTAAAATTTATATATATAATATAATATATATATATATATATATATATATATATATATATATATACTTGTAGATAGTTATGTTTTTCCTATACATGGGTTTTGGTTTTAAGTCCCCCCATTGTTCCATTTTTCCTTTGCAATTCTGTAATGTGTGTGATATTCTGTGTTACTGGGATATTTACTAAATGCAGGGATAGCTGAGGGGAGTGATATTTTAAAACTGAATTTAAAAAAAAATCTATTAACGTCAGTTGTATCAAACAACTGACGTTAATAGTATTTTATGAAATATACAGTACATTATTAACGTCAGTGGTAATAAACAACTGACGTTAAAATTAAAACCTTTAACGTCGGTTCTTTATAACAACTGACGTTAGTTTTAACAAAATTAACGTCCGTTGTCTTAAAGAACTGACGTTAATAGTTTTATGTTTAACGTCGGTTGTTTAAACAACTGACGTTAATTTGTACAAAATTAACGTCAGTTGTGTTAAAGAACTGACGTTAATAGTTTTATATTTAACGTCAATTCTCAACTGACGTTAAAAAGCACTTATTGCACTAGTGTTATCATAAACACATTTTTGATGTCCTAATAAAGCATTCAAGTTATCTCTACCATTTGTGAATCTTCCTAGGTCATTTTTCAGTTTTTCAACCTCTTTAATCAATGTACAGCTAGATGCATTCAAGATTTCTTTATCACTAGTAATTCTAGATAGATCACCATTCAAATGATTTATATGTTTCTCCAACTTAGGACATTTATCACATATAGGTGCTTCTAAAACAGTAGCTAGTTTTTCTTTTAAAGCAGAATTTTCTATTTTTAATTGATCTACCTCTTTGTTTAAAACAGAAGTTTTCTCCTCTAAGAATGTGATGGTTTTCTTAGATTTATTTAGCAATCTAGAAAGTCTAATGGATTCTTTATGAAGTTCTTCAAAAGCATTTTGCAATTCATCATAAGAAGGTTGATAATCAGAACTTAGTTCACTTTCTGAATCACTGCCATTTTTGGTCATCAAGCACAAGTTTGCCTCCTCAGATTCAGATTCTTCAGTGGATTCTTCATGTGTTACTTGCAATGTATCCCACATCTCCTTTGCCGATTTGCAATTTGAAACCCTGAAAAACTCATCATGACTTAAAGCAGATGTTATAATATTCTTAGCACGTGCATTATGTTGAATTCTTTTCTTATCATCCTCATTCCATTCAGTTTAAGGCTTATTTCTTGGAGCACCATTAGCATCTACAATAGAGGGGACCAATGGTCCATTTTCTACTGTATCCCATATGTCAACACCTGCTGCCTCAATAAAGATTGCCATTCTTTCCTTAGAAGGATTACCATTTTCAATGAACCCTCGAAGGAGAGCTTATAACTCTCGTGATTTAAGTCCTAAGTTCAATCCCTATAGATCCAATACCTAAGTTCACTGCTATGTTCATCCTTAGAGTATCTATGACATGCAAATAAGTGTGCACCAAATTCACAAGTAATTCATGCAATAGGAATTAAATCTAAAGCAAAATTGAAATTAACAAGAAGCAAAACATCAATTCATCACATAAAATGAGTCTTGGGCATAGCCCCAATCCCTAGAAATAAAAAGACTACTCAAGCATTGTCATGGTCATAGCAACCTTGAATGACAAAAGCATAAAAAAAACTAAGAGAAAAGAAGAAATTGAGAAGAAGAGAAATCCTAATTTTTGCCTAAGGTAGCAGCCCAGAGGTCCCTATTTTCGAGCCTAAGAGTCCTATATATAATGTTGTTTTGGCTTCAACGACTCGGGGGGGGGGGGTGAATTGAGTTTTCAAAAAAATATTTCCCTCTTAAAACTTTTTCACAAAAGCTTTATAAATCAAAGTTGCGGATTAGTGTTCTCGGGATCTTTTACAAAATCAATGAAGGGTTTTTACAAAATCTTGAATAGAAGGTGATGAGGATAAGAAAGATTGATTCATAATTGATTCAGAAAGATTCAGGTTCAAAAACTCAGTAATAACAAAATACAGTTTATACAGATCAAGAACAGAAATTATATTTGAACGTTAAACATCAAAGTTGCAGGTTCTTGAACATAAGCAGAAAGTAAGGAGTTTGAGTTTAGAGATACCACACAACCAGATTTATCCTGGTTCAGTCACCACCACTATGACCTACATTCCAGTCCCCACTCCACTTGTAGGTTTTCATACACTGACACATAAGCTTTACCAGTTAGCTTGAAAAACCTTTACACCACAGAGCACTCCTTCACCTCGAGATACCACACTCTTGTGAAGAGCCTCAATGTTCAACCTTAGGGATACCTCACCCTAATCACTCATAGAGACACCTTCTCTCTTTACAATCAAAAAGTAAAACAAAAATTGATTCCTAACTCTCAATAGTCAGATAAACAAATTGAATCTCTTATGAGTATTGAAACACTCTTTTCACAGTAAGCTCAAGAAAGATGATGAATGATATGTGTATCGTTATAATTCTGTTGTTATTCGTTGTTGTTATGTAAAAGTGTTCCTTTGATCCCTCTTTATATAGAAAACAAGTTATAGTCGTTGTGATCAATCAAAACAGATTTGGATCTGATTAACAGAATCTGTTTTCTTGATTCTCGTTCTTGAAATAGGATTCTGATTGTTCTTTTAGAATTCGCGTCCATAAAATAACCGAGTCTGTTTGGAAAAATAGCCGCGTCTATCTTAAAAAATAACCGTGTCCATCTTAAAACATAGTCGCGTCCATCTTGAAAAAATAGCCGCGCCCATTTGCCACGTCAGCAGACGGGAGTACTAACACAAAGTATTTGGACATGCTCCAACTAGTAGACGAGCGCTTGTATTACTTTAGTAGACGAGGACTTGTATCACTTTAGTGGACGAGCACTTCTGTCACTTTAGTAGACGTGAGCTTCTGTCACTTTAGTAGACTTGCACTTCTGTCACGTTAGTAGATGTGCGCTTCTGTCACTTTAGTAGACGTGTGCTTCTGTCACTTTATTGGACGCCCGCTTTTATCACTTGTGTTGGACGCCAGCTTTTATCACTTTCTTAGACGCCAGCTTTTACTATTCCCAGTGTTGGACGAGCACTTCTATTATTCCAGTGTTGGACGAGCGCTTATATTATTCCAGTTTTGGACGAGTGCTTTTGAAATCTTATTTCCAAAAATCATTTTCATTTACGAAAACTTATTCCTTTTAATGCAGGTTATGAAAATTGATTTTCTTCATGCATCTTTTTAATTGAGCTTATTTATGAAAAAGAGATTTCATATCTTACAAATCATCTAAGACTTAAAACTAATTTCTTCGTTAAGCTCTTGTCTTGATGATTACTTGATCTTCGTTTTTGCTCTTTGATTACTCCAAGTTCTTCGTTGAATATTCTCCTTTGATTGCTCACTGAACTTGTTGAGTATTGCTTGATACCTGTGTTTACATTTTGACACTAAAAACACTTGCATACACATTAAGTTGTATTTGTCATATATCAAAATCTCTAAGTCATTGAGTTTAACATATAATGTTTGGTAACTTGGGATTAAAGCAATTACAAATCAGATAAAAAAACAAATCAATATCCCAGATTTTGCACGTCACGACCGTGATGCATGTCACGGCCAGGCCGTGACAAGTTCTGACTTGGAGATGGCTTCTCTGCTTGGTCTGTCACAGCCGTGATTGTCATCACGGCCTAGCCGTGATCAGTTCTGCCTTTGAGAGTCTGGTTCAGTTTGCATGTCACGGCTGTGATGGTCATCACGGCCTGGCCGTGATCAGTTCTGAGTTTAACCTTCTTTCTTTTCATCCCTACTCGATCATGGCCGTGATGCCTATCACGGTCAGGCCGTGATGGGCTCTGTTTGGCTCATTTTTCTTATATTTCAAGCTCCGCCTTCATGCAAACTCCAACATAACTGGTCCTGAGCATTTTAATCTTCAATTCCTGCACACAAACACCACAAAACTACCTTACCTGTTCAAAGGTAAAAACTCAAAAAAATCAAATTAAATATGCCTAAACTATATGAAAATGCATGCAAAATGACAAGGAAACATGAGGTGAAATCACACTCATCAAACTACCCCAAGCTTAAGATTTTGCTTGTCCTCAAGCAATCACTAAGGCCAGAAAAGATAAACAATCAAAGCATGGACAGTGAACCAAGAACCCGAGTAACAAATCCAAATAACAGACATATCCAATAAGAAGCCAAGAGACAATCAATTTCAAGTCCTTTTAGAAGCTTATGTTCCCTAAATTCATACCTCTCATTAATTCGGGCACTCTTCTCACCTCACTCAAGTGTTTATGGCTATATGACAATTCACTCAATTTCCTCAAGGAAGGTATTCTACCATAGCCTTGACTATTAACAAAATCTCTACTTTATTAATGAAAACACATAAGAATCAAGAGGTCTTTTATTTTGGTTGTAATGGGGTCATGAGATTAATCGTTAGGTGGGGAAACCAAGAAAAGGAAAATTCAAGAAGGCTAAACAAAATATCAAACAATGCAAAGCATGACAACCTCCTAAAATACATTTTTGGGCTTTAAATCACTCTTCCACCTTTCTTTCTTTTTCATTTTATTTCTCACTTTCTTTTTCTCATCCCCTTCTCCATTTTTTTTAATATTATTGTTTTATTATTTTATTATTTTTTCATTTGGAGAAGGAGATATTTTCAACTTGAGAGAACTATTTTTCTTTTCATCCCACAATTTATTATTATTTTTATTTTATTTATTTTATTTTATTTTTTTCAAACCATCCTTTTGCCCTTTTTACAATACTTTAAAAGGTACCATACCATGTATCATTCATCAAAATCAATCAGGGTACCAAGAAAAGCATTTTATTCTTTTAGGCTTAAAATTGGGCAACTAAGGGGTAGCATTTAATTAGTCATAATTCATAAGGCCAGAAAAATACATAGTGCCTCAATCTGTTTCAAATATGTTTTCAAAAATTTCTAAGTTTCAAAACGGTTTCAAGTCAAGTTCTAGAGAATACAATCCAAGAGGAAGATAACACTCAATCACAAAGAATGGGGTGAATTTAGTGAGTACCCCTTTAGGCTCAAAAATCTCGCATTTAGTAGTTTAAAATCAATAAGAAACATAAATCCAATGAACCACATGCTAATTATCAACTATCAAAAGATCATCTCAAGCATTTTTATTTTTAGCCTATCACAAGAATACAAAAATTTGGGTTCAAAAATTCACCGTCTCAATTCATTTGGCCCAAAGTTCCCACAATTGGATGCATACTTTAAGCAAGGGGTGATCTAATCATGTGATTATGCTAAACTACGCCTATATGAAAGCAACATGAAAAATGCAAAAATGCAAAAAAAAAAAAAAGAAGAAGCAAAAATACCCCTACCCCAAGCTTAAAAACTTACATTGTCCCCAATGTAAATAATCAAGTTGGAGGGAGGAGAAAAATGGAACAACTCACCGAGGTGGTGGAGGGTGTTGGCTCAAATGCCAGTCATAGAGCTGTTGGAGGACGCGTCACGGGCGTGACATTCATCACGGCCAGGTCGTGATCGATTCGGATACTGGTTACTAGGTTTTGTCACGGCCGTGATATACATCACGGCTAGACCGTGATATACATCACGGCTAGGCCGTGATCAATTCTGTTTTGTTGGGCTCCTTCACATCACGCTCGTGATGGCTATCACGGCTGGGCCATGATCAATTCTGACTTCTTTCTTCTTCACATCACGCTCGTGATGTCTATCACGGCCTGGGCGTGATCCCTTCTAGTTTTCAGCTTCTGGCCCATCACGGCCGTGACCTTCGTCACGGCTAGGCTGTGATAGATTTTGGTCTCCTCTTCCTTTTTGAAATTGCTCCATCATGGCCATGATGGCCATCAGGGCCAGGTCATGATCTCCTCTAACTTCATTTTTCCATGCCTTTTTGCTCTTCATGCCTTCATAACCTGAAAATACTTGGCAAAACCATCAATTTGTGATCTTTCTTCTGTTAATCTTCTCAAATTATTCAAAAACAAAATTCAAATACAAATTAAAAAGGGAAATAAAACTTGGGTTGCCTCCCAAGAAGCTCTTATTTACGGTCTTAAGCTAGACCATACTCCCTTCAATCAATCGGGATCAGCTGGGCTTGGAAATGAAAGAACACCTCTCTTCCAAGGAAGTCCTTCAAAGAGCCTATTTTGTTCATATGTCCACATGCACTTTCGTTTTACTCTTTTCACTAGGAGTTTCATGGCCTTACTTCCTCCCTGCGGAAGTTTTAACTTCACATGTTGAGCAACTCCAATTTCATCATTGTTTGATGCATCATTTGTCATGCCAAGTTTGGGTGTTGCTTCCATGTTAAGCTCTTCCTTAACCTTTGGAGGCATTATCTCAATCTTGCACACATGACTCTCAAAAGGAGGGTTGTTATATGAGTTAGTCAAATCAAAATACAGCCTTCCTTTCTCTATTATTGCTCCAGCTATGGCTAAGAATGGTCTTCCAACAATGATAGGGAATTTAGAATTCCCGTTCATATCCAACACCATGAAATCGGTAGGAATAAAAAATTTCCCTACCTTTATGGGGACATTCTCTAGTATGCCTAGAGGAGTTTTAGTTGAGCCATCCACAAATTGTAAAGAGAACTTGGATGGACTAAATTCCTTGGTTCCTAACCTCTCAAAGATAGTAAGTGGCATCAAACTCGCACTAGCCCCTAAGTCACATAAGGCATGGTCTATTTTCATTTTTCCAATTGAGCAAGCAATAGAGAAACTTCCTGGATCTTTTAGTTTAGGAGGCATATTAGTTTTTATCATGGCATCATGCTCCTCAATTAAGCTCTTAGTCTCTTTTTCTACTTGTTTTTTCTTGACTAACCTTTGTAGGAAAGGTATTGGGGGTTGGTAAGGTGGTGGAGGGACATACTTTGACTCTATCTCTTCTTGTTCACTCATGTCCTCCTCACATTCCACATCCTTTTCAACTACCCCAAGCTTATCATCCCTCAAGTATATAGCATTACAGTGCTCATTAGGATTAACTTCGGGTTGTCCTGGAAACGTACCTTTAGTTCTAGAATATGTACTAGCTTGTTGGGCAATTTGAGTTTCTAACATCTTATTATGGATGGCTAAGTTATCTACATTAGATGTTAACTCCTTTATTTCCTCATTGACTGCCCTACCTTGTTACCTAAACTCTTCATTTTGCTTTGTTTGAGTTTCAACAAAATTTTCAAAGAGACTCAAGTTTAGACTTTTGTGCCTGAGGATACCCCGATGCGGGTTTCCTATTACCTTGGCCTTCTTGGAATCCATGGTTCAATGTGTTGTTGTAGTTCCCATAGGAGAGATAAGGATTATTCTTCCTTACTTGGTTGTAAGGACTTGGGGGAGCATAATTTGGCAACTTTGGGTTCGTGTCATAGAAATTGTGACAAGAGTTCACTTGTTCCCCCGAAGCACTGGATCCAGGAGCAATACCATGTGGGCACTCCATTATGTCATGTCCCTGCATTCCACAAATCTCTCAAACAACATTAGTAGCACCTATTGAACTCACATTAGCCTTTTCAAGCTTATCAAAGCGTTTATTTAATGAATCAAATTTAGACATAATTAATCATTACTATTCATTTCAAACTTACCCCCCGAAAGCTTTTTCGGGTTATTACCTCTTTCCGAACCCCATTGGTGATAGTTGGTGGCTACCTTTTCAATGATATTGAACGCTTCTGTCAGTGGTCTATTCATAAAGGCTCCACCAGCTGTGGAGTCAAGTGACACCTTCGAAGAGTAATCCAATCCGTTGTAGAAGGTATGCACTAACAACCACCTCTCGAGCCCATGATGTGGGCAAGACTCTAGCAATCCTTTGTAATGATCCCAAGCTTCGGATAAGCATTCTCCGTCCTTTTGGAAGAAGCCAGTGATCTGAGTTCGTAGGCAAGCAGTCTTGGATGGAGGGAAGAATTTCTCCAAGAATGCCTGCTCCAGTTGGTCCCAAGTTGACAAAGTATTAGCGGACACTTGCTTCAACCAAGCTCTTGCCTTTCCAGTCAGAGAAGAGAGGAATAACCTCAAGCGAATAGCATCAATCGGGGCACCTTGAGGTCTTATTGCATCAGTGAACTCCAAGAATGTCTCCACATGATCCGTCGGGTCCTCCGAGGGTAATCCTCCAAATTGATGTTGCCTAATCATGCCAATTAACTGAGGCGGTATAGTGTAGTTCTCCTCCTCAAGTTCTGGCCTAACAACCCCAGTTCGCAAACCCCTAGCATTTGGGGCTGCATAGTCCTTCAGTGGTTTGGTATCCGGTAGATTCGTCATGAGTGGAATGGGAATCAACCTCTCTCTCTCTCTTTGTATTTGTAGTCTCCTAAGTCTATGAAAGGTCCTTTCGATCTCGGGGTCAACTTCAATAAGATTTCCAAGACTTTTGGATCTTTGCATAAAAGAGAAAAATACTTGCAAAAGAGAGATAGATACTCTAGGAAAAAAAAAGAAAATAAAAATAAATAAATAATAAATAATAATAATAATAAGAATGTCCAGAAAAATCAATTTAAAAATTAAATTGAAATTCAAGAAAGCACAGTCCTCGACAACGGCGCCAAAAACTTGATGGCGTGATTCCGCAAGTGTACGGCTTTGTCGTCAAGTAATAAAAAGATCGAACCCATAGAGACCGTGATCTTAAATAACAATTAACTATTAAATCAATTTAACTAAACTATATAAAAAAAAGATTTGGAAAAGATTTGGTCTTTAAAATAAGAATTAACTAGCAAGTCAAATATTTAAAACGCAATCAATTAAAATCACAATCAAATCAAATCTGGAATTTTTCAATATCAAAAGAGATTTCCAAGAATTGGTTTACCAAAGAAGATCACGCCATGCTACTAAATTGACTACCCCTCTTGTCAATAATCAAAATTGCTTTGAAGGTGAATTTATCCTAAATAAGTTAATGTTCAGGATACAAGAACCATGCCCAATTAAACCAACCCCTACTCTCGTGGTAATTGAATTTAAATTGAACCCTTTAAGCTTTGTGACAATTAAGTGAACCCTCAAAGGACTGCTTCTAACTCTCGTGATTTAAGTCCTAAGTTCAATCCCAATAGATCCAATACCTAAGTTCACTTCTATATTCATCCTTAGAGTATCTATGACATGCAAATAAGTGCACCCCAAATTCACAAGTAATTCATGCAGTAAGAATTAAATCTAAATAAAAATTGAAATTAACAAGAAGCAAAACGTCAATTTATCACATAAAACGAGTCTTGGGCTTAGCCCCAATCCATATAAATAAAAAGACTACTCAAGCATTGTCATGGTCAAAGCAACCTTGAATAACAAAAGCATAAAAAAAAAACCTAAGAGAAAAGAAGAAATTGAGAATAAGAGAAATCCTAATTTTTTCCTAAGGTAGCAGCCTAGAGGTACCTATTTTCGAGCCTAAGAGTCCTATATATAATGTAGGATAACTTGGGATTAAAGCAATTACAAATCAGATACAAAAAAACAAATCAAAATCCCAGATTTTGCATGTCACGGCCAGGCCGTGACAGGTTCTGACTTAGAGATGACTTCACTGCTTGGTCTGTCACGGCCGTGATGGTTATCACGGCCTAGCCGTGATCAGTTCTGACTTTGAGAGCCAGGTTCAGTTTGCATGTCACGGCCGTGATGGTCATCATGGCCTGGCCGTGATCATTTCTGAGTTTAACCTTCTTTCTTTTCAGCCCTACTCGATCATGGCCGTGATGCCTATCACGGCCAGGCCATGATGGGCTTTGTTTGGCTCATTTTTCTTGTATTTCAAGCTCCGTCTTCATGCAAACTCCAACATAACTGGTCCTGAGCATTTTAATATTCAATTCCTGCACACAAACACCACAAAACCACCTTACCCGTTCCAAGGTAAAAGCTCACAAAAACAAAATTAAATATGCCTAAACTAAATGAAAATGCTTGCAAAATGACAAGGAAATATGAGGTGAAATCACACTCATCAACAGGCAAACACAAGAAGGGGGTTGAATTGTGTTTGTTAATAATTTTCTAAAAACAACCTCTAAAACTATTTTTGCACACAAGAAAATTAAATCAGAAGCAAGCACAAAGAAATAGATCTCTTTTAAAAAGAAAGCTTTAACAAAAGCAATATCAAAACCCCTCAGTCAGTAAAAACAAATAAAGCAGTAAGAGTTTAGGGATAGAAGAATCACACAAGATGTTTTATCCGGGTTCACTCTCTTCCAACCAAGAGCTACGTCCAGTCCCTTCTGCTTGAAGGTTTTTCTCTACTATTTTCCACAATATATTACCACCATGTATTCAACACCTCTCCAGGCTTACAAGTATTTCTCTCTTACCAAGCCTCTTCAGGCTCTAACTTTAACAAAGAGATTTAACTTATGATCTTCTAAACTCACTGAGTGTGAGGATATGAAAGTTTAAGATCAAATGAATATTTTCACAATATTCAAACTAAAGAATACAGACTCTTGATTTTAAAGAAATATGAGTATGAATGATTGTTATTGACAAAAGTTGAGCTAGCAAAACTTGTGCAGGCGAAAAGTTGTTCATCGGTATATGAGGTCTTCTATTTATAGTGACCTTCTTCTTCACTTGTATTTCTTCAACGGTTATTTTGAATAGTCCCATTTAGAGATAGTATTTAATGCATGATATCCGTTGTGACTGATAGTTTGATCGTGGCAATGCTAAATAGTACTCTTGGTTATCGAGATAGCATGAAATGGAGGCTCACTGCTGAGTATTGCAGCTTGAGAACTTGTTGTTCCTCCTATATGTACAATCCAGCTTTTTCAGTCATAAAGTTGTCATCGTATAGATCGTTTTGCAGTTTCTCATTGTACGATTCTGCTTTTTACATTTCTTTGATGGTACTATGTTTCTTTTATATCAAGGTAAAACATTAAAGCAGATAAAACAAATGTGAAGAAAAAAAATTCTATTGAAACAAATATCAATCATTTGAAATAAATTCAAGAGATTCGGATTGCATTTATTCATTCAAAGATGGAGCTCGTCTACTTAGTTATATGTGAGACTACGTCTGTTCATTATTTTATTTTGCTCGTCTGCTGACGTGACATATCCTCTCATCTATCAAGCCTTTGGACTTGCAATACCTCAATGAGTTATCATAGTCCCCGTCTGGTGACGTGGCAGTTAGAGCTCGTCTACCTGATTATTTTATTTTTCAGTTCATTCAATTTTACCAATTACTTTCGTCTGCTGACGTGGCAAGCTAGACACGTTTACTATCAAGTTTTTGGACTTGCTGTATCCAAGAAGTTATTTTGATTTCCGTCTAGTGAGCATTTAGTGCCTAGTCTACTTAAAGAAACCAGTCTACTTAATTAAATAAAAAAAATAACTTTACCAAAACATTGAGTAGCCCGTCTACAAGGGTGGGCGCGTATTTTTCTCAAGGAGTCCAATGAAAACTTATCCCAAGTTTCTATTACTCATATTTAAATATTCCTGCATAACTGAAAGCACATGTTAGATTTCAACTAACACTTTTCCAAGCAAATTTAATTCTTTTGTTAACATCAAAGCATAAAGATTATTTAATCCAATATTGCTTTGGTTCCAACAATCTCCTCCTTTTTTATGATGACAAAAACTAATTAAAATTGAGTAGCAAAGTCTAAGAGAGCTTACTAAGCTCCCCCTAAAACAAAGCATACAAACTTTAACAGGAAAAACATAAGACAGAAATTCAGCAGCACATGTATATATAACTTATCAAATCAGTGCAACTACTTATCAGTTAAGTATAGTATCAGAGCTTTAAAGTCTTTATCAAACTTAAACAAGTTTCAGAGCAAATAAGATATATCATATCAAACAGTGTTAGAGCACATGGATTTAGGATATATTACATCAATAAACAAATCACAACAAACAGTATCAGGGCAATAAAAATAGATATATCAGAGCAATATTTGTATTAGCATAGCAAATCATGTCAAAGTATAAACAGAAAGAGACATGCATATGCAGACAAACGTATAAAAACTGATTTCATAAATTTAATTATCTTATCCTTTCTCCCCCTTTTTTGTCATTAGACAAAAAGGTAAAGGGATTAGACCATTATTGTCAGTAATATTAAACAAAAGAAGGATAAAAGGTTAAGGTTAGGCCTGAGGAGGTGGTGGAAGTGGAGAGTTTTGAGTCTGGCTTTTCTTGAAATCCATTAGGAATTCCAGTATTTTGTTGACAACTTCTAAGGTTGGAGCCATTGATGTTTGAACTTGTTGTTAGACATCCTCCTTAATTTTCTCAATCATCTTCTCAACCTTTTCATCAACTATCTTGCCAACTCTGTCATCAACTATTTTTCCAAGTATCTCTTCAAGGTTCTGTGGCAGAGCATGTTGTCTTGAGCTTTTAGCAGATTCTTGAAAGGTGCTTAATGCTCTGGAGTAGTCAGGATGATCTGAAGGGAGAACTACAGCTAGAGCTTGTGGTTGAGAGGAATGCTTTCTAGATGAGCTTTGTTTGGAAATGGACTCGGCAGTTTCTTCTTCATGGCCACCTGAGCCAAAAATAGTGGCATTCATGCCAGGTCCGTCAACGACAATTTCATCTTCTAGGAGCTCAGAAGGAGGTGAAGATGGAGCAGGATTAATCACTAGAAGGGGTAAATGGGTCATTGATACTTCCTTTGCCCATATGATGGGGTAGGAGAATTCCACATTTCGACTTGTTATGGAAAGTCCCCAAAGATCTTTGTAGATCATGTACCGGAAGTTTGAAAGACCATATTTGCCTCTGACTTTAGGAATTTCCTTTTTCTTTTCTTGGGTCAGTCCAGAGGAAGATGCTTCTCATGTGTAGTGGATGATGTGGGATTTCCATAAGTCTGCAGCACGTTGTTAATTGATCAACCCAATAGATTCAAAATGTAAATAGTAGTCCAGCATGGAGTAGTCAAAAGTCTCTTGATTCAGATCAAGCATGATTGATTCAGCTTCTGGCATAACTCCTTTGAATCTTCTATTCTTCTTGTCCTTGTCCTTGTTCAGATCAACCATCTGTTGTCTTGGACAGATTATGTAAGGCATGATTCCAATTCTTGTTGTTGTATTATGTCTCAGTCATGATGGAGGGACAAAATGTGCGGCTCTATCAACTCTGAAATGACTGAATTCCCACTTCAGCATTTCATAGATGAGCTAATCCACAAAGAAATCAGGGGCCCTCCCATAGACACTGGGTTGCTCGAAGGATACCCATCTTGTGTTACCGTCCAAGATTATAAGAACATGTTTTGAAGATCTGGCTCTTCTGTTTGGGATGGTAGGAAGATTTTTCCTTAAAGGGTGTCTCCCATTTAGGTATTACATGTCTCTCAACTTCATCAGTGAAAGGTATGAGAGGTGGAGTTTTGACAAGGTTAAGGTAGATTTTTCTGGGGGGGAATTTGTTTAGGGGCAGGTGGGTGACTAAAGGTCCCGTGTTGCTGTACATTTGTGAAGGCACTATTGTGATTAGTTTGCAGTCAGGATAGGGTAGATGGAAGGGTTCAACTGTGGGTCTACTTCTTCCTCATACTCAGGTAAGGGGTACCACCTGTTAGGGATGTGTTCAAGTTCAGGCTAGTGAGTGAGAAGCAGAACTCTCCTTTACTTTGGCCCAATCCTCAGATTTGCCATCATAAATAACAGAAATTGGGGTGAAGGGAAATAAGGTTCTTAAAGGTTTTGGGAAGGGAGCACCAGGGGAAATGCCATCATCTAGTTGATTAAACCAGGGATCATTGGCAAGGATAATTGGTTGAAATTGTGGTCTGGATGAGGAGGCTATTTGTGAGTGAGCAGGTGAAGGTGTAGGCAAGTTTGTAGTTTGGTCAGTTTGTGTTGGTTGGGGTGAAAAAGGTGTGGGAATGTATACATCATCAGTCATGTTTTGGTTGAACACTTCATTTGGAGCAGAGACAACAATATCATCAGAACCAATAGTACCAGAGAGAGAATCACCTCTATTTTATAAACTAGATACTAAGGCATATACTGTTATTTGAACAGGATCACTAGTAGAGATGGTTACCTTAGAAGTCTTAGTTGTTATGGCCTTTCTTGCAGGTTGCCTTCTGATTTGATTTGAGACAGGCACACCGGTCTCAACAGCAGTGACAACAGCAGAAGTTTTCTGTTTCTTCAGGATAGTACTGATAGGAACTCTGTCCTCATCATCTTCCTCGTCCTCATTGTGTGAGAAGATGACTCTTCTTTTCTTCTTAGCAGGAGCATCAGTGGGTTCCCTAATAACAATGCCACCAGATGGCCTCTTCCGGGAAAGATTCCTTGCTGCAGTGGTCTTTTTTCTGACATCTTTCTTTGGTTCCACAGCCTCAACACTGTTTTGTCCCACCATTTCCTCCTTCATTTTCATAAGTTCCTCTGTTTTAGCAATAGCAGCAATAGCATATGTGCTAAGATTCATGTTTTCTATATTCATTTTGCCAAAGTCTGCAGCTGACATTGGTTTTTCAATGAGAATTCTGGCTTGTTCCTCAAGAGTCCTTGCAGCAAGAAATTCATGGATTCCTTGAGCCTTGAAGAACTTAGAAAGAAGATGATAATAGGGAAATGCTGAGAGTCTTTTCTTGTTCATCACAGCATCTCTAAATCTTCCATACAAAATTCTTGGAAGATTGATCTTCGTTTCGGTGAGAAGATGGCAGAGACAGAATTTATGCAGGGAGGAGAGGTTGTCCTTGGATCCAACCTTATGAAGAACCACTTTATTAAGAAGCTGATGAACGATGCGAACAATGTCTTTCATTTCAACAGCTTTCCAAGAGTGAGTTCTGACCGTGTCTTCTCTCATTAAGCAGACTTCAATGGTCTCTGAGCCGCCTAAATCAGCTTCCCCTGTTTCGGTAAGGGTCAACCCTTCCTGGGCGCAGAAGATGGCATCAGCAATAGTCTTCTCAGAGACTACAATCTTCTTTCTCAACACAATAGGGAAGAAGTCAGTATCAGTCACTTGAACATTCCTCCATAAATCCCTAATTAGGTTCGGAAAAACAGAGACTTTCTTTGTGAAGAGTCCTCCCCAACCAGCAAAGATTAACATACTTGCTAATGTCCAAATTATAGTCTTGCAGCACTCCAAAGTTGAAATGATGCTCAATTGCCATGTTAAGCTTGTCCGCGTTGAAGGTTGAAGAAGAAGCCATTTTTGGTGAACAGAGAGCTTAGGGTTTGAAAGCAGAGAGAGAGAGATAGCTCGAGAGATCAGGGAAGTGTAAAGTTTTTCTCAGAGGGAAAAGATTACTTTTAAAAGATTTTTGAATCCCAAAGGTTTATCAAAAGGAAAATCTTTTGACAAGACATGTTATTATGGATAAAATGGCGTTGGTATTTTGGAACTCTAAAAGGTTTTGATGGGATTGATGAAATTACTCACTCGGCAAAGAGAATAAAGGATAAATTTTTCATTGAGACAAAATAAATGCATTTAAAAATATGCTTAGATGTAGGCAGATGTGGACTCGTCAGAAATTACATAATGGACAGTAAACAATACCAGTAGACGCAACATATAGTAGATGTGTGACACATCATGCAATAGACGCACAACTTTTAATAGGTATTAGACGTGCATAAGTAATAGACGCAAGATTATCAAAAAAAATTCTCAAGGCTGGACGCCTAAATTAATCAACACATATCATGTTAAGATGCTTCCTAATAAAGATAAATCTATCCTCCGCAAGAGGTTTAGTAAAGATATCTGCCCATTGATGGTCAGTATCTACAAATTGAATATCAGATACACCTTTTTGCACATAACCCCTAATAAAATGATGTTTTATCTCTATGTGCTTAGCTCTAGAATGCAAAATTGGATTCTTAGATAGATTTATTGCAACAGTATTATCACACATAAGTGGAATACTACTTACAAACACATTGTAATCCTCCAATTGATGTTTGATCCCGAGAAGTTGTGAGCAACAACTTGAAGCTGATATATACTCGTCTTCAACAGTTGATAAGGTAATGGTACTTTGTCTTTTGCTTGACCATGAGACAAGATTAGCTCCAAAGAAGTGACACCCACCACTAGTGCTTTTTATTTCAATTCTATCTCCAAGCATAGTCAGCATCACAGAAACCAACTAATCTGTAATCTTTATTTTTCTTAAAGCACAAACCAAGATTAGTAGTGCCTTTTAAATATCTAAAAATTTTCTTAACTGCTGATAAGTGAGATTCTCTAGGATCAGATTGAAATCGAGCACACAAACATATACTGAACATAATATCGTGCCTAGATGCGAAGTAAGATATAAGAGAGATCCTATCATACCTCTGTATACCTTTTGGTCTACCTTTTTCTCTTTATCATCTTTGTTCAGTATGGAAGTGGGGTTCATAGGAGTATTCATTGGCTTACAATCATCTATCTTAAACTTCTTCAGAAGCTCTTTTGTATACTTAGTTTGGTGGATGAGCACCTCGTCCAAGGTTTATTTTACTTGAAGTCCAAGGAAGAATTTGAGTTCTCCCATCATGCTCATTTCAAATTATTTCTACATTAACTTAGAGAATTCTTTGCATAGAGACTCATTAGTACCACCAAAAATAATATCATCAACATATATTTGTGCAACTATGAAATTAGACTTAATGGTCTTTCTAAATAAGGTTGTGTCAACCTTTCCTCTATTGAATCCATTTTCCATAAGAAAGGAACTTAGTTTGTCATACCAAGCTTTAGGAGCTTGCTTAAGTCCGTACAAAGCTTTCTTAAGCTTATATACATGTTCAGGATGAGTTTCACACTCAAAACCCGGAGGTTGCATAACATAAACTTCTTTATTAATAAAGTCATTTAGAAAAACACTTTTAACATCCATATAAAAAGCATAATACTATGATGTGCAACCAATGAAAGTAGAATTCTAATAGCTTCTAATCTAGCAACTGGTGAAAAAGTTTTAGTATAATCTATACCTTCTTCTTGAGAGAAACCTTGAGTAACAAGTCTTGCTTTGTTTCTTATTACCTTACCAATTTCATCAAGTTTGTTTCTGTAAACCCACTTTGTTCCAATCACTGATTTGTCTTTGGACAGGGGAACCAGAGTCCAAACTTCACTTCTTTTAAACTGATTGAGTTCTTCTTGCATAGCTAGAATCCAACCATCATCTAGCAGAGCCTCTTCTACAATCTTTGGTTCCAACTCAGAGACTAGTGCAGAAATATCTTGTTCTCTGAAAGGTGATCTAGTTCTTAGCTTGTCGTTGGGGTTTCCAATGATCTGATCTTGTGGATGATAATTCTTGAAGTACCAAGATTTTTGAACTGTATCATGTTGAGAAGTGGAAGTTTCTGGTTGTTGAGTGGGGTCATCTGCTTGATCATCAATTTTTATCTCTAGTGAGTCTCCTGGAAATTTTAGATCAAGATCTGCAAAAGCTTCATCTAGCTCTGATAATTGCTTATCAGGCTATTTGTCATCAAACTTGACATGAATACTTTCCTCTACTATCAGAGTCCTAGAATTATAAACTGTAAAGCCTTTAGATGTTTCAGAATATCCTAATAGTATTCCATTATCTGTTTTAGCATCAAACTTACCAAGTCGATCTTTAGTATTCAGTATATAACATTTACAACCAAAAGGGTGAAAATAAGATATGTTGGGTTTTCGTCCTTTCCACAGTTCATAAGGAGTATTATTCAGGATAGGTCTAATGTATATTCTGTTCTAAATGTAGCGGCAGTATTAACAACTTCAGCCTAGAAGTGTCTAGGGACAGAGTTGTCATTGAGCATAGTCCTAGCCATCTCTTGAAGATGTCTATTATTTCTCTCCACCACACCATTTTGTTGTGGTGTTCTAGGTCTTGAGAAGTTGTGAAGGATACCACTTTCTTCACAGAACTTATGAAATAGCTCATTTTCAAACTCTCCCCCATGGTCACTTCTGATTGAAGTGATACACATGCCTTTTTTATTCTGTACATGTTTGCAGAATACAAAAAAGATCTTAAAAGACTAATCCTTGTGAGTTAGGAACATAACCCATGTCCATATAGTGTAGTCGTCTACTATGACAATACAATATTTCTTACCACTGACAGAGGCAGTCCTTGTTGGACCAAAAAGTTCAAGGTGTAGCAACTCTAGTGGTCTATTGGTACTAACAACATTCTTAGATTCAAAAGAACCTTTGACTTGTTTTCCCTTTTGACCTGCATCACAGAGAGCATCAGATTTGAACTTAAGGTTTGGTAGTCCTCTCACGAGGTTATGCTTGTTTAGTTTTGAAATTAATTTCAAGCTTGCATGACCTAGCCTTTTGTGCCAAATCCATCGCTCATCTTCAATGGACACTAGACAAGAGACAATTTGATTTGAAAGGTCCTCCAAGTCAATCTTATAGAGATTGTTTTGCCTTTTAGCAGTGAATAAAAGTGATCCATCATCTTTCTTGACAGTACACATGTTCTTATCAAAAGAAACCGCATATCCACTGTCACATAATTGACTTCTGCTTAGCAGATTGTGCTTCAAGTCATTTACTAAAAGAACATTATCAATGGAGGGAAAATGATGTTTACCAATTTTACCTATACCAACGATTTTCCCTTTCTTATTTCCTCCAAATGTGACCCAGCCACCATCTTTGGGCTTAAGGTTTTGGAACATAGACCTTTCTCCAGTATGTGTCGTGAGCAATCACTGTCCAAGTACCAAGACATCTGTTTCCTTCCTGCTGTTAAGCAAATCCGCAATAGGTATTATGTTATCTTTAGGTACCCAAACTGACTTGGGTCCTTTCTTGTTAGTTGTCACTGGACGAGTATGCTTAGCATGTTTATTGTGTATGCATCTAGATGTAATATGCCCACCTTTTCCACACACTTTGCAAAAGGTTTTGGACGAGCTAGACTTAGCTTTAGCATATTTATATGGAACTTTTGAAGTTCTACGCTGTATATGTGATTTTGACTTTTTGTGAGATGCTTCTTGCTTCTCTTTGTCATAACCAAGGCCAGATTTATCATGAGGTGACCTAGAGTATCTTAAAATGAGACTAAGCTTATCTAAACCACCTACAAGCTTTGACAGAGAATCTGTCAGATATGTTATATCTTGTTTCAGTTTTTCAACTTCACAAGAAACATCAGGTTCACACTTCATTTTGTTAGTTGGATTAACATTCACTGATTTTAGTATGTCATTTTCATCTTTAAGGTTTTGTTTCTCAGTGCAGACCCTATCATATTCTCTAGACAGTTTAGAAAATTTCTTTTTGAGACTCTTATATTCTCATGATAGTATAGACGACTCATGCAATAGTTCATCAAAAGCATTTTGAAGAGTGGAAGGGCCGGAGTCCGTTACCTCAACATCAGTGTATTCGCTTTCTGATGCAATGTCTGCCATGAGACATATATTTGCCTCTTCCTCAGCTTCATTTTCTTCATCTGATGAAGACAGATCAAGATCTTCCCATGTAGCAACTAAGCCTTTCTTCTTTTTGAACAATTTCTTTTTATCCTTTAGCTCATGGCAGTCAGCTTTGAAATGACCAGGTTTCTTGCATTCAAAGCACAAGGGGGGACCTTTTTCCTTGGAGTCTGACTTCTCCTTGGAAAACTTTTTGTTGAATTTCTTCCTTCTGAAGCCACCTTTCTTTCTCCACATATGTTGAATCTTCCTAAAGATGAAGGACAACTCATCCTCGTCTGATCCTTCATCATTGTCAGAAGATCCAGACTCATCTAATGACTCAGCAGCTTTGAGAACCTTTGATGAGCTTGCTTTCTTTGCCTTTAGAACAATAGATTTTCCTTTTCTGGAATTTTCTTCTTCATTAAGTTCAAGTTCATGAACCTTGAAAGATCCAAGAAGCTCTTCCAAAGATAGAGTATTCGGGTTTTTGGCTTCCTGAATAACAGTAACTTTGGGTCTCCATTTGCTTGGATAGACTTCTCAGGATTTTTCTAACACGATCTCTATTTTCGTAGACTTTTCCAAGAGATCTGAGACTGTCGGTGATTGTTTGGAATCTTCCAAACATTTGGTCTATTGTTTTATGTTCACCCATCTTGAACAACTCATACTGATGAACCCGCATGCTGATCTTTGATTCCTTTACTTGAGAGGAATCCTCATGAGCTAGGGCAAGAGTATCCCAGATTTCTTTGGCAGTATTGCAGCTGTGAACTTTGTCATGTTCAAATCTGGTTATAGCACACATGAGATAGTGTTTAGCCTTCAGATTCAGCTGATGTTGGTTTTTCTGCTCTTGAGTCCATTGGGTTCTAGGAATAGCAGCTACAACTTCATCTATTGGTTATGTGTAGCCGGATTCAATAGCTCCAAAATATCTAGATTATGCGCATCCAAGAAGGCCATCATTATCTTCTTCCAGTATTCATAATCTGTTCCATCAAAGAGAGGAGGTCTGTTGATAGCTTGTCATTCTGCATCCATGGTTGTTGGATCGTACTTCCTCAACACTTGTTAGATGCTCAACCCTTTCGAGGCTGAGCTCTGATACCAACCGAAGTTGACAAAGGCAAACACAAGAAGGGGGGTTGAATTGTGTTTGTTAATGATTTTCTAAAAACAACCTCTAAAACTATTTTTGCATGCAAGAAGGTTAAATCAGAAGGAAGCACAAAGATATATATCTCTTTTAAAAACAAAGCTTTTACAAAAGCAATATCAAAACCCCTCAGTCAGTAAAAACAAATAAAGCAGTAAGAGTTTAGGGATAGAATAATCACACAAGATGTTTTATCCTGATTGTCTCTCTTCCAACCAAGAGCTACGTCCAGTCCCTTCTACGTGAAGGTTTGTCTCCACTATTTTCCACAATAGATTACCACCAAGTATTCAACACCTCTCTAGGCTTTCAAGTATTTCTTTCTTACCAAGCCTCTTCAGGCTCTAACTCTAACAAAGAGATTTAACTTATGATCTTCTTAACTCACTGAGTGTGAGGATATGAAAGTTTAAGATCAAATGAATATTTTCACAATATTCAAACTAAAGAATACAGACTCTTGCTTTTAAAGAAATATGAGTATGAATGATTGTTATTGACAAAATTTGAGCTAGCAAAACTTGTGCAGGCGAAAAGTTGTTCTTCAGTATCTGAGACCTTCTATTTATAGTGACCTTCTTCTTCACTTGTATTTCTTCAACGGTTATTTTGAATAGTCCCGTTTAGAGATAGCATTTAATGCATGATATCCATTGTGACTGATAGCTTGATCGTGGCAATGCTGAATAGTACTCTTGGTTATCGAGATAGCATGAAATGGAGACTCACTGCTCTGAGTATTGCAGCTTGAGAACTTGTTGTTCCTCCTTTGTGTTCAATCCAGCTTTTTCAGCCATAAAGTTGTCATCGTACAGATCGTTTTGCAGTTTCTCATTGTACGATTTTGCTTTTTGCATTTCTTTGATGGTACTATGTTTCTTTTACATCAAGGTAAAACATTAAAGCAGATAAAACAAATGTGAAGAACAAAAATTCTATTGAAATAAATATCAATCATTTGAAATAAATTCAAGAGATTCGGATTGCATTTATTCATTCAAAGATGGAGCTCGTCTACTTAAAAACTCCGTCTACTTAGTTATATGTGAGCCTAAGTCTGTTCATTATTTTATTTTGCTCGTCTGTTGACGTGGCATATCCTCTCGTCTATCAAGTTTTTGAACTTGCTATACCTCAATGAGTTATCATAATCTCCGTCTGGTGACGTGGCAGTTATAGCTCGTCTACCTGATTATTTTATTTTTCAGTTCATTCAATTTTATTAATTACTTTCGTCTGCTGATGTGGCAAGCTAGACATGTTTACTATCAAGTCTTTGGACTTGCTGTATCCAAGAAGTGATTTTGATTTCCGTCTAGTAAGCATTTGGTGCTTAATCAACTTAAAGAAACTAGTTTACTTAAAGAAACCACTCTACTTAATTAAATAAAAAAAATAACTTTACCAAAACATTGAGTAGCCCGTCTACAAGGGTGGACGCGTATTTTTCTCAAGGAGTCCAATGAAAACTTATCCCAAGTTTCTATTACTCATATTTAAATATTCCTACATAACTGAAAGCATATGTTAGATTTCAACTAATACTTTATCAAGCAAATTAAATTTTTTTGTTAATATCAAAACATAGAAATTATTTATAGTGTTTTGGTTCCAACACTCCAAAGAGTCAGATTCAGAAATCAGCTTTCGCACACCATACCCCCATGTCGTATGAAGATCTCAGCCTTTATGTTTGTTACCACACCAATGGAACCAGCAAACCCTGGTATCCACTCTCCCATGTAATTTTGAAGCACCCCCCAAATCTTGCTATACCCACAAGAGCATGCCATCAACATTTAGTTTATAAGTACCTGAGAAAGGCGCAATCTAACCAACCCATCTGCTCTCCCTACTGATTGTGTAAGCTCCACACTCCTGATCAAATGAATGATACGCATAAGAGGCCACTTCTCTTACTCCAACACCTCAGCGTTTCTAGCATGCCATTTTGTTGAAATTTCAATTCATGTTTGTCACTAATGTGAGAAGAAAAACGTACAGAACAAATCAACTTATTTTGTTGAAATTTTAATTCATGTTTGTCACTTTACAATTTTCCTTAACATTATCCTTTTTCTTTTGCTAAATGAAAACTTGCTGCTAAATTTTCTATAGCTATATGAACAAATAGATTATTTCCATCTATGTATAATAAAATTGTTATGCTAAGACGGTGTTTGGAAGAACTTAATTATTTAAGTTTTTTGAACTTATCTTATGATATAAGCACTTATACAGAGTATTTGAAAGAATTTATAAATAAAAGTTTATGTCATCCTATAAATTATTTTGGACTTATTTTCATATGCTACCCAGAGAAGCCTGGGCTTTTAGCTTATGCGGAACTTATGACACAGGTGCTCTCTTCGATCTCCATATCCATCGTTATTTAATTATTATTATTTATTTCTTAATTTCTTCTTGTTTTTTGTTACTCAGCGGCAAAACCACGTTCATTTCTCATCTAACCTAGCAGCAACCATCCACCTGCCCAAAGGGTCCATCGTCGTCCGTCTGCATCTGCATCTGCATCTGCATCTGCATCCTCCGTCCACCTACCATTTCCATGTCCTCCGTCCGTCGTCCACATCCTCTTTTTTAAATATTTAAGGTTAAAAAAAAACCCAACATTTTAAATTATTTTTTAAAGTTACATTTTTAATTTTAATTTAATAAAATTAAATTCTTCATTTTTAAAGTGCTTATAAACATTTATGTTGTAATTCATTCAAACGTCTTAATTTATATAAGTATTTTTTAAAGTATGTATCCAAACATAAATAATTTATTAAATTTAAATATTTATGATATAAACTCTTATGTAATAAATACTTACACAATAAATACTTGGATTAAATTGTTTATTCAAATACGACATAAATATGATTTCCAACCATATGGTGTCTGTTGCTATCATTTAACCTGTCATTTTCCCTTTATTTTAAAAAAAGACTGTCATTTATAGAGCTTAGAAACGCTTTCTTTCCCTTGCAGGTTGCAACAGCATGATTGAACTAGTGTCACTCCCTCGTCCCACATTCTTTCTTACGTAAAATGCTTTTTCCCGTCAGATAATTGTTTAATCATCACAAAGCAGTTTATTCCACATACGCGACAAACTTGAAGATGGTCACAGAAGAAAGAACAAGAAACGAAAATAACTTGAATGCATTGTCAAGGCCGGTAATTCAGAAAATCATTTGAAAATTTATTAATAACCTGTTCATAATTAAGATTCTTTAAAAAGTCACTTTCGATAAAAATCAAAGTAGGATTATACAATCAAAATAAAAGAATGAGAGAATTAGAAAAAAAAAAGTCTAAATAGTAAATAAATTAGAAATATATCAAACTTTAACTTTTGACATATTTTAATATACACATATACATTTGACATATTATTTTTTATCACTCTATTATAACTTTTTTTGGAATAACTATTTTTCTTGATAAAAAAATAATTAAATAAAATTTTTATTTATTATCTATATATACTATATAATAATATTTTACATATTATCTAATACCCCGAAAAAATGGAACCGGTGCCCATCCTCTCGGCCACCCTATGTATTGTCAAACCAACAATTGACAGAATTGAAAGTTCTTGAACTCAATGATCGCAAGTAGACTGCCGAGGTGCATATATATATACATATATATATATATATATATATATATATATATATATAAAAGATAAGTTTATGTTAACTGTTAATTAAAATATTATAATTATAATTATTGTTTCGTGCTTTAATTATTAACTAAATGTTTGGTTTATTAAGGAAAATGTTATTCTCACTCTTCTTTTTATAAAGCTTCTTTAAAATAAACAAAATATAAAATGAGAAAGTGATAATATTCATTATTTATTAGTTAAAGCGAGTTGAAATATTAATATACTTTAATTAATCAAAAGTGAATATACCTTTATTTTTTTGCTTTACACTTTTATTGTATCTAGTCCATTATTTTTATTGTATGATCATTTTTTACACCTAGATTCTAATCATCTATTATTTACACATTGATATTTCCAAAGTAAAAGTGATTTGATTAATGGTTATAAAATTATTTAAAAAAGACATAAGGAAAAACGGTGTTAGAATAATCTAAAATGTTATTATTATAATTATAATATAACTATTGTTTTATGCTTTAATTATTAACTAAATGTTAAGTCTATTAAGGAAAATGTTTATTTTGTTGTTTTTTATTACAGCACTTTTTTACAAATAAATTGTAATCATCTATTCTCTGTCTATTTTTTAAAAAGAATATTTGATTAAAAATTATAAAATAGGTGTAAAAAATCTAACGATGTGAAAATATGATGGTTGGTCTTTAATCTTGATCAGGAAAAAGATGTTATAGTAAAGTAATAACGAGTCTTTTAAGTAGCAAGTACAGTATGAAACTACCAGCACGTGGTTGGTCCAAGTGATAACGAGCTTGGATCCTTTAAGCAGTTGATCATGAGTTCGATTCCTGACTCTTACGTATAAAAAAAACCTGATTAAAAGAGATCAATCCTTAAATATTGTTCAATACATTGAGAGCTAGATTAATCTTCATATTTATATGTGCAGGATATTCTGAAAAAAAAAGAAAAGTACCATATGAACCCAGTCAATACCTCACAACTCAACTCAACCTCTGGAATAGTCACCATCCACGCAGCGTGTTTACCGGTCCAGAGTCCAGACTCCTTCATCGGGGAAGCGTGTTGAGTTGTCACTAAACGCTTCTGGGACCATCAATAGAACATTAATTACGTTTCAACAGTGAAGAACCTAGGGATGATATAGACATGCACGTGTTTTGACTATTAATTGTAGTGATTATGTTTTGTTATGAAAGTTATTTTTTGTTATGATTGTAGTGATTATTATTATCATTTTTATACGGTAGTAATATTGTTATAGAGTTTAACCGGTATATATCGTCGTTATAAATATTTTTTATATTATCAACTAATTGATAAATTATCATTTTATTAAAAATCTTTGATTCTTATTTAATTTATCTTAAAAGTCATTCATACTATAATTTGTAATTAATTGATAGTATAAAAAACTCTACACTAATAAGATGTACCAATTAAACTCTATTGTTATATATACGAGAAGGGGATAAAATTATCAAATTCATTATATTCGTTTTTTAGTGAAAATTGTAATTTGGTATATGTGAATTGGAAAAAGTGGTGTCTGATAACCATATTACGGTAACCCCATCAAACCTCATAGTGGCCGTTAAAAAAAAAACCCTCATATTGCCTACCAAGCAACACTCATGTCAATATAGCTAGGAAGAAAAAAACTACGAAGCTTGCAGTGAAATTCGACCACAAGACTAACTAACTTGCACACATTTTTCTCTCAACGTAATGTCCCAAAAGTAACTTTTACAAAGTTAAGACGGAAACTCTAGAGATTCTATGATATATCCTCTTAAGTTAGGGTGTATCATATATATATATATATATATATATATATATATATATATATATATATATTAAGCAAGAGAAGTGATCAGGGACATAAGAGAGGTCAAGTAACAAAATTTAAGTTTATTCAATGTATATATATGCATCGAGTTTTATATAAAATATTCATAATTATTTGTTCCACAATTTTAATTGCATTAATAATCTATCAATATGCATGATAATCTAACAATCCAAAGTAGATTACCATCCATCGACACTTGCAACCAACACTAAGGTTTAACACGCATCCAACACGCATTGGGTACGTGTTGTTGATGACTTTTTAGACATAATAAGAAACTGAAATCCCAAACAATCAACAAATCTTTGAACGGTCATAACTTTTGATCTAGATAGAATTTTTTGACATATTATATATGCACAGAAAGCTCTTTTCGAGAGTATTGTCTTAACAACTAATTTTTTGGCAGTAGGGGACAAGGCTAGGCCCCTCCCAAAATATATGTAGTTTCGTCTCTGGAGGTGATATGCAAAAACATCACTATACAATCTAACATTCCAACTAGATTGGCACCTTATATTTTATCCATAAAAAAGAAATGGTATTGATATTGTTTTCCTCTTTCTCTCATCGTACCCCGCACCCCAACCCCCACCCTTATCGTTTCCGTCCCCTCCCCAAACCTACCATATTACTTTTAAAAATATATATTTACCTACAAACAGCAGGTGTATCAAGTATATGACTTTGTGTAAATATAACATGCTGGTATTAGAAAGACTTTGTACGTGTAAGAACATTTTTAACAGGAGTTTCTTAAGGATTGTTTAAGAATAAGATATTGTTATAATATGTCACATGTGATTTTAGGTTCCTTAAATTAAAAATAAGTTTCTTATCTAAAGAATCTTAAAAGAGAGTTCAATAACATTTAAATATTCTTTTTTTTGTATTTTTTCTAATCATGATATAGAGTGACGAAGATCCACTCATCACAGAGAATGACTAGGCACTCAAGGTGGGTTCTCCCCTCCTAACCAGGTTTTCTCCATATACAAGAGCCAGGATTCGAACCCCTAACCACTTGTTTAAGGTGTCCAAGTCCCTTATCACTCAGGTCAACCACATGTTGGTGTGTATATATATATATATATATATATATATATATATATGTATATATATATATATGTATATATATTGCATTTGATAGTATAAAAATGGGAGAGAATATGTGATGTTAAAGAGAGAGAAGTTAAGAAACTTCATATTTGAAACTATTATTGAAATAAAAATTGAATGAATATTATAAATTCTAATGAACTAACTTAAAAATTTAAGATGAGTTTCTTAAAATTTTGTCATTAGAGATAGTGAATGAATAGACTCAATAGAGACCTCAATGAGACGGCATCACACCATAAAACTCGCATATTTCTTCCACAAGTCAATATACGTACGACACATTGAGTCATAATATATATGTTCACTTGTTTATCAAAAAAATAATAATATATATGTTCACTGGCTTTGCCGACAATGCCGAGTGTAAAACACGCTGGCATGAAATCTATTCCCATGGAATAATACTGGAGTCAAGCTTCCAAAACCATCCCTTTTCACGTTATGGACGTACTTGGCTATATGGCTACACTAGGGCTCGTTTTGTTCCAGCTCATCACATTTCATCTTCACCTCAGCATGCATCTCATGGTATATATAAAACCTTTGCAATATAGATTCGTTTTGGAGCGTTCGATATGGGTAAAGAATGATGACAACTAGCTATAGGCTGATTCTTGATTAATAAATTATGGGTTTTTCACCCCCAAAAAAAAAAAACGAAATTATGGGTTAATGATAAACTGCCGTTTTGTATATTTTATTGTTGAAGAATTGAGTGTAATTTATTGTTTATTTGGAAATTATTGTGGATACTTACCCGATTTTCCATGATTATTGTAGGATATACCATCATGACAGGAGATCATCAAATTTAATTTGGAGAAAAACGAATAAATCTAGAAGGATTTTTGAAGAAAAAGACCGAGTTTAGAAAATATTAGAGGAGAACGGTCGTGCTCAACCCTAAGCACGATTATTGCTTAAATCCGGTTAATCCTAGAGTTCCGTTAACTAATTGTGGTACGGTCGCCAGTCAATTAATTAACTTGGTGACGGATGATCAAACCTTTTAGAAATTGATCAAACGCAAGGATTAAACCAACCAATTAAAAGAAACACTGAATCACATTAAACCTGGGAAACATCAAATGTATCAAAACATAAAATCCACCATACCCTAGGAATAAGTTTAGCTATGCATAGTCATACTCATTACTATATAAATCACAAACATGTAACAATCCATAAAAGAGAAATAGAAAACTAAAACCCAAACATCGCTTGACGGCTCAGTTTCTCTCTGTGTAACCAGCTTACAAAGCTGTGTCCAACCACTTCCTTTTATTGCCAAATACGAAAACCTAAGTGATTGGGTCTCCGAAACACGAGCACGGTCGTGCTTAATGTTGAGCACAGCCGTGCTCAATGAAAACGGCATCAAACCGTGATAAAAGTGAGAAAGTCATCAGGGCCTTGCTACTGAGCACAAGCAATTCTTAAGTGTGGGGAGGTTGATAAACTGCGTTTTTATATACTTTGTTGTCGGGAAATTGGGTGTAATTTACTGCTTATTTGGAAATTATTGTGGATACTCACTCGATTTCCCATGATTATTGTAGGACATACCATCATGGCAGGAGATCATCAAATTTGGAGAAAAATGAATAAATCTGGAAGGATTTTTGAAGAAAAATGCTGAGTTCTGAAAATATTAGAGGAGCACGACTGTGCTCAACCTTAAGCACGACCGTGCTCACTGGAAGAGCCCTTACTGACCAACACAACCTTGCTTGTCTACTGGAGCTGACGTCGATTATTAAGCACGGTCGTGCTCACCGTTAAGCACGACCATGCTCATTAGCAAGGCCTTACTAACTTTCTCACTTTTAGCACAGTTTGACGCCGTTTTCATTGAGCACGACCATGCTCAACATTAAGCACGACCGTGCTCGTGTTTCAGAGGCCCAATCACTTAGGTTTTATTATTTGGAAATAAAAGCAAGTGGTTGGGACACATATTTGTAAGCTGGTTACACAGAGAGAAACTGAGTCGTCAAGCGAAGGACTGTCTCCCAATTGATTCGAAGACTGCTTTGCATCAAAAGGGTGTTCGGGTTTTAGTTTTCTATTTCTCTTTTATGGATTGTTACATGTTTGTGATTTGTATAGTGATGATGAGTATGACTATACGTAGCTAAACTTATTCCTAGGGTATGGTGGATCTTATGTTTTGATACCTTTGATGTTTTCCCAGTTTTAATGTGATTCAGTGTTTTTTTTAATTGGTTGGTTTAATCCTTGCGTTTGAATTTCTAAAAGGTTTGATCATCCATTACCAAGTTAATTAATTGACTGGCGACCGTACTACGATTAGTTAACGAAACTCTAGGATTAACCGGATTTGGGGTTGCGTGGACCAAGCGAAATCCCCTATTTTCAATCAGTTAATGAATTAACAAACTTGTCAGTTCTTTATGCTTCTTTTAACTGTTTGTCTTGCATGCTTCTTTGTCTTTCTTGGTTTTCACCATCTTGTTACTTTTAATTAATTGTTTACAAACTGCTCGATTGTCTAGATAACATAAGGAAGTAATTAATCTAGTAATTGTCACCAATCCTTGTGGGTTTGATACTTGGAGTCTCAAATACTCCTATATTACTTTTGCGATAGGGTGCACTTACCCTTAAGTGTAGTTTTAGCGCAACAAGTTTTTGGCGTCGTTGCCGAGGATTGTTTTTGACAATATTAGGGAGATTAAGTCCTAGTTAATTTAGACATTTTTTTTATATTTTATTTTCTTTATTTTTTTATGCTAACACTTTCCTAAGAGCCTATTTGCAATTGATCATTGTTGAGAGGGTAACTCTTGAAGATTTACTCATACCCATTATCGAGCCAGCAAGCAATCTTTGGATTGAATATGAGAGTCACTCCAATTGGGGCCAATATGATTCTTATTGGGATAATGTCTATGAGCAACCTTACTGGTGGGGCTCCGGCAAGTGTACCGGATCGAAGCAAGTAATAATTAAAACGGCAAGTAAATTATCGAGTATCAAACTCAGGGATTGGGAAACCAAGTACAACTTCACAAATTAAACAACTATTTTGGACAGAGAAATAAGTGTGAATAGATTTCAAGAAAATAAAAGGAACAATAAAATAAAATCAAATATTTTTCGGGTTTTTAAATATGAAAAAGAGATTTCCAGGAATTGGGTTACCGACAAGACCGCTCATGTTACTAAATTGACTACCCGTCTTGTTAATTATCGAAATTTACTTTGAAGGCGAATTTATCCTAAATAAGTTAATGCTCCCTCTCGGGTTACAAGAACCGTGCCCAATTAAACCAACCCCTACTCTCGTGGTAATTGAATTTAAATTGAACCCTTTAAGTTTTGTGACAATTCGAGAACCCTTGAAGGACCGCTTCTAACTCTCGTGATTTAAGTCCTAAGTTTGATTCCTATAGATCCGATACCTAAGTTCACCGCTAAGTTCGTCCTTAGAGTATCTATGACATGCAAATAAGTGCGCATCAAATTCACAAGTAGTTCATGCAATAGGAATCAAATCGAAAGCAAATTGGAATTAACAAAGGGAAAACAACAATTCATAACATAAAACAAGTCTTGGGCATAGCCCCAATCCCTAGAAACAAAAAGACTACTCAAGCATTGCCATGGTCATGGCAAGCTTGATTAACAAAAGCATAAAAGAAAACCTAAGAGAGAAGAAGAAATTGGAGAAGAAGAGAAATCATAATTTTTGCCTAAGGTAGCAGCCCCCGTCCTCCTATTTTCGAGCCTAATTGCTCTATTTATAGAGTGTGGTAACTTGAATCCCTAGCAATTACAAAATCAGATCAAATCAGGTTTTAAAATTCCAGATATTGCGCGTTATGGCCGTGATGGCTGTCACAGCCAGGCCGTGACAGATTCTGTCTTGGAAAACTTGGCACTGATGGCCTGTCACGGTCGTGATGGCTGTCACAGCCTGGCCCTGATGGCCATCATGGCCGTGATGGCCCATGACAGGTTCTGACTTTGTTTTCTTCTTTCTTTTTCAACCCTGCTCGATCATGGCCGTGATAGGCCGTGATGAGCTCTGTTTGGCTCATTTTTCTTGTATTTCAAGCTCCGCCTTCATGCAAACTCCAACATAATTGGTCCTGAGCATTTTAATCTTCATATCCAAATCAATATCTCCAAATTAATTGCCAAATCTTATCATATCCTTTATTATTGTGATAGCCAATTATTATCCAAATCCAATTTGATTTGGATCCAATCTTTTATCTCAATGGCAATTGAATTATCTTTTAATCATAATAATCCAAATCCAAATTGATTTGGATTCAAATCCATCATGTAGGCCCTTGCAATTTACTTGGCAATCTTCAATTTAATTTCAATCCTTCTTCTTTGTCCTTTCCTAAAAATAAGAATAAGAAAAATATCAGAAAATTAATAAAAATCTAATTAAAATTAATTAAATACATACATTGACTCTAAAATAACCAAAATAGGAAAACAAAGTCTAATTTCTAAATCAAGCATTCAACAAAATTTAATTGATGAAATCCGTTCTAAAATAATATATAAAACATGATAAGACAGTGGATTATCACTTACTTGCAAAATCAGTGGCCAGAACCATAGGAGCAAGAGCCAGAGCTTGAGGAGACCTTGACTAAATTCATGGAGTGGACTGATGACCTATTCATGGCTTTGGAGACTCAAATCTCTACCCTTGTTACTTTAATATCTCAACAAGTCCAAGAATCACTGCCCACTCAAGCTGAGTCAAATATAGAGGTAGATGCTCAAGTTATCACTTTTAGGAGTGGTAAAGAGTTTAATGAAGAGCTCAAGCATGAGGCATAGGTTTCCATCGAGAGGGATGAAACTCTCACTGATGGGAGAATTTATGAGGAAAACAAGAAAAACCTTGTGAAGAAAAAGGAGGAAGTCCCAATTATTTTGGAGCAGACTCTCTTAGCCATTGGTGATGCTGTAATTGAGGTTCACAAAGGAAAGATAACTTTAAGATGTGGTAAGGAAGATGATATGTTAAAGGTTTTTAATTCGATCAAATACACTTCTCCTTTTGTTTCTTCCTATTTTATTAATGATGTGGTTGTTTCTAACAATTTTGGTGATCCAAGGATGAAGGGCCCTATGGAAAAAATTATTACTTTGCAGTACCCTAGTAATGGTGAGGAAGCAAAAATGTCATCATCTTTTCAAGTCCATCCACCACTCGGGAAACGGAAAAACCACTTGAACCACATGATTAGAAAATTGAGAAGGGGCAATGCCTTAAAGGAAAATTTTGCACTTGGAGAGCCCCCTGATTGATCACTTTTGAGATATCGTCAGGCTCAAGACGTTAAACAAACACTTTGCAGGAGGCAACATGTGTTTCTTCTCCTTTAATTCGTAGTTTAGGATTTCTGTCTTTAATTTTTATTTTATCTTAGGAAGTTGAATTAAGTGTAGAGAAGTTATAGAATAATTTTAATAAAAAAAGGGCAAACTGTCACAGATGTACGGGTCGTACATATATACACGGCCGTACATAAAAGTGGGGGATTTGAACTTAGACGATATGCACGGGCCGTACATATTGGCACGTACGACCATGCTTGATACTGAAGTGAAAAAAATAACGTGGGGTTGGGTCAAAAAGGGTCAAAAACCCTAAGACATGTACATACTGCACAGACGCATACCCCCCACCTTCTTTCCCATTTTCTCTCTGTGTTCATCTTCCAATTTCCTTCCCAGGTATGTTACTTACTCTTTTATTTTGCCTTGGGTAAATTTTATATTTGGACATTTTTCTTTTTCTTTTTTCGGGTTATGCATTGTTGTGTTGAAAGTATGTGATTTATGTTTAGGTCCTACAATATTGATGAAATGCTTGCAAGTGTCTGTCTAGTATGTTTGTGTTGTGAATGCCATGCCCCTAGGTCTAGTTTATTGCGTGTTTCATCCCTTGTATTGCGCTGGTTTTTATGGGTTCACCAATAAGCACGGTTGTGCATGGTAAGAACTGGCCGTGCTTCGTGCCCGTGTATGTATAACAGGTTCTCATCTGGGTATTTGATTTAAGCACGGTCGTGCTCAATGCCCGTGCATGTTTAACATAAGCTCATTTTTTTCTGTTCGCTTATGTGTTGGGTACTGGATGTCCTGCATTTTTGTTCCTGCTGGTTATACTATGTTACTAATGTTCTTTATCCTTTTTGCAGGACATATGGCTCCTAAACTCCTTCGGACCACTAGTACCTCTTCTTATGACCCTTCCCTAGCTGAACTTAACCGCATTCCTGAACCGTACCACAAGAGATATACTCTTTTACACAGTTTTGAGGTACATCCGACTCGCTTCTTAGAGTTGGAGTTACTCAACCAGTTTGGCTTACGGCAGGATGTGGACACTCTGATCCAGCGCATTGGTCGGGAGAGGGTCACGGCTGTTCGTTGTCCTACTTACATTGATCCGACCTTGGAGTTCCTGGCCACCGTTTCAGAGTTGTCACCTTCTGAGGAGCAGCCAAAACTAGGAGTTTGATTCATGCTCCTTGGGGAGTGACGCCAGTTGACTTTAGCTCAGTTTAATGTTGCCCTGGGCTTTGAGACAGAGGAGTCAGTGCACTCTGAGGCTTATTCTACTGCTTTACTGGACATGCCACGAGAGTTCTTTGATGGAGCTTGTTGGCTCTTGGTCACTAGGGATCCTCATTATAACCCCAGTAGATCGAAGGCTATCAAGTTACGTGATCCGGCTGTTAGAGCAGTGCACAGATGGTTGACCCATTCAGTAAATGGGCGTGGTAGGAGTGATGGAGCGGTCACCCGGAGAGACTTATTCCTACTATGGTGCACGACGGACGTGGCAGGACACCGTTGTAATGCCGGTCTTGTGTTCCTCCGTACTTGCACCAACTTGGGACGCATGCTATAGACGGGTAACCGGGGACACATTGTTATTGGATCTTTTATCTCCCTACTTGCCATGCATTTTGGTTATGAGCCCTCCCAGACTGTCGTGCGGGTTGATATGGAGAGCATTGGACGCCAGACTCTATACTCCATTGGGGTGCTCCTCCGCGACACTCGCGGGAACTTTATGCTTAATATTGTGGAGCAATCAGAGGATAAAGAGGAGGCTATGGAGCAGCCTGCTGATGAGCACATGGTTGAGGAAGAGGAGCAGGAGCAGGTTCCGGCTCAGGACATCCCTTTGGATGATCAGCATGATGCCCAGCCGGCCGCACCTCGGGTAGATTACCAGTATCTCATTACTCGTCTGGATCACCTCGAGTTAGGTGTCTTTGCACGTTTAGATGCGCATGATGCACAGATTCAGGGATTGGTGGGTGAATCTCAGAGACTCCATAAGATGATGTGTCAGCGTTTAGATGCCCGGTAACAGCAGTCCGCCACCGTGTTAGCTATTTTAGAGCAGCTTCAGCATCACGTTGACCTTCCACCTCCTCCGTAGTGATTTTCCTTTATATTCATTTCTGTACACAAGCTTCTAAGCTATTGTATTAAAAATGAATATTCAGTCATAACAATTTTTACTGGGAAGTTCTCTGTCTTTATCTCTTTCTTTCTAGCCAAGTTAATTTTCTCTATTCCCTACTTGTGCTTTTATTTCTTTGCATTGGGGACAATGCTCGATTCTAAGTGGGGGGAGGGGAAATTGTTGTGCTTTTATTCCTCTGCATTGGGGACAATGCTAGATTTTAAGTGTGGGGAGGGGAAATTCAAATTTTCTCTATTAGGTGCACATGTTTTCACTTAACTTATATGTCACATGCACTTAGCTGAATGACTGAGATGATTGTATTGTGTTTTGAGTGATGATTTTGTGCCATTCTTTATTTTAGAAACTAGAGATCTATATCATTAGGGGACCCAATTTAAATTTTTTTGCTTTGACAGACATATGACAAAATTGAATTGGATTTGTCATTTGAAAGCTGAAAATTAACATGAGGTTCATTGTTTGATTGCTTTTCATTGAATTGAGCTACTAAATGTGAGACTTGAACCATTGCAGGGGTATTTACTAAATAATTAATATTCACCCCTCTCTTTGTTTGTGTGATGTTCCCCAAGTTTGTGCATTCTAGAACTTATTTTGTGACCATTTCAAGGTGAATTTGATTTGCATGCATGTTGAATATGATTGAGGCAATTTTAGGTATTTTCTGGACTTCAGAGGTTTTGTTTTGCCATGCCCATTAGTTGCCCATTTTGAGCCTTCAATTAAAACTATATTCCTTGGTACCCAAGTATAAATTCAAAATTTTTTGGTGGTAACCTCATGAAAACATAAATAGAGCAATTAGATGTGGGTTGTATTCATGAGATATTTATGTATGGCTAGAAAATTATTGTTGGGAATTTCTCTCTCTTTGATGTGAAAAGAAAAAGAGAAATGAAAATAAGTGTGAATTGAATTGAAAAAAAAATGAAAAAGAAAAGAGAGAAAGAAAGAAAGAAAGAAAGAAAGAAAGAAGAAGAGAAAGGAAAAGTAATGTGAAATTCTTTAGAATGGATAAATGGCGTTATTCAGTAATTCATATCTAAGGCTTCATTTATGATCTAAGGGTTATTTTCTCAATTCTTGATTTCCTTTAGCCCTTTGCATATCTCTTTTCTTTCTTTTCTTTACGTGACATATTCCCATGGCCACATTACAACCTATGAAAGACCTCTTGATTCTGGATGCATGTAAACTATTTAGTGGAGATTTGGTCTATAAACAAGCTTATGGTAATGTGCTTTCTTTTGGGAACTTGAGTGATAATTGTCTTTACCCTTATACACTTTGAGAGTTGTGAGAAGAGTGGCCCCCTTATTCATTGAGAAGTTTTATTTCAGGGAACCTAAGCCTCTAATCAGGCAATCTCTTGATTTTTCCCATAAAATTTGAGGTTAATTTTTCTGTCATTACTTGTTGAAGATTTAGGGTCCCTTGATGGTTGGTTCTTTGATTTTCCCGAATTCTTTTAGTCCAGGATTATTGCTTGAGGACAAGCAATCCTTAAGTGTGGGGAGGTTGATAAACTGTCGTTTTGTATACTTTATTGTCGGGAAATTAGGTGTAATTTATTGTTTATTTGAAAATTATTGTGGCTACTCACCTGATTTCCCATTATTATTGTAGGATATACCATCATGGCAGGAGATCATCAAATTTGGAGAAAAACGAATAAATCTAGAAGGATTTTTGAAGAAAAAGGCTGAGTTCCGAAAATATTAGAGGAGCACGGCCGTGCTCAACCTTAAGCATGACCGTGCTCATTGGAAAAGCCCTTGCTGACCAACACGACCTTGCTTGCCTGCTGGAGCTGACGTCGATTATTAAGCACAGTTGTGCTCACCATTAAGCATGACCGTTCTCATTAGCAAGACCCTGCTGACTTTCTCACTTTTAGAACGGTTTGATGCCGTTTTCATTGAGCACGACCGTGCTCAACTGTAAGCACGACCGTGCTCGTGTTTCAGAGGCCCAATCACTTAGGTTTTCTTATTTGGCAATAAAAGCAAGTGATTGGGAAACAGATTTGTAAGGTGGTTGCACATAGAGAAACTGAGCCGTCAAGCGAAGGACTGTCTCCCAGTTGATTCGAAGGCTGCTTTGCATCAAAAGGGTGTTCGTGTTTTAGTTTTCTATTTCTCTTTTATGGATTGTTTCATGTTTGTGATTTGTATAGTGATGAGTATGACTATGCGTAGCTAAACTTATTCCTAGGGTATGGTGGATCTTATGTTTTGATACCTTTGATGTTTTTCCAGTTTTAATGTGATTCAGTGTTTCTTTTAATTGGTTGGTTTAATCCTTTCATTTGAATTTCTAAAAGGTTTGGTCATCCTTTACCAAGTTAATTAATTGACTGGCGACCGTACCACAATTAGTTAACGGAACTCTAGGATTAACCGGATTTGGGGTTGGGTGGACCAAGCGCAATCCCCTATTTCAATCAGTTATTGAATTAACAAACTTGCCAGTTCTTTATGCTTCTTTTAACTGTTTGCCTTGCATGACCATTGGGGGTAATTGATTAGGGGAAATAATATTAATATTGCATGATCATTGGGTATTAATAGCTCTAGAGCGAGTATTTGGCAATCAATAAGAAACACATCATTGAGAAATTAGGTAATATCATAGGTAGTGACATAAGTGAAACCAGACACCCTAGGCTTTCCATAATTGAACCTTTGCTTGTGATTCTTTGTCTTTCTTGGTTTTCACCATCTTGTTACTTTTAATTAATTGTTTACAAACTGCTCTATTGTCTGGATAACATAAGGAAGTAATTAATCTAGTAATTATCACCAATCCTCGTGGGTTTGAGACTTGGAGTCCCAAATACTCCTATATTTCTTTTGCGATAGGGTGCACTTGTCCTTAAGTGTAGTTTTAGCACAACAGTTAATTATCTGAAATCTTACTATTGTGCTATATAAGTTCTCTTGCAATGTTTTTGTTATCACAAAGTTCAACGATGAAATCCACTTTAGAGTCTTCAATTGGCATTATTTGATCATAGATATAAATAAGAGAAAGACTTGGTAAAAAATACTGAAGCAACAATTCAGATTATCCAAATCTAAGTGCTACTATTTTTATTTTTATTTTTGATATAAACGGGTGACTATTATTAATTAATCATGAGGGGGGAAGTTCCTCTTACATCGTTCTCAAGAAGCAAAGACAAAAAAGGCCAAGGTCTTTCTACTAAACACAAAGAAAAAGGTCCTACATCACCTTTATGAGCATGATCAGCACATACATTTGCTGAACTTGAAATGTGATTAAAAGTAACTTCCCAATCCCTTCTTCTGGCAAGAGATTTAATTTCTTCAATCAAAAATTGAAGAACTGGACTTGGAGCAGTGCCTTTGTTGATTAAATCGATTGATGTCTTAGAATCAGCTTCTATGATAATGCGTTGAAGCTTCATGTCCCTGGCAAGGATCAAACCGGAATATACTCCCCACAACTGAGTCCAGACCACATTGCTTGAGGTGACTTTGCTGTGGAAGCCTCTTATGAAGATCCCTTCTGCATTTCTGATCAAGTCCCCCACATGCTGAGCCATCCACATTGATCTTATAGACTCCCTGAGGTGGATTTTTCCAGCAACCAGGGGCTGCACTCGGGCTGACATTAAAAGTTCTTAAATACTCTAAGATTATAAATAAATGTTTAGGTTTAGTTTTCATACACTGGTTTTGTAAAAAGAATTTATACCATTAGCTAACCATACATTATTATATGTGTACTGGCCAAAGATATAAGGCCGAGGATTGTCAACACGACCGAGCTCACTCTCGTAAGCGGGCTGTGACCCGAACTCCCATAGAGCCGAAGACCTGTTGATACACTTGACACCCGAGGATAACCACTCGGTCCTATTCCACACCAGACCACGAACGAAGATATCTCAGCCCCGAGCTATCCAGCCGCAACTGACTGGGCCGAATATCTCGCTGGTCCAAATATCTCTCCGTATAACTCGGAGCCTTATCCATATCAATGTCTAACTGCAATAACAATCCGATCCTAACAAGTAGGATCTCAGTAACCGTCTTACTCGAACGGTTCACTACAACAGATTAGACTTTAGATAGCGTTTCCGTATGCCTTTTAATAGCGTTTGTAACCGCTATCTATTCTACCGCTATTAAAACTCGTTAGCAAAGATAGCATTTAGGAACTGCTATTAATAGGTGACTTTAGATAGCGTTTGTACACGGAAACGCTATCTAAAGTCTGACTTTAGATAGCGTTTCCTTATACAAACGCTATCTAAAGTCTGACTTTAGATAGCGTTTGTACAAGGAAACGCTATCTAAAGCCCCCTTTTTTTTTTTAATTTTATTTCTTAACTTTTACATCCATTATTCCTGCATATTTACACAAAAAAACCACAATTGTTGCAGTCAACACAATTGTTCAAAATGTGTTCAAAATATAAGTGTTCAATGCAAGACTTTGCATGTGTTTGTGCAAAGAAACCAAGAACTATACAATCAAAGTGCAACACTCTATACAAGAAACTATATATATATATAACCGGATATAAGTACACCACTCTGCTTTTCTAAAGTATTCAAATTCACACGAGTAAGACAAAATCAAAGTGCAGCAACTATACCGGATCTCAATCCTTAAGAAACCAAAATCGAAAAACCAACATACATCTACAATTAATCTACATTTACAGCTTCTTTTGTTTTTCATGAGACCAAGACAACACCAAAGTAATGTGTCGAAATGTGATCCAAAGACTCAGTAGCATACATACCGCATTTCCACCACAAAGACTAACTTGTTACATTGGGATACAGCAGACTAATTAGGTAAATACTACTGTAGCAAGAAAACAGAATTCAAATCAAGCATTAACAAAGTGTAACAAAAATAATAAGTTTGAACTTATTTTCTCCTAGCAATGCACATCAACTCGAAGGCATGTACCAAGGAAAAACAAATACATAGATAGTTTGGGGTTGATAAATATAAAGCATTATTCACATACCAATGAGTATTGCTGCAACTACTTGTGATCAATTTGACATAATCAAACGAACTTTTCAACAATATAGCGACACCACTCTTCCTTGACTTGGATAGTTGAGCGGTGGAGTATGTGGAGCATTTGAAGTCGAGGAAGTACTGCGACATAAAAATTAAATAAATTAAGTTACAATTGCTAAAACATTTGAACAATCACGCGTTAAAAGCTAAGTAAACAACATACCGCCATTGGTATTTTAACTTGGTTCTGCAAGATAGTCTCCTTCATGAAACGCATGACATAGTACCCACAATCTGTACTGTTGGGTTGTCTTGGGCACTATAAAAAATAAAATAGTAAATCAATATAGTTTTTTTTATCTAATTGCGCATTAAGTTTTTGCAAATATACCTGTATCTGAATCCATTTAATGTTGGTTGCCTTTAAACGCGGCACCTTAGCTCCGATATTTGCGCGATAAACTTGCAAACCACTAATCACAAAATCAAACAGACTTCATTAAGAAACATATTTTCAATCATCACAAACACACGCATGCTCACGTATCGAACAGAATCATAGAAAAGGTGGAAAAATGCAATTACATACCATATTAATTACAACCACGAGATCAATTGGCCATGCCACATAAGTACCTACTGCATCTCCTACTGTCATCACATCTGCATCAACGATAGGTACCGGCAATGGCGCATCCCCCTCAGTCGCAACATCAACTCCAACTTTCACATGGTTAAGGGGTACTGGTCCAGTGTGCAGTGTAACACCCGGCTCATTGTATACTTTACCCATAGCAACCATACGATAGTTTGGGGTCGATAAATATAGTCGACATGAGTTGACGCCTAATCCAATGATAGATTAATAAGCTGTGAATTAAGGCATCCAATTGAATGTATTTAATCGCGAATGCAATACTAGTAAAAAAAAAAAGGCATGCATTACCTCTCGAAGCCTCTTTGTGAGATGGTAGAGTGCAACTATCTTTGACGCTTGCTTGGGCCGTGAAATTAGCCTCGCCTCTCCTCATCATCCTTTTGTTTCATCTTTTCTTCCAAAATGTTCAATCTATCGGGAGAGTTGAGACACCAATGTCTCCCACTTTTTCGTTTCCGAGTTATTTCTTGCACGACCTTCGGGTGGGAAGTAATCTTTTGTGAGACGCCAAAAACCCACACCCCTAACACGCCCAGGGTTCTCCTCGGCACACCTATGGCTTTGGCAAGAATATCCCGGCGACCAAAGTCTTCTATCTCTCCTCTACTGCAGATCGTGATGGGTTCCTCCTGACACATAGTTATTGGTGAAATGTAAATGTTAAAATTATTATATATTATCATATGAAAATAACAATTGATAATGTAATCGTTAGTCTACTAACACATTTATTCCACACGGTCTGCGTATTTTTGTTGTCAATTACACCCGCCTTGTTCTCGCGGGCTTTCCTCCACACAATGGACCTTTTCATATCAGCTGGATCAGTGACATAGAACACTTGTTGAGCTTGAGATGCTAATATAAAAGGCTCATCTTTATACCCCACCCTATTAAGATCCACCTGCATGAACCCTGACTCATCAATCTGAACACCGTTATTATTGTCAACCCACTTGCAACCAAACACACCAACCTTAAACTTTGTGTAATCCAACTCCCATATGCGTTCAATGACGCCGAAGTATGACATATTTGCATATATCGGGTTTCTGTCTTTGGCACTTGAGATATGCATCGACTGAGCTACTAGAGTCACACCACTGTTTTGCATTGTACTCCGACCATCTTGTTCTTTTGTATAGAATGTGTACCCATTAATTTGATAACCGTGGTAAGAGAACACATGCAAACTTGGACCTTTGGCTAACCATCTCAATCTATTTGAAACTCAAGTATCATTTTCACTCAACTCTGCATAAATGTGATCTCTTAGCCACGTTATAAAACAACGATTGTGTTCTCTAGTTAGCCAATTTTGATTCTTATTTGGATACAAACTCTTAAGCATGTCCTTGTGTTTTTCAACATATGGCTCAACCTCATCGGCATTGTGCACAACATATAAGTGTGCTTGCTCCCATTCTCCGTCCTTGTTATAGTCACTATTTCATTTCCAGTAATTCCTTGCCCCATCATTCTCCATGTGTGACGAGACTTTGGCAGCCCTATAGATTCAGCAGATTGGATAGGTATTCGATGCAGAATTCAACAGCTTCTTCGACAATATACCGTTCAACAATACAACCTTCTGGGTCGTGATCGGTTTTTCACATACCCTTTTAATATCTTCATATAACGCTCAATCGGGTACATCCATCTCATATAAGCTGGCCCACACAGTTGTGTCTCTCTAACAAGGTGAATGGTTAGATGAACCATTATGTCAAAGAATGAAGGTGGAAAGTACATCTCAAGCTCGCATAAAGTCACAACAATTTCTCTTTGCAATGATGGCAACTTCCCGGGGTCAATCACTTTGCTGCAAATTGCCTTGAAGAAGAAACAGAGTTTAGTTAAGGCCCCCACACTTTGTTAGGTAAAATAGACCGTATACCAATGGGTATCAACTGCTCCATGAGAACATGACAATCGTGGGACTTTAGACCTTTTAACTTGAGATCTATCATCGATACGAGGTTCCTAATGTTTGAAGAGTACCCTTCCGAACCTTAACTCCTTCAAGAAACTTACAAAAACAGTTTTTCTTTTTTCTAGATAGAGTGTAAGCAGCCGGGAGGAAGATATGTACTTTTACCCTTCTTCGTCGGTCCCAATTTTCTTCTTATTCCCATACTAACCAAGTCCAACCTTGCATTGATGCCATCTTTAGTCTTCCCCGGCACATTGAGTAACGTACCAATGACACTATCACGGATATTTTTTTCAACGTGCATCACATCGAGGAAATGTCTTACATATAATGATTTCCAATATGGCAACTCAAAGAAAATCGACCTTTTCTTCCACCCTCTTGTGACAATATCTCTCGCAAAAGGTTTACCGAATTGGATATTCAAATCCTTTACCTTTTCAAAAAGTTGATCACCCGTCAAAGGTGAAGGCGCTCTACCTTCTTCCGAGTTCCCATTGAACGCCTTTCTCCACCACCGTAATGATGACTTGGATGCAAAAATCTACGATGCCCAAGAAAGACATTCTTCTTACAATGTTCTAACCGCATCCAATCTGCACCCTCTTCACATATAGGGCATGCAAACTGACCCTTGATGCTATATCCTGACAGATTACCGTAGGCTGGAAAATCATTAATTGTCCCAAACAACATAGCTCTCAAATTGAAACTTTCTTCCTTATACCCATCATACACCTCCACACCTATCTCCCACAGCTTGTTTCAAGTCTTCAATCAAAGGAGTCAAATAGACGTCTATATCATTTCCTGGTTGTTTGGGCCCGTAAATTAACATAGATAACATCATAAATTTGCGCTTCATGCATAGCCATGGGGATAGGTTGTAAATCACCAAAATCACAGGCCATGTACTTGTGAGAGCTACTTTGAACACCATGCGGGTTAAATCCGTCAAGAGCCAATGCAAGTCGTAGGTTTCTTGAATCTTGCCCAAAATCGGGATAATCATGATCAAATTTCTTCCATTGCGGAGAATCTGCCGGTGCCGCAGCTTGCCATCTTTGATCCTTTCATCCTCATGCCATGTCAAGTGCTTTGAATCTTCATAACTACTACGGTACATGCGCCTAAATCTGGGTATTATGGGAAAATACCACACAACCTTCTCTCGGATCTGATTCTTTCTTCTTATATCGTGAGGCATTACATTTAGGACACATCCGTAACGATGCATATTCATTCAAAATAAAATACAATCGTTAGGACAAGCATGTATCCTCTCGTAGCTCATGCCAATAGAGCGTAACATTTGTTTAGCCTCGTATGTCCGACTAGGAAGCACATTATCATCTGGCAACATGTCTTTCAATAGTGTGAGTAAGTCCGTAAAGCTCTTATCACCCATCCGTTGCCCGATTTCAAGTTATACAACTTTAACATCGCCGACAATCTTGTGAATTTAGTACATCCATCATACAATGGTTGCTCTGCATCACTTACCAACCTCCCAAACATTTGTGGACAATCCCAAAGATCCTCTTCAACAAAGCATTTGCAATGTCTTCAAAACGATCGCCCTCATAAGTATTTGTGTCGGATCGTATGATGAATATCTCACACGATTCCTCATTTCACTAGACTCAGCTCTTGTCTCACCATGTTTTGTCCAACATGTATAACTTTGATCGATTCCATTACACACTAAATGTTCTTCCAAATCGGCTGCACTAACTCGCCTTGCATAACAACAATCTAAACAAGGACATATGATTGTATTAGGGTTTTTCGCATGCCGAACTGCAAAACTAATGAACTCTTTCACCCCATCCTCATACTCCTTCGTTAAACGATTGGCGGACATCCATTTCCGATCCATGCTTTTCCGATCTACAAAAATATTTATTAAACATATTTACTTTGAGTTTAGAGTGGTTGAGGTCTACATGCAATGTATACAGAATAAAGGAATGAAAGGCTGCAAACAAAACACATTGTCGCCGAGTATTCTTGAAGGAACCAAGTGTCGACTTGTTGATGAGTGTGATTCCACATCATCTTTGTCTATCATTTTGCATGCATTTTCATGTAGTTTAGGCATATTTTTATTAGATTTTAGGTTAATTTTCCTTTGGAACGGGTAAGGCGGTTTTCGTGTGTTGTTTTGCAGATATCAAGGGTAAAATGCTCAAGATCAACCATGATGAAGTTTGGATAAAGATAGGGCTTTAAAAGTGCAGAAAATGAGCCAAACAGAGTCCATCACGGCCTAGCCGTGATGCCCATCACGGCCATGATCGAGCAAAACTGAAAAAGAAGAAAGGTCAAGTCGAGTCATCACGGCCGGCCGTGATATCCATCACGGCCGTGACCCAAAACCACCACAAGTCGAGCACATCACGGCCCAGCCGTGAAATTCTTCACGGCCATAATAGAGGGCTCGCGACGCGAGCATAGGCTCGCCTCGCGAGAGACTGGAATTTCGCAGAGCAACCGTAAGAGAGACCGTTACGGCCCGGCCGTGATATCCATCACTACCGTGACCCAAAACCACCAAAATCTGAGCACGGAACATTAAATTAAAAATGACTGAATCTAAAATGACTAAGCATAAACACATGCTCAAAAAATGACTAAGCATAAACACATGCTCAAAAAATGTATGAAGTGAAATCGAAAGCAAAAAAACAGCAACAATAAAGAAAATGTCCTATGAATTGACACTTGGAAGACCTTAATCCTGTCGAGAATCTGCTAGAGCTTTGAGGCTTTTCGCTTAATTAAGAATTTCCTAATGAAAAGAGGTCCTGTGAATATATGAGTGTGATTGAAAAGAGTGAAAATGGAAGAAAATCAACGAGTAATTTGCATATGTCTTTAGATACATCTCTCATTTTCAATTCTTCATTTTCTAGTTTCTCATGTTCATCCAATCCACTCATACCAAGAACACCCTATAAGTTTATCACAAAGATTAAAAGTATTCCATCAAATAGCAGGGATACAACATGATTTTACCGACTATTGGAAAGAGATAATAGCTAATTGTACAGCCAATAATAAGTATGCATATCTCGTTCCTTCTTGATTTTAGTCATGTCTAATGTAAAAATCAATAACCTTCATTTTAGTTGAGTCTACCGAATCAAGTAAATTCATTTGAAAAAAGTGCTCCTGGGAATCATCTTCATTCTTCATGAAAAAGAAATCAGCATTTCAATTGAAACCACTTAAAAAATTTGTCATGCAGATTGCATACGATATCACATTTTGCTAAAGAAATATTGTACATTACTACAAAATGTTTACCAGCTACCACATTATGTGTAAATACTAAATAGCGTAAAACTTGTTGCTTATTTCAGAGTTGCATGGAAGCAGTCAAAAACACAAAGAGTGATAAGGCATTATTGTAATCCAAATTCATAAAAGCATAAAAAGATACATACGGTGAGCTACAATAACTAAGATTCAGGAAGAGGGACTTACCAAACAGCGAAGAGGAAAAGGCGATGGAAGAGGGAAGGGCTTGAACGGGTGGTGACGGCCGCAGGATGGTCAACAACAAGCAGCGGCGACGGCGGGATGGTCAACAACACCAAGTGGTGACGGTGGCAAATAAGGGTTCCCGCGATGGCAACGAGCTACGGTAGGGTTGGGGCTGTGTGTGTCGAGTGGAATGAAGAGAGCAAGAAAAAAGAGGGAAGAAAACCAAGGTCCCGCGTTTAATTTGTCTGTTCGATGAAAAGGGAACCTAAGATAGCGTTTCCTAAAGGAAACGCTATCTTAGGTATCACCTAAGATAGCGTTTCCGTGTGGAACCGCTATCTTTTCCTAAGTGGCACTTTTAATAGCGGTTCCACACGGAAACGCTATCTTAGGTGATACCTAAGATAGCGTTTCCTAAAGGAAACGCTATTAAAAGTCCCCCCATCACTTTTAATAGCATTTCCACACGGAAATGCTATTAAAGGTGCGTTATTAAAAGTCTAATATGTTGTAGTGGTTGCACTGAAAATATCTATAAATAGGGGCTCAACCCCCTCACTTAGAACTACGTTCGCTTTTATTCCCATTTGGATACGTAGGAGCATAATTCACATTCTGTCAAGCTAATTCCAAAACAACCCCACTAGACTTTCTCCGGTCGAGTATTTCCCATCTGAGATATTTGGACGGAACATTTGGCGCCGTCTGTGGGAATCGAAGCAAAACTTTCCCATACCACAAACCATGGTGAGAACAAGGAGCGGGAACTACAAGAGGGAGGAGCCAGATAATGCTAACAACGGAGATAATGGGGAACGGTCCATAAACCCGGCTATAACGACCGACAACCCCATTATCCAAGAACTCCTCGCACAGATTGCCATGCTGAGAAGGGAGAATGAGGAGATTCGGCGGCAGAACAGCCGTCGCGAACAAGGACAGAGCAGAGAAAGGTCCGCCTCTTCTCCTCCTGAGAGAGAGCGTCGGACAGCTAAGAATGAAGGATCCAGAAACACGCGCAGAGAAGGAGGCCCACAACTCCGGGCTTCTCATCATATGGACCAAGCAGACGAGGAGGAATTTCCTAGGCAGGCCCCTGAACTTTCACTTCAGGCAAATAGGCCAAATGAAAGGACCGACGTGCGGAGGCCAAGACATCCCTTCACAAACGCCATCATGGAGGTTCCCCTACCAGCCAGCTACAAACCAATAAGCATTGACAGATATGATGGCACCTCGGACCCGGAGCATCACTTAGATGCTTTCACTACTCAGATGTACCTCTTTACCGATGATGATGCTGTCATATGTAAAGTCTTTCCAACTACTCTGAAGGATGCTGCGTTGAGCTGGTACACCTAGCTACCGCCAGTGTCAGTTGACTCCTTTGACATATTCATGACTAAGTTCAATGCTCAGTTTGCCACGAGCCGAGCTCATCAAAAAACCTCGGCCTCGTTGGTAAACTTTAAGCAAGAAAGGAATGAGTCTCTGCGTGATTTCATGGCCAGATTCAGCAAGGAGAGTGTCCTCATCCGGAATCTCAGTGCCGATGTTGCACTACACACTATCTTGACTGGGTTACGGCCTGGCCCTTTCGCCAGACACTTAGCTCGGAAGCCACCAACCAGTATGGATGAGTTGAGGAGAAAAGCTGCAGGATTCATTAATATGGAGGAGATTGAGGAGTCTAAGAAAAGGGAGAGAACTGATGATGCTGACAGACGAGAAGGGAGAGAGAAGAAGAGGGCTGGAGGTGATAAGCCGAAATTCAAAGGCCCATCCGAGCATTTGCATAGGGGACCGAAGTATGAGCACTATACTCCCCTCAACACAAACCGAGCTCGGGTGTTTGAGGAAGCATATAACGCGGAACTTTTGCAGCTCCCCAACCGTGGCCACACGCCCTGCACGCCGATCGACAGAAACATTGTCGGTACCATCGTAATTACGGGCATACCACCGAGGAGTGCTGGGTCCTGCGAGATAAGATTGAAGAGTTGGTGCAAGTTGGCCATCTCAATAATTTTGTTCGGAGAAACCACAACAATGGCGAGGGGCGTGGCAGAAGTAGAAGGAGAGGAGGTGACCAAAGCCCAAGAAGGGGCGGCAGTCGACAAAATAATGAAAGAACAGAGACCAGAGAAGGCCAGAATGAAAGGCGAGAGGAGGATAATGTGGTCCGAGGTGTGATAAACAATATTTCAGGCGGATTTGCAGGGGGAGGCACAACAAGTTCAGCTCGGAGAAAGCACATGCGGGCTATTCGGGCTGTCAACTCGATATCCGGCAAACCCCCGAGGATTTCCCCACCTATTATCTTTTCTAACGAAGACTTCATGGGGGTGGATCCTAATCAAGATGACCCTATGGTAATCACAGTGCAGTTGACTAATTTCTCGGTCAAAAGAACTCTTGTCGACCAGGGGAGCTCGGCGGATATCTTATATTATTCAACATTTCGTGCTTCGGGATCCCGGAGAAATCTATTCAGCCATACGACAAGAAAGTGGATAGGATTCCTTCCAATAAAGATCCCTTCCATAGAACGAGGGAGTCGTGGTCTCTACTCCCCACCTCACAATAAAATTCCCTTCCAACTCGGGAGACATAGTTGCTGTCCGGGCTGATCAGAAAATGGTCAGACAGTGCTATGCTGATGGTTTGCGAGTAAGCAAACTCAAACCTACACCAGCAGAAACACTAGACGGGGAAAGGACAAGTCTGTGAATTCTGTTAACTCTGTTGAACTGGACCCGAGAATGGACATGCAGGAACAACGACCACAACCCATTGAGGAGTTAGAAAAGTTCCAGCTCGGTTCACAGCCCGATCAGTGCACCAACCTCGACGGTCAACTTGAGCCGAATTTAAAAAAGAAAATAAAAGAAGTGCTCCACAGCAACACTGACTTATTCACCTGGACCACGACAGACATGCCGGGGATTGATCCCGACTTCTTGTGCCATAAACTGGCAATTTGTCCCGAGGCGAAACCAGTAGCCCAAAGGAAAAGGAGACTTGGTGAGGAGAGAAGAAAGGTTGTGGAAGAGGAAACAGTGAAGTTGGTCAAGGCCAACTTTATTCGATAAGTAGAATACACTACCTGGCTGGCCAACATTGTTGTGGTCGAAAAAGCAAATGGCAAGTGTCGCATGTGCACCGATTACACAGATTTGAATAAAGCTTGCCCAAAGGATTCTTATCCTTTGCCGAGTATTGATAGACTGGTGGATGGAGCCTCCGGATACAGAATTTTGAGTTTCTTGGATGCATACTCGGGGTACAATTAGATCCGAATGTATCCCCCAGATGAGGAGAAAACAACTTTCATAACTGAAGGCTTGAATTACTGTTACTGGGTAATGACATTTGGACTGAAAAATGCTGGAGCTACATACCAAAGGCTCATGGACAGGGTGTTCGAAAAACATATCGGAAGGACTATGGAGGTTTATGTGGATGACATGGTCGTAAAATCCGATGACCCCAACAGCCACCCAAAAGATCTGGAGGAAATTTTTCAGCAGCTGAGAAAGTATAATATGAGGTTGAATCCGGAGAAGTGCGTTTTCGGTGTCCAGGGTGGGAAATTCCTCGGCTTCATGTTGACACACCGGGGAATCGAGGCCTATCGTGATAAGTGCCGGGCTGTGATTGAGATGCGAAGCCCACAAAATATTAAAGAAGTGCAAAGACTTGCAGGGCGACTGGCATCATTATCTCGGTTTCTCCCCAGGTCTGCGGAGAAAGCTCGGCCTTTCTTCAGATTATTAAAGAGGCCTCAAACCTTCACATGGACCGAGGAATGTGAGAAGGCCTTCGTCGATTTCAAGACCTTTTTGTCTGCACCACCGATATTAACTCGACCCATCCCTGGCAAAGAGTTGTACTTATACCTGTCAGCCACCGAGCATGCCATCAGTGCAGTCATTGTACAAGAGGTAGAGAAAGTTCAAATGCCGGTGTACTTCATCAGCAGGGTCCTTCATGATGCCGAAACCTGGTACCAAGTCATAGAAAAGCTGGTTTTGGCCCTGGTAACTGCAGCTCGGCGGTTGCGTCCGTATTTCCAAAGTCACCAGGTGGTTGTCAACCGATCACCCGATTAAGCAGATTCTCAAAAAGCCCGAGTTGGCAGGCCGCATGATTGCTTGGTCGGTAGAGTTATCCGAGTTCGGCCTGAAATACGAGTTGAGAGGTCCTCTGAAAGCTCAATGTCTCTCCGACTTCGTGGCCGAGCTCAATCCGCAGCCGATAACCGAGGATATCTGGTGGAATTTGTATGCGGAAGTCTGGGTGGCCGAAGAATAAGCTCGGTTTAATGCTTCTCAGCTCTTTCGCTTATTTAAGCTCGGAGCTCGAGGGGCTTGTGTACTGGCCGAAGATATAAGGCCGAGGATTGTCAACACGATCGAGCTCACTCTCGTAAGCGGGCTGTGACCCGAACTCCCATAGAGCCGAAGACCTGTTGATACACTTGACACCCGAGGATAACCACTCGGTCCTATTCCACACCAGACCACGAACGAAGATATCTCGGCCCGAGCTATCCAAATATAAATCGATTGGACTGAATATCTCGCTGGTCCAAATATCTCTCCGTATAACTCGGAGCCTTATCCATATCAATGTCTAACTGTAATAACAATCCGATCCTAACAAGTAGGATCTCAGTAACCGTCTTACTCGAACGGTTGCACTGAAAATATCTATAAATAGGGGCTCAACCCCCTCACTTAGAACTACGTTTGCTTTGATTCCCATTTAGATACGTAGGAGCAGAATTCACATTCTGTCAAGCTAATTCCAAAACAACCCCACTAGACTTTCTTCGGCCGAGTATTTCCCATCTGAGATATTTGGACGGAACAATATGTGTGAGTTTCTATATAGTGTATACAGTAAGAGTTAAAAAATATAACAGTACATTATTGAAAACTTTTGTAAACTACTTTTTAGACTAAAATTAGTATATTAAAATTCAATAATAAAATCTATAACTCATTCATGTTCAGTGAATTTTTTTAAGTAACCAAATACTATTTTTATCATATTATCCTTAAAAAAATTAATCATGAAGTCTCATACTTTTAAATTTTAATGGATAGGTAAATGATAAAATAGAATTTAAAGACAATTTGAAAACTACACGTCTAAAAATCAATCACAACCCAAACAAGATTCATCTTACTAAAAACCACGTTTAAAAATATAATATTCAAATATAAATGATCAGCTACTACAAAACTCAATTCATAAAACTTAGGGTATATATACTTTATTTTAGTTTTTTGAAATAAATATAAAAATGCTATCTTATTTTCATTTATTCTTGTTTTTGAAAAGATGTACAACAAATACTAAAAATGTTTTTTTTATATTATTTGCTAAATTACTCTTTTGGTCCCTTATCTTTATTTTTTGTTTCATTTTGGTCCATCATCTATTTTTTGATCCGTTTTGGTCTCTTATCTTACAAACGTTAGCCTATTTTGGCCCCTTCCGCTAGATTTGCATTGACGACGTTAGGTTTCCGTCGTCAGTCATCGAAAATCGCCACGAACAGTCATTGGAACCATGGCCACCGCCGGAATCTGGGTTTAGAGAGAGAAAACCTCATTTTCCCTTTCTCTCCCTTCTTCCTTCCCTTCCTCACTTCCTTCTTCCTTCCCTTCCTTCTTCCTGTAAAGTATCTTCCATCACAAAGTATCTTCTCATGCCCGAAGGAGGTTGTAGGTGTTTATTGCAAATTACTCGGCCACTGTGAATTTGTTACCATTATAGTTTATTTTTAACAGAAAAGTTAAAGATGATGGATTTGGTAAAGGATTTGAATCTGAGAAAAAAAGTGGGGTTTTATTCTTTTTTTTTCCCAATTTGGTTGCTTTATCTGATGTGCTTGTCTTGGATTGGATGCTCATCATCTCTCAACTTTAATGGGCGAGTTTCAATGCCAAGAAGGTAGTGGAAGAAGGAGGAAGAAGAAGGAAGGGGGAGGAAGAAGGAGGGGAGGAAGAGAAGGAATAAGAGAGATAGTGAAAATGAGGTTTTCTCTCTATAAACCAAGATTCCGGCGACGATAGCGGTTCTGACGATTGACAGCGACGGTTTCCGGTGACTGGGTGGAAACCTAACGTCGTCAGTGTAGATCTAACGGAAGGGACCAAAATAGGCTAACGCTTGTAAAATAAGGGACCAAAACGGAACAATAAATAGATGAATGACCAAAATGAAACCTAAAATATAGATGAACCAAAATGAAACATAAAATAAAGATAAGGAGCCAAAAGAGTAATGGTGCATTTGGGTAAACAACTTAATTAAGAGCTTATGCCATAAGACCTTATCGTATGAGAGCTTATACCATAAGCGCTTAAAGAAAGAAAGGGGCATGAGAGGATTCGAATAGTGAAAAACACGAGAGGGTATTTAGTGCATAAGCTCTTATGATAATTCCATAAGCTTCTCCCAGTGACTTATGAAAATAAGTCAAAAACTCCTTATGGGATGGTATAAGTTATTTTTATAAGTTCTGTCAAACACACTGCATAAGAGCTTATGTCATCAGATAAATTAAAAGGAGCTTAAATAAGCTCTTCCAAACGCCACCTAATTTAGCCTATATTATTTTCATTGTTTTATGTAAAAGTGAAGACAAAAAATAAAATAAAAATGAAATAACATTTTATAATTATTAATAAAAATAAAAAATAAAACAAAAATTGAAAATAAAGCTAACCAACTTTTCATTTTATAGTTTTCGAAACACAGCCATCTCTGACTTTGTGCTCGTTTCGTTTCGTTTCGTTTCGTTTCGAATTTGATGGGCCGACGAGTTTAATTGCAGCGAACCTATTTTTCTATTTACTTATGTTTTTTTTACATCTGGATTTGGATACATCCGTATAAATATTGTAGATTGATATAAGTATAGATGAGATGGAGATAAAATATATTTTGAGATAAAATAGATATATAATATAAAATTATAAATATAAATATCATTTGGATATCCATGAAAATTATACAAATAACATAATTCTTTTTCATTTTATATGTCGATCATTGTGCGGCAGTGTTTTCAGCCCCCAGATGCGGGAGTGGGTCAGCCTTACTAAAAGGTGCAATAACTTTATCATCAGTCAACCTTGAAGCTCGTAATCCACAACAGAGAAGTGAGTAGACAGAGTAGTGAAGCATATCACTTTTTTCAATATTCTTAATATATTTTGCATGGTCCATCTTAGGCCTTTGACCAAAAATATTGATAATCTTATTTTTAATGATTTAAATAATAAATCGATGATTCAAACAATGTTTTTTGTCAAAACTTCGTGAGAAATGGTCAAATTATATATGGTGAGAAAATTAACCGTGTAAAAATTTAAGGTATTTTTGTTTTGTTTTAAATTTTTTATTTATTTTTTTATTTTCAGAAATAATTAACAAATTATTTCATTGTTTTCATTCTGTTTATCTGTTTAAAAAAATTGTGCAATAGAAAAAACATTGAAAATAATTTTTTCTTGTTTTCATTATTTTTTGTACAAATATTTAAAAATAAGAAACAAAATGAAAATAATGTGATATTTTTATAATTATTTCTAAACACGGAAATAAAAAAATGAGACTAGAAACAAAGCAAGCATACCTATCTTGATTGATAAGTTGTAATGTGTAAAGATGCCAGTGGTTTATTTTTTCTTCTTCATTAGAATAAATTATAATTGTATCTACATTTAAATTGAAATTTTAAAATACTTCTTGTTTTTAAAATAAATGTTGAAAATATGCATGTTATTAACTCAAAGTTAAAGTTTTATGTATTAAAAGTCAAACTCTCAATAAAATTTTGTTAAAAGAAATTACTAGGGTAGCAAAGTAGCTTATGCCTTGGCTTGCATGGTCTAAACTAGGAGTGTTGGATACCACCGTGTTATTTAGGCTTTGTTTGACAAGTCTAATTAATAAGTTAGTTTATAACTTATTTGTTTAGTTTATAAGTTTGTTTGATCAATATAGATGTATTTGGTAAACAAGCTTATCTCATTAGCTTATAGCTTTTTTTCATAAATTACTTTATTTAATTATAACTTATTAGCTTATTAACATTTTTCTTACTTTTATACTTATTATTTTAATGAAATTAATACTCTACCCGTCTTTTTATGTCATTTAATATTTATAAGCTAATTCAACAACTAATTTTACTAAACGCTTCAAACTCAGTCAACTAGGTTTTTAGCTATAAGCTATAAGCTATAAGCTATAAACTACAAGCTAAAAACTGGCTTATTGGCTATAAGCTAGCTTATAAACTAATTTTGTCAAACGGAGCCTTAATTACTTTAGATTTAAAGCTGATTGAAATAATTTTGGATTTTATAAAATAGATTTGGTATGTTTTGAGATTATGTTTAGGTCAGATTTTTATAAAGCTGATTGCCCCATGTCTATGAAGAAGAAATTTGTGCAGCGACGCTCATCTCGTCATCTCTCTCTCTCTCGCCCACCGCCTCATAGCCCAGTAGCCACCTTCCTCCCCACTCCTCCATCTCTCTCTCTCGCCCCTTTTCTTTCTGTTGGTTGTTGCAGCGACGCTTCTCTTCAGAAGAAGAGAAAGCCACAACTTAGTGGGTCCAAAAAGTTAGCACAAACCCTAAAAAGTTATTAGGCCTTTTCACATTTTCATTGTAAAAAAATGAGTGGGTGCAAAAAACTGAAAGGGCCCAACCCGCCCCAACCCACCTACTCCACCCGCCCAACCCACCAACCCGCCACCTGCCCTAACAGAGTGACCAGACACATGGAATTGGGGTAGAAAACACATTATTCGATTTGGTTCAGATTGGGTTATTTGGGCCCGAATCCGACTATTGTCCAGTCCTAGCTTAAATAAGTAACTTACTAACTCCAAAAAATTGTTTTTAGCTTATTTTTTGAAGTTAATTTTCTTTTAGCTTGTTGAAAAATCTTGTGTCAAAGCTTATATCAGAAGTTGTATTTTGCATATTTTGTAGATTTTAAAAGTATTTCTTCGAGTTTGTATCCAAACACTAAATAACTTAATTTAAAAGGAGTTTATGACATAAAAGTTTTTCACATAAGTCATTCTTATATAAGTGCTTAAATAAGTTGTTTACCCAAATGAGATCTTAGTAAGCTACTTTTGTTTTTAAAACAAATAAAACGACAATAACTAGTAATTTAAGTTCAAATAGAAGATTGGCATTCTTCTTATGAATTTAAGTTTGCCACAACATTCTTATAAAAAGGATAATGATTTATACTTAAAGAATGCATACATCATACATAATAAGTTCACAACACATTATTCTAATAAATAAAAAAGTTCACATCACATTTATTTTAAAATGAGTAAACCATCGATTTGGTCCCTAAAAGTGTGAGGTGCCGTCAGATCAGTCCCTAGAATAAGAGAAATTAAAAAAAAGTCACTGTAAAATTTTAAACTGACAATTATTGTAGTCAAGCCATTATTCTCTTTTCAAATTTGTCACTAAAGGTAAATACTTACAATCAAATTTGTCCTTACAAATTACATTTTTGAGGACTAAGTTGATATTCATAATTAATCTTTGATGACTAATTTAATTTTAAGTATTCAATTTTAGAGGCTAACTTGAAATATTTGACAATATAGAATAATGTCTAGACTAAAATGACTCATTTACAACTTCATAGACTTTTTTTATTTTAAATTTCTCTTATTTTAGGAACTGGGCAGGCAGCGTCTCACTTTTTAAACCAAGATGATGGTTTATTCATTTAAAAATACTATTGCACGCATTTATGTACGAAATGTGCTATTTTTTTATTTTTTATAACCATGAGATAAGTATGAAGTATATATCCATTATCGTTAGCAGTGATTAATTTCTGATGGGGAACATGTGGGGCATACAAGGTGGGTTCTTCCCTCCAAACCTACAGGTTTTCTCCATACACAAAAGACATGATTTGAACCCATCTGACCACTTGCTTAAGATGTTCAAATCTCTTACCATTTGAACCAACCATATATTAGTATGTGCTATTTTATTTTACAGGGGCACTTCTAATTTCTTAGAGTGCGTGTGCTTTATTGACTGATATATTTTATTTTTATTACATGTATTATACTCCACATTTTTTTTTGACCAAACATGAATTATACTTAGGTGTTATTTAAGGTGTGTCATCCATCAAAGTAGTATAACGATGTATCATTCAGATGTCATATTATGGGCCAATTGTTTAGCCAAGTGGATTATTAAAAGAGTGTTTGACTTATCAATAATTGCCAATCAACTAATCACAATATGACATATGGAGGTTTTTTGACCAAACTGGGTTCCTTTTAGAAACTATTTACCAGTTTAGGGTTATTTGAAACTATTTACCAATAGGGGGTCGTTTTGGACACGTGACATATTTTATTTTATTTTCAATCTGATAGGTTAAAGGCGCCACTGCAGATGGCGCCTTTGAAGGCGCCACTGCAGATGGCGCCTACCCTTTAAAAAAAAAAAAAAAAGACAAAAGGGAGGCGCCACTGCACATGGCGCCTTCCCCTGCAGTGGCGCCTCCTGCAGTGTACCACGTGGCACTGCAGGGTGCGTTCCCCCCAGCCCCAACCGAAAATTGGATGCCTACAATTTTAAAGAAACAACGCTACAATTTTAAAGGAATAACGCTACAAAAAAAATTATACTATAAGTATAGGGAGTAACGATGACATTAATGATAAAGTATCTATTTAAAACAACAAGAGGCAATAAAAAATTCCCGTAATAATGAGTAGCAAATAATATCACAACAGGCATAAAAAAATAATAGCAATAACAATTTACACCAATAAATATTCATCAATTATTACAGTAGTAAAAAAGATTTACCTTATAAGAATTAAAAGAAAGTCACTTGCAATTTTAAAGGAACAACGCGACAAAAAAATTATACTATAAGTATAGGGAGTAACGATGACATTAATGATAAAGTATCTATTTAAAACAATAAGAGGCAATAAAAAAAAATATTGATATTATATATTTTAAAATATATATAGTAAAATATATCTTAGTTTTAAGTTTTCTATATTCTTACATGTATATGATATGCGGTTAAATGGATCATTATTCAATTTTTTAATTATATTAATTGAACCTTGCTTTCCAATAAAAAAAATCCTTTTTTATTTTCTTAACTATTACCCCAAGACAATGATTAACAAAACTATATTTTAAAAAATAACAAGTATAGTTAAAGATAATTAATGATATATAATTAATATAATACATGTTAATTCGTGTGCAATTCTTAAATCAACATGCATTATAATAATCAAGACTATATCAGATCATAAATCATCCACTCTTTAATTAATATTTGTCACATTGGCATCCTGCAAATCTATGCATAGTAGGGGTGTAATCGGATCGGTTTGGTTCGGATTTGAGGGAAAACAGTGTCCGAACCAATCAAAATTGTTCGGTTCGGTTTTTGGCATTTTCTGATAGCAGACCCGAACCAATCCGAACCGATCATGTTCGGTTCGGATCGGATCGGATCGTCGGGTTCCCGCCTTTTTAAAAAAAAAAAAAATTTGCCGTTTTTTTGCTTTTGATTAGCCAACTGTGTATAAATGAGACACATTGAATGGTATAAATCTAAATGATTCTTGTGACTCATAATCATTGCAGAACTGGTTTTTTAGAATTTTAACTCAAAAAGAAAAAAGAAATTCATTCAACTATACATCACAAAAGATAGCTATTGTTAAGCAAGATAAATTGCAACTATAACAATGTTATGATATCCCCATATGGTGTGTCAAAAAGTGAAAATAAATTACTTATAGAAGACCTGAGAAAAGCACAAACAGGAGTAGAGCTGCAAAACACCATAGTTGTTAAGCAGTAAGTTTCACAAAACAACTTAAAAGAAAGCCGTCAATAAGGATATAAAAGTCTTCTAAAGAACCTAACACCTAGAACTGAAGTAGAAACCTAAGCTTCATTAAGGACCCTTCATCCTTTCTTCCTTGCTACTATCCCTCCACATATCATCAATGATGCACAACGTCCTTGAAGCTAAGGTTGCAGATCTAAAATTCAAAAAGTGCCGTGTGAGACTTGAGAGTGAAATTGTAGAGAAAAAAATTTCTTGATAGAACAAACACTGGCAAGATTAATAAAACAATTCAAGAATAGCAAACACAAAAAAAACACAAATGAAAAAGAATGCAACATGCTCAAAAGTGCATCCAATCCTTGTTTAAACAAAGAAAGACATTAGCTTAACCCCTTTTGCTAAGAATACCAGTGTGCAGTCTTGCACCATTGGTGATACAACGGCTGTGTTTATAAATATGAGATTCTTTAGCAATGACATTATCTTTTTTTTTTATAAGCCAAAAATTATGTTAATAAACAAGACAAACAGACCAACAAGCACAAGTTGTACCAATTGGAAAGTGCAGGGGAGAAAAGATACAAAAGGAAACTGCTACAAAACACGATATAGCAAAGAAACCAACCAAGGCAAAGACAACCATTAAAATGCAAAATCCAAGCCATATGCAACACAGAACCAGAAAAAGTAATCCTGCTGTTATAGTACCCATATGCAACGCTCATAACACCCATACAAAAACCGAAGGCATCCAACTACTAGCCACAGAGAAACTAATTCAATCACCTAACTTGAATACATATCCTATTAAATGATAATACACCAAGTTTCTGCTCCCCTCAAACCTCCATTTCCCTTCTATCTGTTAGAGCCAAGAAAGGGAATTCTACGCTGCAACATATCAACCTAATAAAATCTACACATTTTTTTCTTTTGATAAAACCACCTATACTTTGTCAACACTCAACAGAGTCAACCCAGACCGTAGCCAAAATCATAAGGAGAAACTAAAACACAAAGCTATTCCCACTCAAAACCACCCTGCTACTATTTTGGGTAGAAACACCAAATTTAGACAAACTTCAGCATGCAAGATAAAGATCAGAAATAACATATCTATCCTATTATTGCAATGAAAAACACATGCTTCCACTTCTCAATGACAGGTCCAAATCTTCATTGCTCAAGCATGAGAAAAGAAGGAGGAACATGAATTTACAAACACTAGATGTACAATTTTCAACACATTAAGTAACTAGGAATGCTTGTGCAGATGCAAAGCAATTCATACACCAACAAACCGATTCCCTACACTGGAACACGAAAGTAACGATTCAGGTAAAACATCAATATCATTTACATGAATAAAAGTCAGACGGTCCGTCCTGCACTCCTGCTAAATATTTTCCCCATTTTCTCATTAAAATAAAAGCATACATTGGTGACAATCTTTGCCTTAAATATCAAAAGTTACTCAGTAGTTATCATTTGTGTGAACAAATAACATAGAGATATACTAGCATTGACACCATACAGGCAAAGAAACTGAGCAAGAGTTGCTTTGACGTGTGAACAAATAATATATAGATAGACTAGCATTGACAACTTACATGAATTTACAAACATTAGAAATACAATTTTCAGCACGTTAAGTAACTAGGAGTGCTTGTGCAGATGCAAAGCAATTAATACACCAACAAACTGATTCCCTACACTGGAACACACAAGTAACAATTCAGGTAAAACATCAATATCATTTACATGAATAAAAGTCAAACAGTCCCCATCCTGCTAAATATCATCAATATCATTTACATGAATAAAAGTCAAACAGTCCCCATCCTGCTAAATATTTTCTCCATTTTCTAGTTAAAATAAAAGCATTGGTGACAATCTTTTATAATAGGCCATAGATAATCTACCAAAAAAAAAAAAACATAATAATAAGTTACCTTAATCCAAGGCCATAAACTGACTAAGAGTGTTCCCAATATCCTGATGCAATACATTTATCTCTGGAAGCTCTAATAATATAATAATACAAAAAATATATTAGAAAGTCTGAAAGATATCAAATTCAATGATAAAATAATTAATAAACTTTTTACCTGAATCATCTTCAGCCATATGACTTTGTAGATTATCAACTTTTTCAGCTTTACTCCTCAACCAATTTTGAGTACAAATCAAAGCCTCTACTGTGGAGGGATGCAATGAACTACGGTATGGGTCAAGAACACGACCCCCGGTACTAAATGCGGACTCAGATGACACAGTAGACACCGGGATAGCTAATATGTCCCTAGCCATTCAAGAAAGAACATGATACTTCACCGTCTTACCTCTCCACCATTTGAGAATATCAAAATCATCACAATAGTCTTCCACATCATCTTCAATATATCTTTCCAACTCATTTCTCTTCAGCTCACCTTGCTTCCTCCTTACCTTTCGTATGAACGCACCTCTACATGATATTTCACTCTCGTCGTTTTGACCACCTTGTGCTTGAAGAGTACTATTCGAGGGTTGGGCATTAGAATCACAAGTATCATTGGGAATAGGATACCAAACAACATACTAAGAAAATATTTTTTTTATAAGATCTTTCAATTTTTTTAATACTTCCGTCACAATAGCCATATCCGAACTGAATACCTGATCCAAACAACACTCAAAATACTCCAATTTATATCTAGGGTCAAGGAAAATAGCCACCAACAACAGATAATTCAAATGCTCAATGTCCCAATATTTGTCAAATTTTATTTTCATATTTGATGACATCCTATACAACACCTCATCATCACTTTGCATCCACTTATTCAATGTAGCTTGGATTTCACACCACTTATCAAAGAAGCCATTAGAAGTGACATGCAATGATGCAGAAAAAAGTAAGGGTAGCATCATAGAAAATCTTTAAAAATTTAGTGAAAACACGAGCACGATTCCAATCATCAATAAGAGGAGCACCCCCTTCACTATCAACAAATGCTACATAAGAGTGGTCATCAAATTGTAAGCTTAACAAATGCCTTTTCATACTTTTCAGCTATGTCCAACATCAAATAAGTGGAATTCCACCTAGTTGGAACATCAAGCACAAGCATTTGACCCATGGTTATGTTTGCCTCATCGACACACCTCTTAAACGAGGCCAATCTTTGTGGAGATGACCTCACATACTTGCAAGAAGCCCTTATCTTTGAAATAGAACTATCTAGTTCCTTCAACCCATCACTTACAATTAAGTTCAAGATGTGAGCACTACATCTCATATGCAAATACTCCCCTTTCAATATGGTAGTACCTTTCCAATCATCCATGCCTCTAACCAAATATGACATGGCTGTGGTGTTAGCACTAGCATTATCTACTGATTCTGATGCAAATCTTGGTAATACCCCAATCTTTTATGCATTTCTCTAAAGCTTTTCCTATGGTTTCCCCCCTATGGTCTGCAATCAAACCAAAACTCACTATCTTCTTTTGCAATTCCCACCCCTCATCAATAAAATTGGCAGTCACACACATATAATTCATGTTTTGAATGGAAGTCCAAGTATCGGTTGTAAGGGAAACCATTTGGTAGTTTTGTTCCAAGAAAGATTTCAAAAGCACTTTCTCACCCATAAAGAGTTGCATGCAATCCTTTGCCATGGTCACACGACTAGGGATTTTAAATCGAGGTTGAGCCACACTCATGAAAGCTCTAAACCTGGGGTTATCGACAAACTTAAAAGGGAGCTCATCCATTATTAGCAACTTAGCCAAAGCCTCTCTGCATTCATCTTGCTTAAACTCAACAAGCCTCATAGATACAATGTTATCATTCTCACTTTGTTTTCCTACGGAAATCGTTTTTTGCTTCTTATCGGTGTTACTTGGGTTTTTAGTACACTTATTCATATGTTTGTTGAGGTTGGAAGTCCCATGATTACTACTATTGCAAGCATAATGTTTGCCACAATAGATACAGATAGCCTTATCACCCTCTCTCTTAAAATGATTCCAAGCCATAGATGGAGGTCTACTGGGTTTTTGTTTGACACGTACCTCTAGTGCTGATTGACCTTCAATCTGAGGTATCTCACTGACACTGAAAGTTGTTTCTGTTGGAGGAGTAGGTGCACTAGAAATTTGAGTCCCAGATGTATCTTGATTCTCAGTCATTTTGCACCAAACCTAAGGAATCAAGGAATGCACACAGGTAGCATAGATCAGAAAGAAAGAATCAATGATTCAAATAACCATAAAATAAAAAATCCCAAAATAAAAAATTTAAAAACCCTAAAATCAGAAATCCCTAAATGCACAAATTGGGTACAATCTGAGAGGATGTCGCAGACTCGTGGTGATGGAGTGTGGTGGAGAGGTGGAGGCCGGAGGGAGATGTCCCGGACGCGGAGCCGGTGATGGAGCAACAAGCCGAAGAGGTGGAGAAGTATCGCAGATTCGCAGTGATAAAGCGAGGTGAAGAGTTGCATGCAATGTCGCGGACTCGTGGTGATGGAGTGGTGGAGGCCGGAGGGAGGTGTCACGGTGCCGGTGATGGAGCTACTGAGCGAGGTGAAGAGGTTGAGGTGATGGAGCGACTGAGCGAGTCAGCGAGGTGAAGAAGTCGCGGTGATGGAGCGAGGTGGAGAGGTGGAGAGATGTCGCGGTGCTGGTCGCGGTGGCGAGCAGTGCTGGAAGCCGGAAGGTACGCCGTCGCCGCCGCTGACTCGAGTTGAAGATTGAAGTAGGGTTTGTGGCTGTCGAGTTGAAGACGAGGAGTGCGAGATGGAGAGATCTCAGATCTGTGTCTGTGTCTGCCTAATATATTAATATTATAAATAATTAAAAAAAAATTAGGGGTTCGGTTCGGTTCTAGCGGGTTCACTTTTCCTGGAACCGAGAACCGAACCGAACCATGGTCGGGTCCAATGATTTTGACCCGACCCGAACCAATGACCCGAACCGACCCACAAAAACGGATTGGTTTGGTTCGGATCGGCCGGGTTCGCGGGTCGGATTAAATCCACTTACACCCCTAATGCATAGCATGGTCCAACGACTGATCAGTTCATGGGCCCATGCAACTCTCAGACCCGATCGTGCCCCTCAATTTTATTTTATTCTTTTCAAGGATTGGTTTACCTTCAACTATATTTTTTTTCTACCCTAATACAATAAATTTAAAATTAAATAATATTTTAATTAAAAATTATTTAAGATAGGTAATTAATACCGCTTCCTAATTCCTGTCCTATAAGCCCGGAATCCTCATTATTACGGGATTTTTTTTATTGCTTCTTGTTGTTTTAAATAGATACTTTATCTTTAATGTCATTGTTACTCCCTATACTTATAGTATATTTTTTTTTTGTCGCGTTGTTCTTTAAAATTGCAGGTGACTTTCTTTTAATTCTTATAAGGTAAAATTTTTTTTACTACTGTAATAATTGATGAATATTTATTGGTGTAAATTGTTATTGCTATTATTTTTTTATGCCTACTGTGATATTATTTGCTACTCGTTATTACGGGATTTTTTTTATTGCCTCTTGTTGTTTTAAATAGATACTTTATCATTAATGTCATCGTTACTCCCTATACTTATAATATAATTTTTTTTTTGTAGCGTTGTTCCTTTAAAATTGTAGCGTTATTCCTTTAAAATTGCAGGCGTCCAATTTTTGGTTGGGGCTGAGGGGACGCCCCCTGCAGTGCCACGTGGTACACTGCAGGAGGCGCCACTGCAGGGGAAGACGCCATTTGCAGTGGCGCCTCCCTTTTGTCTCTTTTTTTTAAAAAAGGGCAGGCGCCATCTGCAGTGGCGTCTTTGACTTGTCTGATTGAAAATAAAATAAAATATGTCACGTGTCCAAAATGACCTCCTATTAATAAATAGTTTCAGAATAATCAACTGGTAAATATTTTCTAAAAAAAAACCAATTTAGTCAAAAGCCACATATGAATGATACACAAATACACAATTTTGATGGATGAAGTCGTATAGCCTTCGCGATATACTTATAAGTTAGGATATTTTATATGATATAAAATAAAATAGCATTCAATTGAGTTACTCTATTGAAAATGGTGGGCCTGTCATAGTGTGAATTGAGTAAATGCATCCGAAAGAATTATCATCGGCATCCACTTTCTCAGCTTTTAAATATTTTAATTAATAAATTATATAATTTTTTATGGGGCAGATAATGCCTTCTCAGTTCTCATAATTAATCTCATCTCTTTATGTTTCTAGTGACCTGTGTTGACGACCTTGCTTAGCTAAACATGACGGCCTTGCTTAGCTAAACATGACGGCCACTAATATTTGTCAACTTTTCCATAATAACCCTTTCAAGTTTTCTTTCTTAAATTATTTCTCACGATAAAATGGAAATATTAACACTATTGAAGATCACCGATATTCATTGGTAGGAGGAGTAAATGATAAACAAAATTTCAATTTATTTACTTTTTTTTTGTATTGGCTTATTCATTCACTTAATTAAAGTTAAACGTAGATATCAACATATGATTGATCCAAGTGATAAGGGACTTGACACCTTAAGCAATTGGTCAGGAGTTCGAATTCTGACTCGTGTATAAAGAAAACCTGATTGGGAGGGGATAATCCACCTTGTGTGCCCAACAGGTTCTCGACTGATATTAATCACTACTAACGATGGTGGATACTTCGTATCTATACCATGATTACAAAAAAAAAGTTAAACATAGATGAGTTTTTTTTTTTGGTTACAAAACGTAGATGAGTTTATCTTCACAAAAAGAAAAAAAAACATAAATGAGTTTATAATAATTTTCATTGGAAGATTTTCAAAGTAAGTAAAATAAAAATATATTTATTCAGAACACAGATTAAACTAAAAAAATACAATAAAGATTCTTATCCAAATTTATAAAAAAATGGTTAAGTAAAATTTTTTTCTCATCATTCTCTTTCTAACTTCAAACTCTCTCCCTTCTCTCTACACACAGTCACGTGCCACCATTAGAGGGGGGTGGTTTTGAACATTTTTTGGCTTGGAATCACCCATTTACTTCGTTTTTTTCCCATTTTATCTAAATAAGTGGTTTTTCCACATCGATTTGGTTTTTTTTTCTTCTTCATGTTTTTCGTCTTCTGTGGGCGGCGGTATTGTTGTTCGTCGTCTTGGTGAGGCGTTGTTTGATTTCCCGTCTTGGTGTGATGTTCGTTTGGTTGAGATTGACAGATTTGCTTCGATCCATCACAGATTTGATCAAGAATTGGGCGTCAATGTTACAGATCCGGAGACATGGGTATTCCGCTGACTTTGATTTTGTCACTTTTGTAGCCATTTTGATTTTGCCGTGTTATGCTGTTAACCTGGGTGCTGTGAGTTTGTTCGCAGATTCATCCTTTTCGGTTTTTAGCGATGTTTGGATTTGTGTTGTTCGTTGTATTTTATCAATTTGAATGAATGAATATCTTTTTAGTAAAAAAAAAAAAGGTTAAGTCATAAATGAGTTAAATATTAAATAATGAACAATTGTTTTGTAATGGACTTTAGGCTCCGGTCCGAATTCTGCGGTTACTATCTCAACCTTACTAGATAACTATTAAATTCTCTATATGCCTATATACGAAATGTCAAAATCTCCATAATTAATTCTGTAAAAAAAAAAAAAACCATTCTCCATAATCAAGGAATAAAAGGATTAATTGAATCTCACACTCCATCCCTAAATTATAGACAAGACAACGTCTCTAAGATTACTTTATGAAAAGACGCTCATATCAATCTTTATATATAAATAGGCCAAATCTAAGTGTGTTTTTACGGCCAAAATTTATCAATTATATATATTTTTTGTTTTAGTAAAAAGATAATCCTGACGGTTAATTTTTTTTGGTTAATTTTTCTTTTATTTAAATGGCAGGGATCAAATTTAGAAGAGATTCTTCATTTTTTCCACAGACATTTATTTTTCTTCTCAATCTAATAATATTTATTTAAAATAAGAATAATACTTGACATACATTAGGTATACTCACATCATAATTCTCACATTTGAAATACTGTGGTAAAATTAGAATATATGTATGTAAAGAAAACAAGATGAAATTAATTATAACTAATGATACAAACACTACAAATGTAAATTGATATGTATTCTATTTTTCTTTAATTAGAATATTTTGGATATATCCATTTTAAGAAAAATTTCTAAATCAACATATGTGAGATAAACTTTTAAATTAACAGCACGTACATTTCACAAAACAAAAGAAGTACTTATGCATGGACATGATGAAGAGTGTCATGAGGAATGTGATAAAAAATGTGAGGCTAGCCTTGTTTTTCGAGGACATAAAAAATTTGGAGACAAGGTCTGGGGTATTTGGGTAAATTAATGTTACATCAACAAAAGTTGAGGAACAAGTCTTTTTGAGGCAGAGTTGAGTTCCCACGTGGCCATGTACAACGCGCTGCTTCCAATGTCAGTGTCTTCAATTCATTTCATAGACGAATCCAAACGCACTGTTGCTTTATCTCAATTTTCCTCTTCCTCTGTTCCCGACCCACAATCCTTCTGCTTCTTCCTTCTTTCTTCTCTTCACAAAGTTCGTTCCTTTTCTCTCCAACAACTTGATTTCCTTGGAAATTGAAACCATACCCAAATCCAAAATTCACTGCTTTTTCTTTTGTACTTCTCTCACTTGCAGAAGAAGCTCAGAGAGTTGAGTTGCAGGGCCTAATGGGTAACTGCTTAGATTCTTCTGCCAAAGTTGATGCAGCTCAAAGTTCTAGAACCACTTCTGGTAACCCCATCTAGTTCTTCACTCATCTATCTCATCACACTTCCCATATATAGATCACCCTCTTTCTCTTCTCTTTTTGGGACTTGGGTTTCACAGTTATGGGTTGTTGCTTTTGTTGTGTCTTGTTTTTTTGGGTCCAAATTTGGTTTGAGCTAGTTTCCTAATTTAGGATGCAAATTTTGTTCATAGGGGTTGGATAAACTTAGAGAATTCTTCTAAAAAAATACAAAAATTGTCTTTTGGTATTTTTTTATTTTATTTTTTGTTATTGCTTGATGTTTAGTGTTATAACATTTCAGCTTGAATTATTACCTGGGTATAAGTGTTCAGATTCTTCAAATTATTTTCCACTTCTACCTTAATGATTCTGTTTTTTAATCCTTTTCTTCTCTTTTGATTTTCATCACTTCTGAGGGTACTAAACTTGTCCCCATGATCTGATTTCCTTTAATACTTTGGTGATCTATGAAGTAAAGTTTGTTTTTTTTTCCCTCGAACAAGTTATCTTACATTTATTGTGTGAAGTAAGTAAGGGGTTGATGTACAATCCCATCTTTATATCTAAACTTTTACAAATTCATGTTTTTTTTAAAGAAACATGTATTACAACAAATGGTGAATTTTAATTGAATAAACTAAAAGCAATTTTAAATTTATGAAACGAGAGTTTAGCCAATAATTAAACTAATCAAGTAAAAATTTGGATTATAACAAATGAAAAGTGCTTTTTAATGCATGGAGAACCCATGTAAGGAAATTTTGAATGAGTATTATACTTTATCTTCAGGATTACTGATGATTGAATTTGAAATAATATCAGAAAAGGCCCCTTTTTGTTTGTATTGTGACATTATATGTGGACTAACTATTTTTTCTTTTTTTTGTTGTGTTAGGATCAGGAATCTCAAGAAATACTCCTTCAAGCTTATCTATTCCATCATACAATGAAAAAAGCAATTCCTCAAGTCTTCCCACACCAAGGTCTGAGGGTGAAATCTTGTCTTCTCCCAATCTAAAAGCCTTCACATTCAATGAGCTGAAGAATGCCACCAGAAATTTTCGTCCTGACAGTCTTCTTGGTGAAGGGGGATTTGGTTATGTTTACAAGGGATGGATTGATCAACACACATTTACAGCTTCAAAACCTGGATCAGGAATGGTTGTTGCTGTAAAGAGGCTTAAGCCTGAAGGTTTTCAAGGTCATAAAGAGTGGTTGGTATGTGTTTGCTTTCCAAGCCCATCATGGTGCTTTCTCACATTCACATTCCATTTCCTTTCCCAAAAGAAAAGTATATGCTTTTGGTTTTTCTTATAATAACATGCATGGTAATAAACTTTAATCAATTTCCAGACTGAGGTTAACTACCTTGGGCAATTGCATCATCGTAATCTGGTTAAATTAATTGGGTACTGCCTGGAGGGAGAGAACCGGCTATTGGTCTATGAGTTTATGCCCAAAGGGAGCTTAGAGAATCATCTATTTAGAAGTAAGTTACCATAACCATTACACTGTTCATTCAATTTGCAGTGTATTCAGCTTTTGCCTTGATGATTTTGTCACCAAACAAACACAGAAGAAAAAAAAAATCAACAACAGATTAATATGCCCTTAAGAATGAACTCCTTTATGTGTCAGATACAAATTTCAGTTTGTTGATGGCTAAAATAACAGATGTTTGAGTTCGATTTGCTAACTGCACTTAGGAAAACTAAATTAGTTTCCAATTTAATGGTTCATTATATTTGACAGGAGGACTGCAACCACTGTCTTGGTCAGTGAGGATGAAAGTGGCCATTGGTGCTGCCAGAGGACTCTCTTTTCTTCATAATGCCAAATCACAAGTCATATACCGTGATTTTAAAGCTTCTAACATCCTACTGGATGCTGTAAGAACTATGAGAATAAAAATGATGTTATAATTTCTTCATTTTTATTATTTGTGTAAACTACTTAGCACTTACTTTCCATGCATTGGATTGCAGGAGTTCAATGCTAAGCTCTCTGATTTTGGCTTAGCTAAGGCGGGTCCTACTGGTGATAGAACTCATGTGTCTACTCAAGTCATGGGTACCCAAGGATATGCAGCACCTGAATATGTTGCAACTGGTATGCTTTAGCTTCACCTAAACCGTTTTTGCTGCCTTACCTTGTTATTAATGTTTGTGGTTAGAATTCTTCAATCATTTAATGTCCACTTTAATGTTTGTGATTAGTAATATTGCTCTTTACACCGATAGTTAGGGTTGATGGCCTTAATGATTTTCTTTTAAAACTCTAATCCATATTTTCTTTTCAAAACAGGCAATTCTGATGCTCAAACTTTAGGTTCATTTTGTTTTTTTATATTATTCTGTTTCATTGGATAGATCATAAGAAGACTCATTTCACATGTCTCATTATATGTAAAACATTATACTAAAGCTTTCATTGATTGACAGGTCGACTGACGGCCAAAAGTGATGTATACAGCTTTGGGGTTGTGTTGCTTGAACTTCTGTCTGGAAGACGTGCTGTTGATAAAACGATGGCTGGTGTGGAGCATAATCTGGTAGACTGGGCAAGACCATATTTGGGCGATAAACGAAGGCTATTCCGGATCATGGACACCAAGTTGGAAGGCCAATACCCACAAAAAGGAGCCTTCATGGCTGCTACACTTGCCCTACAATGCCTTAATAGTGAAGCCAAGTCAAGGCCTCCAATGACAGAGGTTTTAGAAACTCTGGAACAAATAGAAGCCCCAAGAAACGGTGGCCGAAATTCCCATTCAGAACATCTGAGAGTCCACACTCCTGTAAGGAGGTCTCCTGCACGAAACCGGTCGCCTTTTAACCTGACTCCAACTGCATCCCCACTGCCATCTCACCGGCAATCTCCTCGTGTGTACTAAGCTTGTTAGCGTCTGTATGTAAATTCCTTATTTTTATTAGGGTGTGTCTTTTACAAAATGTGTTGAGGCATGTACTTAGAATGCAATTTTGCAATAGAATAGTTAACACCATTTATCTACAGGGTATAGAAGTTATCCACAGCAGTATTCTGCATGTTTTTTTTGTCCTTTTCTACCCTTTCCCCATTGAATGTCTAACTATAACTAAAGAGACACATTGCTTGCCTCCAAGTATATATGGTGACATTAGAACTGTCCACTTTAGTTGTTTTTACGTGGAAAGATCACAGATAATTGGTTAGAAGAAACTATTTTCTTCTATAGGGAAAGTTAAGATGTTATAAGAACTAGCTATCAAAATTAAGCTAGCCAAGACCTGCATGCTTTTTCATTTATGAAAAGAGGGCATGGAGCATGTAATAGTTTTCACTAATAGAGAAGTGTTTTAACAAACGCAAATGAAAAAAAATTGATCCTTCTTGTCCAATTCAGCTTTGCACTGTCTTATGTTCATGCCAAGACAACAAAATAACATTCAAACACAAGGTCCAGAAGGCTTATTCCAAGAACTTTGGACTCCACAGCAGTGTATACAAATGAGCAGCTGAAGCAATGAAATTACAATGAAGGAATTTAGTTGAGGATATGACTTGGTGTCATGGTTATGTTAACTATGAAAAAACTGCTGGTGCTGTTTGTGATGTGATTAGAGAATGGAACATTTTCATCCATGTGATGAAGGCAGGGAGCTGGTTCAGGCACTCAGCTGGGTATTGTTTTGTTCAAAAAAATTGGTGCTACTTTTTTTCTTCTCCTTAATCCACCCCAAAATTACAGGTAGATTGGCCTTTTAATCACAACTATCAAACCCAAGAATGCTATGAATTTGTTATTCAAGGTGACAACAACTGCTATGGCTTGTCAATGGGCCACTCTACAAGAGGATTAAATCATTTCCTACTACTATAATATTGGGATTCATCTATTAAAAGGAATACTGGAATAGTATATTTCATAGGAAGTACTTCATCTGTTTGCCTTTGTTTTGTTTATTTACATGTAAAAGGACATCTAACCATAATTAAAAAATGTAAAGTTGTTATATCCATGAACTGCTTAATTTGGCCATATCAGCAGTTCGTCTTTGCAATGTTTGTTTCAATGTAAATGGAAATCTAGACAAAATTATACATGCTAAACGGTCATTCTACGATTTGGATTCTCTCCAGCGGTGCAACAAAAATTTTGTATAGATACTGCATGTGGTAGCCATATATGCATTGAAAAGTATAAACACATTTAATGGTTCAGATAAATCAATGTATGCATCCAATAGTTCACAATATTTTTGAAAAGAGGCTGTAGAGAACCCTAAATGAGAGGATCCGGACTCGTCATTCGATGTCATACCCTTTCATTTTATATTTTTAGCCCAGTTTATCCATGAGCCATTTTGGCCAATATTATTAAATGGTGACAAAATAAATTTTATATAAATCACCCTTAGTATTTTTTTGGTAGAGATAAATCACCCTTGTATGGATATGTCTGTATGCTCAATTTTATAGATGAAAATCATTCATTGCCTATGATCTTCACAGAGCGTGTGGGTATGTGAGGGAAAAGATAGCCTTGCTTATCCTAGCAAGGGACCTCATTAACAATATAGAATTACGAAAAGTTAAGAGGTTTATCCACTTCGACTGACATCTAGATGGTTATTGTGAAGTTCAACCATATGGCTTCATATGCATTGGAAATACTTCATATATTAAATATTAACAAGTTTTACCATGTCATCATTATTATATATATAAGATGTGCTATAGAAAATCATTCTATTAACTTCGAAAATTATAATATCCAAATCTTTAGAAAAAATACTTCTCACGCTCGAGTTTTGCGCAGGACATCTAGTTAGGTGATAAAATGTAACATACTATTTACTAATAGCATCAATGATTAAGATAGACTTAAATAATATATCATAATTTGGAAAAAAAATTAAAGTCAACAAAATAATATTACTACTAACCATTTTTTTGGTAGAAAATCAATTGAGTAAGCCTGATGTTTAATTAGTTCCCAAACTTCTCTTCAAGCATCAAGTACCACCGGGAGTTCCCCCAAACACTTCAGTATGGACCAACTTTGGATATATGATAATAATAATAATATATATTAATAATAATAATAATAGAGTCCTTAATGAAGTGTTCAGGGAAACTCTAGGGGAAACCTGAAATATGCCTTGTCAACTACTGCTTTATGTTCTTTTTGCTTGTTGGTGGGGAAATATGTGCTAAGCTGTTATATTTATGGTGTGAAGTTTCAGCAAAGAAATATCATGATAAAGGAGAGAAAGCTTGTTCTGAACCTAGACAGTTCCACAGACTAGATAATAAAACAGTACTTACCAAGAGGGAATCTTTTGTGTCAGAGCAGTATCCCAGTTTTACTTATTCTCTATCTGTCTATTTGTTCCAAAGTTTCACTTTTAGCAATTCTTTGACATAAGCAAAATCAAAACATCATTTTCTAAAATCTGGCAGGCAAATAATGTAGTAGTATCTTATGTAATGTAAGATATCACTGTGATATCAGGCAAAGTTGAAGAATGATATAATTTCATCTAACCGGACCACACTCTTATTTTCCTCACCATTCATAAAAACTTGAACAGAAAATGCTATAGATGCTATACTTATGCTTTATGGATTCTATTTAAACCCAGAAAGCCATCTTAGAGGAATGACTAATGGGCTTAAGCTAATTAATGAATTTCAACTTTGAAGATTTGATAAATTATATGATCAAGAAACAATTGGAGTATTGGTTCATTTGAAAGAGATTGACGGGGATGGGTCAACAACTCAGCAATCAGCATATATTATCAGAAAAAGCTAGAGAGATACCATGGCTAAGCACTTTCTATGTTATTATTCTCTTGCCATCATCTTTCCCACAATTGTGTCCAGATTCAAGAAAAGCTATGCGTGGACATCTTAAAAAGGCTTTCCTGTGGTCCAAATTCTTCATGAAGATGGAGAGTTTGATATGAAGGTTGTGTTTAATTAGATGTGCATTTCATCACCATGGGAGCAAAACATGCATGCAAGGGACACTGAGTTAGGCCGGCTGTTTCTGAGAGTTCCCCTGAAACACTTCATTAAGGTTGTTCACTTCTTGTCCTGGTGTTCTCCCTTGAAAAGGGAATTTATTTTTTTATAAGCAAACAACTTGTATTAAATAAATATACAAGGGGTGCTTTAATCCAATTTATAGAACACATACAAATAGAAATGTTTCCAACATTTATATATCTACTCAACAAAAATAAAAAAATTGCTAATAAGTACTGGTTATCCATAAAAACTACTGCATCCCCTGACATCATTCCACATTCTGATCCCAACACCCAATCCTGCAACTCTTCACACCTTCCAGCTGCACTTACGAAACAGAGGAGTGTTAATTTGTTACTTGAAAAGGGACTCTTGGTATGATATGTTAGAAAATGGGGTATGGTCTACGACAAAGAAGAAAAGAACAAGTGACATGTGCACCCTCCAAGGCGTGTAAGAACATTAGGCTTTAGGTTCGATTCGCCCCCACCAATCTTTCCTCGTAGATTGGATGCAACAGGTATAACCGGTAGGGAGTAGTGATAGGTTGACAATCAAAGTGATTAAATTTCTTTAATACCTTTTTTACATAGTGAGATTGGGGTAAACCTATATTCTCACCATCTCTTATTATTCTAATTCATAGAATCACATCAGCTACCCCTAAGCCTTTCATGTCAAAATTTCTAGATAAGAACCTCTCAGTTTCTTCAACCTAATCTAGATCAGTACCAAATATTAATATATCATCAACATTTATATCATCAACAAATAAACGACTCACGACACCTTTTCCATTATGGAATTTACTATAAATACACTTGTCATATTCATTTATTTTATATTCATTAGCTAGCACAACTTGATCAAACTTTTAACCCCTTTGTTTAGGAGTTTGTTCTACTCCATACAGTAACTCATTCAATTTACACTTTTCTTTTCCTGACTATTTACCACAAACCCTTCAGTTGTGTCATATACACCTCTTCTTCTAATTCCCTATTTAGGAATGGCATTTTCACATCCAATTGACGGATAACAAACTTATAGATGGATCCAAGTGTCAATAGCACTCTAATTGAAGCAATTCTTGTCATAGGTGCATATGTATCAAGATAGTAAATACCCTCTTTTTGTGTAAATCCCTTAGCAACTAGTCTTACCTTAAACTTCCGTCTACCTTGGTTTTCCTTTGAAAATCCACTTTCAACCTATTGGTTTGGAACTATGTGGGAGGTCTACTAATTTCCATATTTTATTCCCCATTAAGTTCATTTCTTCTTGTATAGCTTCCTCCCAGAAAACGACAACTTGAGACTTTATTGCCTCTTCAAATGTTTATGGATCACTTTTTGTATAATAATAGTTTGGTCCATAACTGTCAATGGACTCTCTTGTTCCTTCAATAAGGAACATGAAAAGCTTGGTCTCTACGTTTTCTCATTTCTAGCTCTCTAACTTCTCCTAAGTTCAGAACCTACCAAAGTATCTTTATTTGATACAATGCTTTCCGGATTATGTGCATTACTATGAACATTATCATGTGACTTGGAATTGAGTAAAACCTATTTCCTTGAAATATTAAATCCCCAGACTCAATCACAATTGTAACAGGATGAGTCACTAGATTCCATAACCATGAATCTATATGCTTTGCTAATTTTAGCATAGCCCGGGAACACTCACATTCAATTCCCCTTTCACCTAATTTCTTTCTTTTGGTTCAAGAACTTTTACTATTGCCCTACAACCTCAAACTTTGAAAAATTTAAGAATGGGTTTTCTATTTTCCAGAGCTCATATGGTTATCTTGTTCCTTTGTTTGGAACCTTATTTACCATATAACAAACCTTCAACATGGCTTCTCCCTAACATCATTTTGCTAGACCAACATAGGATATCTGGCTTTTACCATTTCTTCTTATATCCTAATTTTCATTTCAACTATAAGGGGAATAAGTTGCTGTTATTTGGTCAACTATACTAATAGACTCAAAGAAACTAAGGTTATAGAATTCTTCTATTCAAATAAATAACTCCTAAAGCATTTAATGAATGTTTAATGACAAACAATTTTAATTAACTCACATCATATATAATAACATATATAAGCATCAAAATTTCTGGGTAATTCAACATACATTTACGCTTTAAGATTTATTTTCCTTTTTTTTTTGACACAAGATTTATTTTCCTTAACTGCTTCTAACAGGGAATTAATAATGCAAACTGTCAACCATAACAACAGCAATTAAAACACTTTAAATGTTTAACAAAAGTTAAGGATTGCACATGTTTAGCGACAGCCCAGCGGTCAACATGCCTGTTCTTAGTCAACGAGTATGGGGTTCGAATCCCACTGGGTGCATTAACACGTGATTCGAACTCGGGTCATGACTATGACTGAACACGTAGATACCACTAGACCGACACACCATTTCATTGTTAGAAGCAACCGTTATTATCTTTTTAACCGTTTACAGACTCAAAGTTTGGGCCACCACTTTTTGCCAGTCGGGTCAATCAGACCCGTTTTATGGAAACCGGGTTCACTCGACCCATTCGTGACTCACAGCCATTTTTGAGCATTCTACTCAAGTTTAAAATTATTTTCATCATCTTTTAAGTTTTGGATTCAAGTCTAAACATGTTCTAGGATAAATATACTAAATCTAGATGATTTTCATTATAGAAAACAAACAAGACAATGATCTAATCATTTTTCAGTTTTCTACATTTCTTCATGAACATCCATATCCATTTTAACAAATTAGAACACTCCAAAACTACATCCAAAACATTTCTAAAGAATCAAGAAACAATTTTCATCTTATATTCACAAAATCATACACTCATAATATAAGATTTCCTACTCTAAAAATAATTAGTTCTTACATTGATCATATTCATTAATGCATGCACTTGATACAATCATGTATATCTAAGACCTTTCTGTCAAAATAGAGTAACATACATACATGCATCATAAACCAAACATATTCGTGTTCATCAAATTCACATACTTGATTTTATTCTAAATCATGCATCTAAGGCTCTAATACCACATGCTAATGTTAACACAAACAAAGAATGCCTTTAGCATTGTACACACATGTATTTAGAATACCAAGTATAACATAGCCATGAAAAGTAATTGTGTACCTTTCACCATGGTCACAAATAAACATATTTTTGATGAAGCATATGAGTACTCATCTCTCCTTTGTAAAAAGGCCATGCTTCTCTTTCTTCCAATGAATGAAGTTTCCACCTTCGAACCTTTCAACTTCGACTAAGTCTAATGTTATCTCCCTCAATGTTGCAACCATTTTAATAAAACGAAAATCGAACTTAAAGATTGTTAGAAAATGGGGTATGGTCTGCAACAAAGAAGAAAAGAACAAGTGACATGCGCACCCTCCAAGGCGTGTAAGAACACTAGGCTTTAGGTTCGATTCGCCCCCACCAATCTCTCCTCGTAGATTGGATGCAACAGGTATAACCGGCGAATCCCCTTCAGGATACAATGGAGAACCTTGGTTTGGTTTTCACACCCTAAACCAAGCGTATCGTCAATGACATTTTACAGAATAATAGTTTCCTTAAATCTCTCTGCGCATTAAGGGAAGAAAGGAAGTGATTTGGCTTGCGTAAGTTTAGCCGCTTTCAGACATCATTCTGCATGCACAAGTGGTTCTATTTATAGACCAACTTATGCCTCTTGGTGAATGAAATAACCTTTCATGTATTTGAAAGAATGATTACAACCTTTCATGAATGTACACTTGATGAATGAACACATTATATCATGAAAAAACACACCTATTAGGAAATATTCAAAAGCCATGAAGAGACACACCTATTGGTGTCCTTCAACCTCTTTCCAACTTGGTGTCTTGGACTTCCATTGTTTTGGAAATCCCTCACATGATATACCATACAACTCTATTGAAGTGTTTGGGGGAACTGTGTGTACCATCTGATGTGATATGGTGATTAACTTAGCCAAGATTTATATATAGCTTCATTCTTCAAATTCTTGCTTTGCACTACTTGCAAGTTGCATCGGCTTTAGAACTCATTTTGTTAATGCCTATTCCATATACACTAGTGGAAATAATATAATATACGAAAACGTTTTATGTCAGTTGACCATATGTTTGACGTTAAAAATGAGGCGGTGGCAGTTTTGTAAATATTAAATCACTATTTGCGTCAGTTGTGTAATGAACTGACGTTAAAAGTGATTTACAAGAATTATTAACACTTTTAACTTCAGTTGCTTATACAACTGACGTTAAAAGTGTGATTTTTACTTCAGTTAAATAAATAACTGACGTAAATAATCCTATATTCCTATTGAAACTCATTCCTATCTTTCTTTCGTTGTCATCTCCCTGTTGTCACTCTTAACGCAGATCACTCTATATATAGTGAAGTTTATTTCTAATCTTTTTTTTTTAAACAAGTTTATTTTTAATCTTAATTAATTAGCTTGAATTAGTAAACAAATTCTTGTGCAAATTAAAATAAATAAACACTTAACATAAAACAAGTTATATGTATAATCAAATCGTATCTCATTGAAGCGATTCATAGGTTACAATTACATGATTAAAAGATAAAAAATTTCTGCAACATAGCCCTAAAATATAAAAAAGTTTCTGCTTCAACGTCATTTTCTTCTCAGTCCTGTCCTCAGAAACTCCAATGGATGCATCCCCTCCCTCATTTGAAGTCCTTGATGCTCCATCTGAATCCACAATCACTTGCTGCCAAATCGGAGTGAAAGGGATGAAGGGGATGAAATAAAGTGAGGGAATCGCATTATGTGATTCACTCAACCTTACCATCCATGTTATGTGATTTACTCAACCTCAGAAATTTTTTGACCGTTAAGACAGAAACCTTTAAGTCTAGGTATAGAAAGAAATAACAAAAGTCTCAAATATGATAGAGCCATATTATGAAGAAATAGAAAACGCACGAAATATAGAGGAAAAGAAGAGGGTGTATTACTGATCGATCTACGTAAGAATGATACTTTATATAGAGAAGAGAGACTACCTGATTTTCTTCAAAACTGATCTATACACTTAATGTTCATTAAGAGGATTAAGTTACAAGGTGCATGGGTAAGTAGCACAGTAGTCAAAGGAATGAATGTTTTTGCAGAAACTTATACACTTTTAGCGTCAATTGTCTTCAACAACTGACGTTAAAAGTGTTTTTAAAATAAAAAATATTTATTTTTAACGTCAGTTGTTTAATACAACTGACGTTAAACAATGACTTTAACGTCAGTTGTTTAAGACAACTGACGTTAAAAATGACTTCTAATGTCAGTTGTATTAAACAACTGACGTAAACTGTTGTTTTATTTTTGATTATAACAATTACACTCGCGTGCCTTCTTCACTTCGCTCTGTACGTCTCTGTTCTTCTCTTTTCATCACGCTCACTCTCACTCTCACTCTCACTCTCACTCTCACTCTGCCCTAATCGCGAGCTCCTCTCCACCGCAACCACCGCGAGGGCTTCTTCGCCACCACCGTGAGGTACACTCTTAACCCTAACTCTGTCTTTCCCTCTCATTCTTTGCAATAACTTGACATCTCTCTTTCCCCTTCCCGTACGTGCACTAACTCTCCTTGTCCTTCTGCTCTCAGTAACCACATCGAACGTTGGCCACCACTCGAGCTCCCCTCCCCACCACCACACGAGCACCTATTTCTGGTGAGTCTTTAGGGCACATTTTTTTAATTTTGGTTTTGAGTGTATGTTGAAACTGTAGTCTCTGTAGTTGAAACTTGAAACTGTGAGTTTGAGTTGTTTGGAATGTCTCTATTTCTGGTCGTGGGTTTTGTGTTTTCTCTTGTTTTTCTTCTGCGATCATGACCTATTTCAAAATGGGAAGAAATTTAGAGTTGCTTGTAGCATGTGACATCAACAATATATTTCTCATTGGAATTCTGTTTTGTTAATTTATCTTCATCTGCTTATTTCTTTTCTGTCTTAAGAAACCTGAAAATGGTGTAAATTTGAAATAATTTTTAAACGCCTTGCTTGTATATATCATGCTCTCTTGATCGATTCATATGGCTGAGTGGTTATAGTACTAGATATAGCAATAGTCCTAATATGTGTTGTTGCTTGCTTGATGAGAAGAATGATGTGAGATTACCGTGGAAATTTTGTTTTAGGCAGTTAGTCAAATAAGATATACATGGTTGACGGGATTTCAAAAACTAGTTTTCAATTAGGATTTCAAAAACTAGTTTTCAATCTCCCGTATTGTCCTTATATTGGATATATGTTTTGTATATCTACATAACCTATCTAGTTATGGATCGTAGTTGGATGGTTTGTAAGCGCACTAGTGCTGAGTATTTGAAGGGGGTGGGAGAATTTATAGAATTTATTCAAAGGAATGTTCCTATTAGTAATGGAATGTTCTGTTGTCCTTGTGTCAAGTGTTTGAATACGAGTAAATGTATGGTGAAGGATATACGTACTCATTTGATTTGTGCAGGGATTTTCTTGAGTTATACAAGATGGATATGGCATGGTGATGTGTTGTTGAGTAGTACAGTAAGTGTCTCTCAAAGTGAGGACGTTGACGTAGATATGGAGGATGATCGAGTAGAGGACATGATCTGTGATATTGGACAAGAATATTTTCATCGAGCTCATGTGTATGATAGGTTGTGTGGTGATGCGGATAAGCCTTTATATCCAGGGTGTACTACTCATACACGGTTGTCGGCGGTGCTAAAATTGGTTTGTGTGAAGGCGAGAAATGGTTGGACCGATAAAAGCTTCACGGAAGAAATGCTAAAGGTGGTTGTTGAACAAGCATAACAAGACTTTCTTACCATGGTTCAAGGAAGAAATGCTTAAGGATGGTAGTACTGCTTCTGATGATGTAATATGGCTAGCACGTGGGCCTAGCTTCAACGTCATATGTTGGAGCGGATACGACATCAATAACTTTTCCTTTTATATAAAGGAACAAGATAACAAGAGTACCATGCAAAATAGTGGGGTTATGATCGTGGCCGAAGCAATGCACTTCTCTAGTGAAAAGGACACAAAACCCGTTAAAGCACCGACACCTTACTTTGGATATATTGAAGATATTTGGGTGCTCGATTACACTAAGCTTACGGTGCTAGTTTTTAAATGTAAGTGGGTTGATAGTAACGGTGGTGTACAAACCAACGAATTGGGGTTCACATTGGTAGACCTCAACAAGTTAGGTCATATAAATGAGCCTTTCATAATGCCTTCCCAAGCAAAACAAGTGTTCTACATCACCGATCCTTCTAACAAAAGGTTGTCCGTGTTTCTCCAAGGAAAAAACATGTATAATGGTAGTGATGAAAATCAAGATTCAAATCTTGATATTCCTGAGACTCCTTCTTTTTCAACAAACATGCCTACTATAATCGAGGAGACACAGGTGGACGATGTACATGCCACTCGTGATGATCATCACAAAGGGATATTGATATAGGTAGTTTAAACTTAGTATACATTTATTTTTATTTATACTTTTGTATTTATTTTTAGTTATAACCTATTTTAATAAATGTATATTGTTTCTGAACAGGCATACATATGGATCAGTCGGATGGCCCACATGCAGGGGAGGACACTGTGGGGCCTACGTAGGACCCGATCGCGCCTACGCCTGACTCTAGCCTAAGTTTACAACCCTCTATTTTATCATTTTTTTCGTCCATACAGACATCACAGTCTCAGAGGAAACGGGGTAGAGGAGCCACGACTATTAGAGAAGGCCAGGCAAAGCGGACAGAAGCTTGAGGTGTGCTTTGATGCTAATCTAAAGCCCCAGGGACCTCGTGCTAAAGAATTTAAAAAGTGGATGTTTCTACAAGCGATGCAACACGTTAGCATCAACTACAACCATTGGAATGACGTTCCACAGAACGTTAAGGATCAGATTTGGGAGGCTATCACGGTATTTTACCTTTACATTCTTTTGATTTACATCATTAGATAATTATAAGAGTTATAATCCATCCATTTGTTATGTATTTAATGTGTAGGTAGCTTGGACTGTGCCGAATGATGAGGATCATCGTACGAAATGTATGAAAATGGCATCAAAGTGCTGGAATTGGTTCAAGCATGATCTTACCAGGTACTATGTATCTGGGAAGAAGCGGCTTGGTAAGATGTTCTCGGATTATCCCTGGATTGATAAGGATACTTGGGATATGTTTACTAGGAGTCGACAGGATGAAGAATTTTAGGTTAGTTGATTAAGTTAATTTTGTATGCTTCTTATAGATCATTTAACTGTATTTAATTATGTGTTTTTGTTTGAATAGGCTAAGGCAGAGAAGGGTAGGCAGAATCAGGCAAAGAACGTCCACCGCCACACCATGTCTCAGGGTGGGTACGAGACTCGGATCGAGGAGATGATGGCGGATAGGCTGAGGGTGAAGCAGGAAGAACACGCTGCTAGGATAGAAAGAGGAGAGGTGCCTGAGGGCACACCATTAAGTCCTCCGTCGGACATCGACCACAAGGATGTCTGGTTAGCCGGCCGCATGACAAAGACATGATCTTTTAAAGTTGATGCCACTCGCGAAGTGGCAGATAAGATTGTAAGTAAATAATTAACTTCATTTCAATTGATATTTGTATAGATATTTTTAACACTTTTCACTTGCACGTTTTTTCATTTATTCATTGTAAATGGATCTTAAAGCACAATGCTCCCGGGGCTCATTCGTCCCTTCTGGACGGCGGGACGTCTTGATGACTGCTCTAGGCAAGAAAGACCATCCTGGTCGGGTTATCGGTGTTCCTGGGAACGTGACCATCAGAGAATATTATGGCAAGTCTGCTTCACGAAAGCACGTCGTCGATGAGGCATCAATTTTGGAATCCATGACTCAGCAGCTCATCTCCAACCCTGCTATTACAACGCATCTGATGAAAAGCTTCCTATCCAACCCATAATTCAAGCAGGCACTTGCTAGAGAGCTTTCCTCCGTCGGTTCATCCCAGGACATCGTAGGACATGCCAACCCTTCACATGTGAGCACAAAAGAGAGTTATAGTAGGGCACATGTGGAGGACGATGAGTTGGCAGCTAGGGAGCGGGAGTTGGAAGTCCAACGCCGTGAGCTTGAGTTGGAAATGCAAAGGCGTGAGCTTGAGTTGGACTTCAAACGCCGTGAGCTCGAAATGGTAACAAAGGTATGTATTCATTATTAATGTCCAAATTAGTCAAATAATTACTTGTGTTTTTTTTTAATTATCAACAACTTATCTATTTTATTTTTTCTAAATTGAAGGCCAAGTCGACGTCGGTGTCGCAGCCACCTGTCACTCGTTTGTTCTCACTTGGTGAGGATTATGCCTTTGAGATTTTTGAATGTCCATTGGAGCACGATGGATGGGTGGCACGCCCAAATCAAGAGAGGATATTTTCCTTCTGTGGTGAAGATCTCGGGCACGCCTGTAGAGATAACGTGTGGATGACCAGCACGGTTTTGAGTCTCTGGTGCACGTAAGTTAATTTTAATTTTATAACTTATTTATTTTTGGTATTTTTCCATTTAATAATTTATTTTAATTTCAATATATATATTATGTAATTAACATCCACACCTTTTCATATCTTAGGTATCTCCATCGTCTTCAGCTTGATAAGGGCTCCAAATCAGTTTATGGCTTCTTAGATCCGTCAATCCTTATGCCTCAATTCTTTGCTGACAATGAATTAATTAAGTAAATACATAGGGAACTTGATGGGAGACAATCGGAAAGAATTATATCTGGCTCCCTACTCTATGAATAACTATTGGCAGCTGCTCGTACTTCACCCGTCTAGGCATACTGTCATATTCTTCTGCTCTCTCCACCAAAACCCGCCACAGGAGGTGGTGGAAGCTGTAAATACGTAAGTAACTAATCTTCAATTTAATTTAAGTTTTAATATCAGTTGTTTTTAGTTTATTACACACATGATATATGAATTTGTTAATTGACATGATTATTTGTTTATGATAGCGCACTGAAGGCGAGTAGCATAAGTTGCGCCAACAGGAGAAGTAGGACTTCTAAAGCTAAAGGAAATCCTGATTGGATCATCCTCAAGGTTTGGTAGTTTATGTATCAAATAATTAATATTATAATTACTAATTTATATGTATATTTAACTGACATTGAAATTAATTTTGTTTGTAGTCTCGATTTCAACCTGACGGGTGGTCGTGCGGCTATTATGTGATGCTTCATATGCTGAACATAGTCTCCGCATCTATTACGGATGGATGGTAGAAGGTAATGTTTAAACAACTTGTTAAATTATATATTATAATTTTGGTTATGACTTGCGTTAATGTTATTGTTATTGTTTGAACGTGTATAGGCATTTAACAACCAATTGCCTCTTCAAAAAGATGAGTTTAGAGACTTGAGGATGTGCTTGGCAGAATTCTTCTTCAAGTATGCGGCAGAAAAAGGAATTGACAAGATATCTCCGCAATACTTAGATGAATAGTTTTTTTGTTAGACTTTAGAAACTAATTAATAGCATTTATATATATACTTAGATTAGTAGTTTTGTTTTTAGACATTAGAGACTAAAATTTTTATATATATATATATATATATATATATATATATATATATATATATATATACTTGTAGATAGTTATGTTTTTCCTATATATGGGTTTTGGTTTTAAGTTCCCCCATTGTTCCTTTGTATATTTCTTTTCTTTTAGTTAATATTGAAATTTAAGGGTAGTGTTTGCAATTCTGTAATGTGTGTGATATTCTCTATTTTACTTGGATATTTACTTGAATGCGGGGATAGGCGAGGGGAGTGATATTTTAAAACTGAATTTAAAAAAAAATCTATTAACGCTCGGGTTGTATCAAACAACCGACGTTAATAGTATTTTATAAAATATATATACTATTAACGCCGGGTTGTATTAGAAACCGACGTTAAAAATAAAACTCAGATCGCCAATTCTTTAACAGAACTGACGTTAGTTTGAACAACTTTAACGTCAGTTGTGTTAAAGAACTGATGTTAATAGTTTTATATTTAATGTAGTCAGTTGTTTAAAAAACTGACGTTAAAATATTAACTATTAACGTTAGTTGTATTTACGTCAGACAATATTATGACATATAAAATCAATTTTAACTGACATAAAAGACACTTATTGCACTAGTGATATTGAATTTGAGTTTGATCAAATTCTAGAAGACAACCTAAGTATTTTCAGTCAGCAACTTTACCATGACGATAATGTTGCTTATCAAAAAAATAAAAAAACCAATGACAATAATGTCTAGTTTCCCTTATCTCTTCATATAACTTCTTTTCTCAGTATTCCTTTTCAAAGAAGCTAATGAAAAAGAAAACAAAAAACTACCTTCTAGACATCAAAAGTTGTTTTTCACTATATTAAGATTTAAGACATTCACTTTCTAAGTGTATACGCTCACTTTTCTAATACAAGATTAATCTGACACCTTCAGTTTTAGTTCCGTTCATAGGATTATAAAATAGATTTTCTGGACTTTTTTTACTCCTCTAGTACAAGTATGAAATTAAAGACTAATGTTATTTGTACACCTGGATTTTAGACATCTGGGTGACATCTGCAATATCTGGTTAATGCAGTTCAAATATGTGGTTAATTAGGTTGAGTTAATAGTTAATGGATGTAACAAGGTGTCACAACTCATTAACCATTCACTGAATATGATTAACCACATATTTGAACAGCATTAACCACGATTTTCAGGCATTCAAATATACATGTCCCCATATATATTTGAACATCTGAAAAATCGTGGTTAATGCAGTTCAAATATGTGGTTAATCACATTCAATGGATGGTTAATGAGTGTAACAATATGCCACAACTCATTAACCATCCACTGAACGTAATTAACTATATATTTGAACTGCATTAACCATATATCGCAGGTGTCACCCATGTATCCACAATCCAGGTGTACAAATAACATTACTCAAATTAAATTCCATCTTTGGTTTAAGTTGTGAAATATTTCCTAAGATAAATTCTGGAATTGAAAAAAAATTAAAATAGCTAAAATAAGTCTTGGCTCTAGGCCACGACTTTAATAAAATAATATTTTATATCTAAGGAAAAACTTACCCCTAAATCATGGCGTTTGACAATAACATGCACACACGTACACACACAGAGATTGTTTTGACAAAAACTAGGAATCCTGAGATACCTTAGTAGATCTCGAGACCTAAGTATGTGAATATAAGCTCGGTCAAACTATGAAAAAATCGAGAAAAGAGCTTGTCTGAGCATGATCTCGATCGAGAAGAAACTGAGCAAGAGCTCATCCATAGACTAAAAAACCCGAGCAAGATCTCACCCAACCATGAGCTCGAAAAAGAAACAAAGATGACCTTGAGAAAAGAAACCTAGCAAGAGCTCGCGAAGTAAACCTGATCTCATGCTTTGACAAGAACTAGGGACTTGATCGAGAGCAATCCATATGAATGAATCACCTCATTATAATTAGGTTGGAGTCATAATGGCTACAATATTCAAGGGGTTGTCTAGTAGTTATGAGCAATGAGAGATTCCCACCCAGAGAATGAATGACCTTACTGACACCAATTAAGGAAGAGGCCTATTAGGAAGACTCAAGCTAGGAAGAAGGCAAGCAATGGTCATATTCAAATACATAGGTCTTGAGATCTACTAAGGCATATCGAGATTCCTAGTTCCTGACCATCCATGTATGGTTTAGCGACACATATTTGTTCATCCCACTCTCACAATAATACACTTCTCTCACTTGAGTCACCCATATATATATATATATATATATATATATATATATATATATATATAAAGTCATGTGACTTTTTAAGTGATTACATGACCACTAAACCAACTTCTAATCCTGACTATTCATCTATGTATGATTTAGTGGCCTATATTAATTTGTTCCCCTTACTCTCATGACAACACATTCCTCTCACTTAGTAACCCCTATATATATATATATATATATGGGATGATTCAAGTGAAAGGAGTGTGTTGTTATGAGGGATGAGAGGAATAAATCTGGACCTTCGGATCACACATGAATGGTCAAGATTAGAACATAAAGTCATGTGACATTCTTAAGTGATCACATGACCGCCAACTAACTTCTAATCCTGACAATCCATATATAGTGTAGTGGCCCAGACTAATTTGTTCATCTCCTTCTCACAATAACACACTCGTTTCACTTGAGTCGCCCCCTATATATATGGGGGTGACTCAAGTGAGATGAGTGTGTTATTATAAGAGATGAGAGCAGTAAATCTGGACATTTCGATCCCACACATGAATGGTCAAGATTATAATACAAAGTCATGTGACTTTTTTTAAGTGATCACATGACCACCAAACTAACTTCTAATCTTGATCATCCATCCATGGATGGTTTAGTGGCCTAGATTAATTCGTTCCTCTCACTTTCGCGATAATACGCTCATCTCATTTGAGTCACCCCATATATATAGCAACAATTACCAACGGATTTGGGAGATCCGTCAGTAATTATCTCGGTAGGCAGTCCCATTACCGATGGAAAAGGTCGTCGAGAAGCCTGTTAGTGACTTTTTGATGGCCTTTTCCGCTTGCACTCGGACAACTCGACTATCGACAGATATGTTCGTCTGTAATTTGTATGTCGATTACCAAGGACAAGTTCTTCTAGAAAATACAATTTTTTAATTTTATTTTAAATTGACTTAATTTAATCGATAAATAAAGAATTAAAATTTAAATAAATAATATCATATGTAATAAAAATGTAATATAAAAATAATATAAAAACCTTACAATATAAATAATTCCGTAAAAAGCCTACAACTACCAAAATCCTATAAGTCGCAATCCTAATAATCCCTATAATAGCCATCATGGTCATGGTGTGGGGAGTGAAGATCATCATCCGCAGCCGATGACCATCGGGTTGGGGTTGAGGCGTCTAGCCATCCTCGCCGCGCCCGGGGACATTCGGGCGCAGAGGGGCGCCTTACTCGTATGGAGCACCTCTGCCTCGAAAGCTGCGACTCTCAAGTAGGAGCACCTCGAGCACAACTTCAACCACATGTTGCAATGCCTGCATGGCTGCACCTGCAGGTATTAAAGCTTAAGTTTCACACATGATATTATTTGAACCCATCCCTATATATATATATATATATAGTAACTCAAGTGAGAGGAGCGTGTTATTATGAGAGATGAGATGAGTAAATTTGGACCCTTTGATCATACATGAATGATCAAGATTAAAACATAAAGTCATGTGACTTTTTAAGTGATTACATGACCACCAACTAACTTCTAATCCTGACCATCCATGTATGGTTTTACTATCTAGATTTGTTCCTCTTACTTTCACATTAAGACCCTCCTTTCACCTGAGTTTCCCCCAATATATTTAATTCATCTTATTCAAGGGTTAAATCCGTTAAATTTATACTCTATAAAAATGAGATAAATGTCAAAGACTTACTTCCATATATATGTATAGGGTTGAGCTAAGATGTACCACCCATATTTTGCACTACCCACTACACCACCCATATGTGGTAAATTGTGGACCAATCAAATTGCCACATGGGTTTGGTCAAAATTTCAAACTTTCTAGTTGTATTTCTCTCAGAATCAAATATATGAATACAATATATTGTAGTATAGTATATGTACTCTTTGTATTCGCAAATTTAACCCATATTAAAATAATGTTTTTTGATTAAAAAAATTGATTATATTAAAAAATAATATTTTAATATGAATTAAAATAATGTTCGTTGTCAATAATATTTTGCAATATAATCAGTTTTTTTAATCAAAAAACATTATTTTAATATGGGTTAAATTTGTAAATACAAAGAGTACATAAACTATACTACAATATACTGTATTCATATAGTTTGACTACAGTATAATACAACTAGAAAGTTTGAAATTTTGAGAAATCTATGTGGCAATTTGATTGGCCCAAAATTTACCACATGAGCAGATAATGGGTGAGAATTATGCAGTGACAATCGTAGCCACACCCGTATGTATAATTGTATATATATAATTGACCATGAAAGAGACATAAAAGGAAGGATCTTTTGGTAGGTTTTTTGATGTTTTGAATCACCGTACCAGCAGCTCACTGCATTAAGCGTCTTTCTTCAGTCCCCCATTCTTGGCGAACATCCTGACCAGGTTCAGCGGTAGAAACAAAAGAACGAAACTTTTATTTTACTTAGATATTTCCATAGCCACATAAATTTTCACCTTTATGGATTTATTCTGTACTGTGGGCATAATGTCTCTACTATATATAGAATACTTGGTGTGCATTTTGTATAGCCAAGAACTAGCTAGTGCCTAGCGAAGCATGTGCAATTAAGATATTATCATTTGTTGGCTATCTCTTGGAGTTCCTCTGAATGCTTCATATGAGGGATTATCTGTCTAATACCATTAGAAAGGATATATAATCCATCTTCAATGAAGTGTTTGGGGGAACTCCTGGATTCAACTAACACTGTATAGCAAGAATAAACCAAATTCATTTCATTCCCATAACATCCCATTTTATACATTAAACACCCAAAAGCTACCAAATTCATTCAAGTGTTTAGGGGAACAGCTATGTTCAACTTTACTCAGGGATTTTCCTTTGTCTTACTATATATATATTTTTTTGGTTTTCAGGGTATCCTCTTCGTGCAACTGTAAAGACTAATCGCTTGAGGTACTGGATTATATTGAAGGGTTGACCTCTCCCAATCAGGTTTTCTCCATATGCAAAGCTAGGGATCGAACCCCTGACCACTTACTTAAGGGGTCTGAGCCAATTACCACTCGAACTAATCACATGTTGGTCTTTGTTTATATTACATTTCACAATTGATTATTGCACAATATTGAATATTGAAGCTTGTTTATTTTCTCTATTAGCTAAGAATCTAAGGGTGTGAGTTTGGACGGAAATGGAGGAGAAGGGTTTGAGGAGGAAGGAAGGGGGAAAGGGATTGTGAAAGAAAGATAGTTTTCCAAACTAGTTCATTGTTTTAGTTCCTCCAAATTAAGGGATTTTGGTTGTTTTGTTAAAAAATGAATCGGGAGAGGGTTTTGAAGGATTTTGGAAATTATCCTCCTTTCCACCTACCTTCATCCTCAAACCATCCCCCGCCTTTCCCTCCAAACTCGTAAACATATCCTAAGCGGCCTATATTGGCCTTCAATTATTTCTCTCCACGTTCTGCTAATTTGTCTGATTTTCTATTGTCTAACTATAGCTTTGATCAGAATTTGCATTGGTCAAACTCCTTGACTTGTAATCTTGTATTTGCAAATTGTCAACAGTCAAACTGGTTGAGAAACTTCTTGCATTAGATACCTGCTCCAACTTTCATAACCTTCTGAAGACGCCCTTTACCGTATTATTTCACTTGGATGACAACAAATGCGGTTGTTAGTGTTACTATAAAGGTAAGTCCTTAGCTACTATATATAGAGATTGTTATATAATTATGACACAAAATTAATAAATGTTTGACACGATCAATATAGAGATTGTTATAATTATGACACAAAATTAGTAGATGTGAATATATTATATATATATCCTATTGAGAGTCTTACATCGACTAGATATATGACCTAAGTAGTGCTTATAAGGTTTAGACAGTCCTCACCTTACAAAGCTGGCTTCATATGCCCAGAGAGAAGCGAGTCCCCAGTAACATTACAGACGAACTTTTTGTTCTTAGTAACTAACAGCTATATTGACATTCGGAGAATTCTTAATTAATTTCATCTTCAACAATGTTTTTGGGTTCAATAATAGCACGAAAGTTTGAACTCATGACCTCTTGTAAACTACTTAAACTACCGGGGATTCAGTACAAGCCTACTACGTACTGCCTTCATTTTGAACAAATCTTGGATATAATATCAAGCATGAAAATACTTTGAACTCATCAGTCTAATAAACAAAAAAGATAGATAATAAAAATATAATCCAAGTAAATACTATAATATATGTAGTAAAATATTAAAACAAATTAAAATTAAAATCAACATTTAACGAGCATTGCATTCATGCATTACCTGAGTAATTAATATTTGATACTATGTTGAAAATGTTTTATGTAAGGGGTAACTATATATTCAGTAACATATCCAATCTTAGATATAATTTGAATACTACTATATCATATGCAGTTACCTTAGACTAAAATATATATCTTGAATATAGGAGGAGTACAAATTTTTTTATAAGCAAAATATATTGATAGATAGAATATATGGATTTTCTAACCCATATATAAAATCTACAACTTAAGAGTTAAAGAGCTTGCCTAATGCAGGATACTGGATTAACATACGAGTTTGAGTAAAAACAACCATTCCCCCCCCTTGAACTTTGGTGGCAGCTGTTATGACATTCAGTTGTGTGGAGTTTATGGTTGATGCGTGCAATCACATTGTGGTTTATAATCATAGTGTTGAATTTATAGAAGTCTTCCTAAGGTTCTTGCTTTCTCTTGGCAGGTGATTAGGAACAGGATACCAACAAAAATGAATTTGTTACACAGACAAATTCTTGGAGATTAGCAGGATCTCCTTTGTGTCTTTGTAATTTAGGTTCGGAAACCGCAGACCATCTGTTGCTAAATTGTAACATGTCAAACTTGGTATGGCGGAAAGTTCATGGTTGGTTAGGAATTCAGGTACCTCTACCGGCCTCTTTTGAAGAATTGTATTGGCTTCATAAGGGGTTCTTCAATAGGAAAAGAAGTAGGAAGTATGGACTGTTGATTTGGCACTCAGTTGTTTGGACCCTTTGGTTAGAAAGGAATGCAGTGATGTTTTCGGGTAACTCTTTTGATTTGCAGCGGATCCTGGACTGGAACTTCCCATTCGCAGCATGGTGCACAAATCCGTTAGGTTGCCTAAGGTAAAAATGGGTCAGTGGGTTATGGTTTGGAATAATGAGAGATGTTTTACAGGAATTGTTAGATTGGTTTTGGTGCTCTGATAATTTTCTGGCAGGATTCAGGTTTTTTCACAGGTAACCCTTTTGGAGCTGGAAGGACATGCACTAGGAAGATGTGTGGAAACAAGACTCTTGTGAGGGAGAGTATAGTGAGAGAGTGAAACAAAGGAGTGACACAAATGAGTGATTCACAAATCAGAGTGTCTGGAGAGGATTTTTTTTTATCTCTTGCTTTCTAACTTATTATGCTGGCTTGGTTGAACTTGTCTCTTTGTGCAGGTTTCTTTGGGATTGTGGATTACATGGGTTTTTCTGTGGAAAGCTAGGGTTTTTGTGTGAGAGAAAAGTGAAAGGGTGAGGGGTTTTTCTTTGTTTTTGGGGTGAGAACTTCTAAAGCTGTGAGAGAGTGAATCACTTCACATGGGTTATGTGTTGTGGTTCGTGCCTTTATTGGCATTCTCTTTATCATGTATGGATGCTGGTGTTTGTTGGGGGGTTACCACTTACCATTGTCTCAGATCTCCAGGCAAGTGGTTGGTTTTGATGGGTGTGATTAGCTCCATTCTGGTTCTGTGATTAGTTCCATTATGGTTCTTCCCCTGCAGTTTGTTGGCCTTGGATTCTGCTGGGTTTATGTAGTTGCCGGGATGGATGTTAGCAATCTGTTATCTGTATTCTGTTTTGTGTGGCAAGATTGGCCAATGACTTATCTTATTTGTTGGAGTATGTGGCTCGTTTTTCTGCTACAAGCTCTGGTCTATCTTGGATTTTTGCTGATACAAGTGGTAGCTTATTGGTTTATTTGTGGATAGAAGTACTGTTGTTTTTACACCAAGTGTAGGGTTGTGTCCTGCTTAGCTGTTTTGCGTGGAAGAATTGTTCCCTTGCTCTGGTTGTGTTAAATATGAGCCAATTCTTTCTTTGATTTGCTGATCAGACACGTGACTGCTGCTGCATTGTGGCTTGTTTTCTGGTGGCTTAACAATCATTTCTGCAAGCTGGTTATATTTTGGGGTGCTATTACTTGGTTGAGGGGTGCTATTTCAGTATTTTGGTCTATGGTTTTGTGCTGACTTCCATTTTATGAGATATTACAAACTCTTTCCACGGTGGTGTTGGCTTCTGGCTGTTTCCTAATTGGTTTGGTGGTTTTTTTTTTTTTTGGGTGACGGTTGCTAGGTGTTTCATGGGTTCACTTTATGTTTGCTTTGAGTTTCTTTGTTGGTTTTGTAGTTGGGTGGTAGCTCATTATTAATGACTGGTGTAAAGCAAATACCATATTCTTTTAGGCTAGTATTTTATTTACATTGGTTGGAACTTTTGGTGATATAAATTAGATGGGTTAAGGTACTTAAAGTACTTTCATATTAATAAAATTTTGGCTTATAATAAAAAAAGAAGATTAAGATTAGGTCCCGTCCTGTTCTTGGTTTGTAACAAATTAAGAGTGGTGCTTCTAGAATTTTATTTTGTGATTGGTGCAATTGTCTTCTAGAATTAATGGATTAAATCTTATAGTTGATTGTTGTAGGGGCTTATTAAGGATTTTGTAAATGTGTTGGAGAGCCCCTTATACTCCTAACACTCCTAGCTAGTAATATATTCTTATGCTTATTAAAAAAAAATCTCCATATTAAATGACAAAGTCAAACTTCTTTGAGTTACTTTAAAATATGCTTTTAACTCGTCATAACGAAAATCCTCAACCAATCTTTGAAAGTGACGAAAAAATCTCAACAAACCATGTTGATAACTCACATATTTTTTAATTAAATTGTTCATACTCTCATTGCATTGTGTGGTTATTATATCAGCACAAAAGTTTTCTAAGCTCATTTTTCCTTCAAAGAAAATGTTTGCTACATCCCGCTATTACCTTTTAAAAAAAAAAAGGCCTCTGCAAGTATCCCAAGAACTATATATATATTTTATATAGTAGCAATGTCAGGTACTATCAATTGAAGTTCTGGTTAATTTACTTTGTTACAATATCTTTGGCCAAAAAAGAAAATTGATGCTAGCGCTGCTTGTTAATTTATACATATAAATTATTAGTGACAACTTATCTTGATATATGATTTCAATTCCAGCATGTATAGTCTACGAAAAGAAGAATATACGACTAGCTTGCACTGTCTCACAACTTGGCAAGATTTCTTCCAGCAACACAAGTCCTTTTGCTGCTTTTAAAATCTAGATGGTCCTTGCATGGCATCAATATCCAAAAAGCTAGGAACAAAGGCTCCATGAATGATATAAAGTGAAAACCAAAAGGGAAATATATGAAGGCAATAACGGAAAGGAAAAAGAATGAGAGAGTGTGCAGATTGTGCGGTTTCGTAGTTAACATTCTATACTACTGCAGCCATTATTTCGTCTAGGTTCATGGTTCGCTACAGTGCAGCACAGGATACACACGTACCGTTGTCGCAGTATGTTTTCTATTTTCGGCTGTGAACTTATCATTATTGAATTCATTTATATCAATTTAACCAACTTTTCTTAGAATAACAACACGGGGAATGCTAACGAGTGTCCTTAGTATATTGTTTAAGCAATCAAGAAAGAAAATTTTGAAAAGTATTATACTTAATTTTTAAGTATAAACTTTGAGTTGCTTAACCAATATCCTTAGGATATGCGTTAGCAAGATTCTATCTATGTCTTATCCTTTTGAAATTTCACAACCTGTTTATGACCGAAAAATGAGATTAATTAACATTAAACATTAATAGCAGTTTTATCTAATAAATCTTTCATTTGGCCTTTCAGAAAAAACAAAGAAAGCAGTTTGCCTTTTAAAATACCAACCAAGTAATTAAATGACTATTTTAAGGAGAGTTTATTGTTAGAGTGATAAAATAAGAATAATAAAGTGTATTGGAATTTTAATCTACTAAATAATCTAAACGTCAGTATCTTATAAATTTATTTTATTGGAGAAATTTTTTTCCACTAACCATGAGCTATATTAAACCACCTAAATACATGTTCCTGATCGTTTCAAATGTAGATCATGGAATGCCTACAAAGGTTCATGGGAAGCTATAGGAAAGTTGGTGCTGCTGTTAGTTACATGGTGTAATTTTGGTTTTGTGCTGAAGTCCTGTTCTGGTCCTAATTTCTTCTGGTTTTGATAGTTTCTGTTTTTTAACAGTTGTAATTCTGGTTTTTGGTTGTACTGGTGCTGCTTATATTGGTTACATGATGTAATTCTGATTTTCTGTTGTAATTCTGTTTTGGTCCATACTTTTCTTCTGGTTTTAGCTGCTATTAAATTCAAGGTGCTTTTCTGGTTTTTCGGTTGAAAACTTGAAATTGGGGCTGCTAGATACATGGTAAATTCTGGTTCTCTACTATGATGGGTGCTGCTGTTAGTCAGCTGCTGCGGTGCATGTGGAGGCAGGAATGTATGTATTTTCTGTTGTAAGTAGCTTTTAAGTTTGCCTGTTAGTTTGAACATGTTAATATGAATTAGAATATACGAGTTAGAATATCATAGTATAATGATTAATGCAATTTTAGCTTATAAAATAAATAAATAAAAAAAATACATGTTCTGGCCTAACAGGTTAAGCACAATTACACAAGCAATTACTTAAAGCCGTTTTGACTACATTGGACTTCAGTTTTTCCATTTTGAATCTAATGGTCGTCAGTCACAAACCTATTTAAAAGCATCTTAATTAAAACGTCTTCAAAAAAGCAAACATGCATGCAAAGCAGAAATTTATATAAATGCTCAAATTAGAATAAGGAGAGAGGATCGATGAATGCATTATGTTTTTTTTTGGAAAATGCAAAAAGTATCATTACTATAGTATAGGGGTACTCTAGAATACTTTTACATGACAGCAACAACGAAGTACAAGATAGCCAAAAAAGTATGTACAGCATTCCAGCATTTTCTACTAAGCCATACAACTTAACGGGTCAATACACCCATCAGAGAAGGAGTAAAAACTGGCATTGTTCCCTGCTGAAAACCATTTCCAAGATTTCACTTTCACCCTATCCAATAGAAAAGTAAAATCGATCGTTTTTTTATCAAAAATGATTCCATTTCTAAGCTCTCAAATACACCACACAACCGCATGCCACAACAATAAACAATGGCCATCAACACCTTTCTAGGAAATCCTCCTTCTCCAAAGAGTATTAGCAACTGGGAGATAGAGTCAGGAATGGAAAATCCAACTCCCTACCAAAGGAGAATTCTGGACCAAATGGAAGAAGAGAACGGGCAATGAAGAAACAGGTGGTCCACAGATTCCTCCACACTATTACAAAATACACAAAGCAAAGAGCCATCCTCTCCTAAGGCCTTCCTATGGTGAAGGTTAACCTTAGTAGGGATCTTATATGGACATGAGAAGAAGATCAACTCTGAAAATATTTGAGAGCTTACATGATCTCAAAACACGAAGTTAATTGATTAGTTATCCAATCATCTGAAATTACCCGGTTCACACCCCACGTCCACAAGTTGATTACATAGACTAAGAAATCTAAGCAAATCACAAGCCAAAAAATGAGTAAAACCTAAAGTTAACGTTATTCCTTATACATGATTATATACCCCTTGAATAGCACAATGTGTTTTCACTTGTCATCTTCTTCTCCCCAATAGGGAGTGCTACAAGTTAAAACATAATAGTTAAAACATAATCATGGTTTTATTTTCTATGACTATTAAGTATTTACGGAAGCCTATATTAATGAGCATGCGTACCTTCTCAAGGTACGCATGCTCATTGTATTGAATCTTGAATTGTGTAAGTGGGACAGTTTGGAAAAAAACCTTTTTCACACTCATATAATAGTAATTTCCATGTTCAAATGCTTTATATAGTTGATGAAATTTCGGTCTGATGCATTTCTTTTTGTACTCGGGTACAAACTTGATCGCGGTGGACCTCATCGTGCTCAAGTCGTGTACTTGAAGACCGATGGGAAATGCTGTCGAAATTTTGTTAAGTATAAGACATTTGAATAAGGGAATAATTATTATTAACCTAGTGTAGTAAATGTTTATTCACTACAAGAAAAAAGGTTAATAGCGACTGAATTATAGCGACGGGATTACCGATCTACGTTTTATAAGAAGGTGGTCACTCATTCAAACATAGCGACCAAATGGTTCGGTCGCTGGGGCAGTCGCTAATTTGGTATTTTAAAAAATTTATTATAATTGAGTTATTTGCGACCGGTTTTGCGACCGGTCAACAAAAATATTTAGCGACAGACTACAATTCGATCACTAATTAGTTTTATTTTTGCTAGTGACCGAATTTAGCGACCGATGTATTCGGTCGCTAAATCAAAATCCTTAAAATTGGCCCGCGCCCCCCTTTTCCCCACACTTTCCTTTATGCTTCTTCTTCTTCTTCTTCTTCTTCTTCCTTCTTCCCCCTCTCCGCTCGTCTACCTCGCGGGCCGCCACCCTTTCCTCCTCCCTATTCCCTTTCCCTTTCCGGCACGCACCACTACGACCCACCTCCGAGGCACCACCGCGAGCCACCAAAGGTACGTTTCCCTCTTCCCTTTTCCCTTCTTCCTTTCCCTTTCCTTTTCCTGTTCACTCTTCACTCTCTAACCCATTTTCGCCACCACTGTGATACCCTCAGCCACCCCACCACCGGAAAACGTGAAGGTAACCATTGCCACCCCTTTCATCCTCCTTGTTAGTGTAAGTTTTTTTATTTATTTTTATTTATTTTATTTATTTTAATTTTATGTTTTATTAAAGCATAAAATTGGTTATTGTTACTGTCATTGTTTCATTAAGGTAGCCAGCTAGTATTGTTACTGCCATTGGTAGTATTGTAGATAGAAGATTAGAATTAGGTTTTAAATGATAAGGATTGCATGAGATGTTCAAGTTATATGTAACTTAAACTTGTAATGGGTAGTCCTGAATTTCCAGTTTGGCAATTGTGCAACACTTGGTATTGTGGCTAATTGAAACATATATTAAACTTGTTGCAGCTATAAATAAAAGAAACAAAGCAATTTGTTGCCTATTCAATGACCACTGTTAAGAGAAGTTGTTAATGACCCCTGAAATTTTTTACCTATCAATTTGAGTCTATATCGTGCATCATCCTTTTGCATGTGGGTGGATTTTTGCGAGTGAGTAAATCTCTCACAGAGGCCTGCCAATGCTTCTCTATCTCAATGACATAATGTTATGGTCCTTAATTCATAAATGTTTCTTTGTCATAAAGCTTAATGTATTAAGCCCACCTTCCATTCCCTGTTTTTTTTTAATAACACCTTTTCTTATGACTTTCCCCTAAAATTTGTTCATGCTTTTTCAAAGTGATTGAGTTCTATCAATATTTTGTAGGCTTCTAGTATTACCAATTGTATGTTTAGTTGTCCAAACTTGTGCACCAGCAAGATTAGAATATCAGAGAGATTATTTATGTCTAAGTGTCTGACACAACTTAAAGAGAATGGAACATAGAGAGGGGAACACATAATGTATCTAAGCAACATTTTGCTTCAGTTAGGTGGTTTTAGGGTTTACATAATGTATTTAAGCAACATTTTGTTGAATGTTTTTTTTGTGCTCTTAATCTCGCAACTCATAATTTTGTTTTGGTTATATAGGTGTTTTTCATCTGTCCTACCTTTTGTCAGTTCTCTGTGGTCTTCCCAGCAGTGGGGTAAGTGGAATACTCTGTCTTGCTGATTGTGTAATATGTTTTATGAATTGATCTATTGTTTGTTAATAGAGAGTGGAGCTCGATAGGGACTGGTTGTGTGCCGATAGCTTAGGACTATGCATGTCTTTGTATGATTGATATATTGTCTGTTAGTGGAGAGCGGAGCACAATAGGGACTGGTTGTGTGCTGATAGGTTAGGAACAGTGCATGTCCGTGGTAAATAGATATGTTGTTTGTTAGTAGAAAGCGGAGCTCAATAGGTTCTAATTGCTAAGTCCCTGTGCGCATGAGAGTTGTTAAATTTCGTGTGAGGGGATTTCGACATTTACATTTGCACTATGAACTTTAATTTCAAGTACTTTAGGTTAAGGTTTTATTTTTTATCGGAAGCCATAGAATCCCGTTTGAGATGCAATATCAATGAGCACGTGTACCTTTTAAAGGTACCACTCATTATATTGAATCTTGAATTGTCCAAGTTGGACAGTTTGGGAAAAACATTTTCTTGACAAAGTTAACGATTATTCTTTGGATTCTCGTATCTTACACTAGATTGAATTTTGGTATGTTACATTCCCTGTTGTTCTCCGGGTGTGTATTTGATCATGGTGGAATAACTGCGTTCAATTCGTGTATACCGGAGACCAATGGGAAATGCTGCCGAAATTTCGTGTGGTATAAGGCATGAGAATTAAGGAATAACTGTTAACGGAGTGTTGAAAAGGTCTGTTCGCGAATGGGTTAGGGCCATACCTTGTAACAAGAATTGGAGAACGATGGAGCTATGGGACTGAGAATTCTTGTGGTAGTTAGCAGTGATGGAAGCACCTGAGAATCGAAAGTGGATGGATAGAAGGAAGGATCGTGGATGACTGACGTGCGAGGTCATAGAGGGAGTGAACGAGTTCGTTATTTATGTGAGCCAGCAAGAGGAATATCTATGTCAAAAGGATCCAAAAATTAGGTGTCCTTGTAAGAAGTGCAAGTGTCTAAAATTCCAGTATGGGGATGATATGATGGCACATCTCTACGAGAGGGGGTTTATGACGAAATATTATTATTGGCTCAACCATGATGAAAAATTGCCATTGGTCCCCCCGGTTGTGATGGAACATGCATATTATGGTCCTGGTGAGGTGAGGGAACAATTCACACCTTTTGAGCAGATGATTTTCGATCATGCTGGCCCCGCTGTTGGTATAGGAATTCAACAAGATGATGATCATGTTGAGGACCATTACATAGAGGAGGATCCGAATTCGGATGCACATAGATTTTATGACATGTTGGTGGCTGCACAAGCTCCATTGTGGGATGGATGTCAGACCTATTCGGAATTGTCGGCTTCCTTGGTTGCTCTTAGCATCAAGTCCAACTACAATGAGACCGAGGGTGAGTTCGATTGCTGGGTTGGCTTTATGGGTGATGCAATGCCGACCGATAATCGTATGCCACGGAATCTATATCAAGCGAAGAAATATGTGTCAAATTTGGGCTTGTAGATTTTGTCATGCTGACCGGTATAAGATTAGAGTTGATAGAAGGGGCGTCGAAATAAAAACCCCTTTGAAGAGAATGTGGTATTTCCCGATTACCCTAGACTCCAAAGGATGTATTCTTCAATGGCCACCGCTCCTCACATGCGATGACACGACAACAATTGGAGGGATCCAAGTGTCTTGTGCCATCCGCCGGATGGAGAGGCTTGGAAGCATTTTGACAGGATGTACCCAGAGTTCTCTCAAGAGCCTCATAATGTAAGATTGGGCTTATGTACTGATGGATTTAATCCTTTTGGTCAATACGGTAGATCTTACTCTTGTTGTCCGGTTATTCTGACCCCATATAATCTCCCGCCAGGCATATGCATGAAGAGAGAGTTTATGTTTCTGACGGTCATAATTCCTGGACCATCGAATCCGAAAAGCAAGATTGATATGTACTTTCAGCCTCTCATTGAAGAGTTGAACCATTTGTGGAATTCCGGTGTAATGACATACGGTGTATCATTGAGGCAAAATTTCATGCTTAAGGCAGCTTTGATGTGGACAATCATTGATTTTCCGGCGTATGGGATGTTGTTGGGATGGATGATGAGACACCCCATTGTTCCCCATTGTATTATTAGATTAAAACCTTATTATTTATTTACTTAATCGCGTGCTTATCGTTGAAAATATGTAAAAATTAAAAACTTATTTACTAACCATATAACTTTTGTAAATTAAACACACCAAAGTTATAATATATAAATATACACATGTTTGTTCATTACATTATCAAAACACTGTTTATGGTATCATATCAGTAGGATCCCGCACAGGTATTTAGTTATACAAACTGCTTATAATTAGCAAAAAACAAAACATCTTATAAGACTCACTGGCCCTAGACACAAAACTACATTGCTGGAATCCACAGCTCGTCCTCCCGCCTCTGGTTCATACGGAGTTCCATCTAACTCCTCAGCAACTGGTTCCTCCATCGGGTCTTCTCGTACGATCACATCAGAAATAAAATACAACACACAAAAAGATATAGGGGATAAGAAACATTTCTATCATTAAAAGCGGAAAAGAGTCATAGCATATGATACAATAAATGTCACAGACAATCAACATACATAACTAACAAATCACCCTCAAATTAATGTACCATCATCTACCCCAATCTCACACAACTACACCTTTATACTGACATGGCCACCACTAATCCTGTCACACATTCCTCGTTAGGAATGTCAGTCAGTCGTCCAGGTGACGCGTTCCCAACGTCGGCGCACATTCTCATCCATGGTGAGAATGCTCATGCAAAGCAATGACACTATAGCAAAGACAAATGCATCGCTTGCACACCTTGGTTCTCTCTCATCTCTACCAAGGGTGCTCATGCATAGCAATGACACTATAGTTGCACCACTTAAATTCTAAGGTGGAACGGTCTAACGAGAACTCTTGACCTCGTATATTCCAAATATACGGTTGTGAACAACAACTAAACACATGAATATCACTAACCCATATTAATAACATCATAGTGCCTTAACCTTCCATCAAAGCCTTAACACATATTCTATGTCACCATTCCTCTTTAAAATAACTCATTTAGGTTAGGCACCTCTAAGTCAACATTATCCTCACACCCAAACAATTATCTCCCGAACAATATATATTTGCTTAAAATCCGCTAAGCACAATATTAAAACCAGGCAGATCATGCATAACACAATATCAACAACATATTCCAATATCACCAAAATAACACAATCTCAATTCAATAATGATAATAAAGTCAAATAAACCATAAACAATCTAAAATCATCCTAACGTCGATAAGCCTACAATCCCCGAATCACCATTGGTTTTACAGAAAAGGTTTCCAATGTGATTTTGGTCTTGTCGATTACTCAACTACTACTAGGGTTTAGGTCGCCCTACACAATTATTATAGAATATACTACTTATCGTTTCCTACGGTAGATTGTTTCTTTCCTCCACCTGAACTTATCATGGAAGCCCATAACTTTTCGATCCTCGTTACTCTACCACAATTAATGGTTAACCTTCAACCAAAATAACATAAAACAAATAAATCAAACAAAAACCAACTATGACTAATTCATGCTAGGTTCAGCCATGATATCAAAAATAGGCTAGGGTTATTTTCTCAACTCCATTTATGACACCCTTCTACCCCATATGTTATAAGCGCTTTAAGATAAGCAATTAATAAAATTTAGTCATGAGCATACTGGATAAAATAAAGCATCCGTCCATGGGTAGAAAATTCCACATGAACTAGTTCTCAAAATCTCGGACAATAAAACGAGTTTAAAACAATTTAACATAGCAAAGAAATAAACCTATCCCAACCCCGATGTCACATACAGAGCTGGTATAACCGTTCCGGAATAAATCCACAGAATACAACTGAAAACTAACTAACTGAACATAAAAACAAGCCCTAACTATGAGTGGCGGCTCCTCAGAGTTACTCCACTTCGGGCTACTCGTCATCGTCTGCAAGGTGCCAATTAGGCCAAACAACAAACAAATAATGGGGAGTAAGAATCCTGTAAACATAATAACAAGGAGGTAGGAAGTAAAGTAAAACATACAAGCATGACACCAACGTAGCATAATTCGTTCAACATATATAACATACATCAACATCATTAACATCGATCATGCTATGCAGTGCAATGCAGTCCTACTCCACTAAACCAACCATGAATGTGGATCCACTAAACTCGGGATGGACGACTTCGGAGTTACATATCCACATTGAGAATCTACTCAACGCCGGAGAATCTACTCCTTGGATAGCCAACTCATCAAACCAACAGATGCTTCGTCATGGGGGCCAAGGAGAATCTACTCCAACCGTGGATGGCCAGATTGCCATACTCTAGGACGACCTCCCCTATGTCGAACATCCCTCAACAATAACAATAACTCCGATGCAATGCGTATGCATCACAATGACCACGGACAACCACCACCTCGATAACTCCAACGGAATCAACCGAAGACATCAGCGGAATCAACCGTAGTGGAATCTACCGCAACACCTTTAACCAGCAGAATCTACAGCAGCATAATCGACTGCAACACCTTAGACCCAAACTGTAGAGTCAAGGTCCCCCTTGGGACAAACTCACAGTCCCTAAGGTAAAACATCAATAACACCTTAGACCCAAACCGCGGGGTCAAGGCCCTCTTGGCCATATGGCACCAAGGTGCAGCTCAAACAACCTAACTGTTACCGTCTTAACCATCTTAATTAATCTTTAATTAAGTTATCTAGTCTTCATCATTAATTAACTAAGTCATGATTTGTTGTTGGGGAAGATTGGGGTTAAAGCCCCTGCTTAAGTCCTTAATTTTAGATTCTATCCAGAGAGGTGAGCAAGGTCGTGCTTAACCCCAGCACGGGCGTGCTGCCACTTAAGTAGAGCACGGTTGTGCTTCCTTTTTGAGAACGATCGTGCTCAGATGCATGGGCATGTTCCTCTGCTGCACGGCCGTGCTTACCGCATGACCATTTTCCAGAATTCAAATTGGGAGCAAGGACGTGGTCCCTGTTCAACACGATCGTTCTCAACGCACGTTGGTACTGTTCTGGGCAGAGTTTCAACACAGTTCCTTAACAAATTTTTAGGGTGTTTAAACCTATTAATATCTAACTCATTTTAGAACCTAATTTAACCAATTAAGGTTTTTAACATTTTAACCATCAACTCAACAGTCATAGCATCAACTATACAACCAACATAACATCAACAACCAACATCGTAATAACAACGACAATCATCATACTATCATGTTCATATCAAGGCAACCAAGATAAATATTAACAACATGTCATGAACATGGAACACATACAAATAACATACCAAAATAGCCAATAACATACCATCACCAAACAATACAATTTAACATGTTATTCATTCATACATATAAAACAACACGGGGTTATGGGAACCCTTTTACTTTACACTAACCCCAAGCCTATGAATACACTACCCTTATCCCCATACCTGGAATAGAGATCACGATTCAAAAGAGAGGAAGAAGATCCACTTGGGTCCTGTCTCACTAGCGCTTGTCTACAGCCTTAAGAACGACAAATAGATACTTTGGTTCAACTCTAAGATCTAGAAATTAAAAGGAAAAGATCAAGAACTTGAAAGAAAGAACACAAGGGACAAGGTGCACGAATTTTACCTTTTCTAAAGTCCCAAACATCAACCACAACGAACCCCTATTCGTAGCGATGTTATCCTATCAAGAAGCAGTGAATAACGGTGCAAGAACGGGTTCCCTAGAGAGAGTTTTAGGGAGAAAAACCATAAGGATTCAAAAAGGAAGGAGGGAGGCAGTTTCATGAGTGTTGGGGTCGTGTAAACTAGGTTTTGGTCGAGTCTAATGGTATATATATGAGTCTGGGTCATAACCGGTTCCTAATTCAGCCCAAACTGTATACAGTTCGGTATTTTGACCATAACTTGATCTACAAGTTTCTGATTGAGGCGTTCTTGGTGTCGTTAGAAAGCTCCGAGAAATATCTACAAATTAATATGGAATGATCGAATCCTAAATCTGACTCTAAGATAGTCAAAAGTTCAATGAAATTTTAGCGACAGATTTGGTAGGTATTCCTAGATAGGATCCGTAGGAGATTATGATAAGATCTTAAGATATAAACAAAAAGAGGATGATCCTATATTGATAAGAACTCAAATCTGATTGGTTGAGTGACTAAAATCTAAGAATAACACTATATCTATTTAAATACTGAATTACACGATATCTTATCATATCATTCTTAATCGTTTATTATTAATAAAATCACATATCATATATTAACATATAAAATCAAACATTAAGGGACACAATCTCATATTAATGAAAATAATCATATATTAATATACATATTATCATATGCAATAATACACACACACACACACACACACACATATATATCAAACATTTTAAATATATATGCCAAAACTAACACATATAAACAGAAGGGTGAATCTTGAGGTATTACAATTCCACCCCCTTATAAAAATTTTATCCTCGAAATTTCTATCACCTTAACTGGTTAAACTTTCATCAATTAGGCGCATACGTTGGGTTGAGTCCACGGACTTGGAGGCTCCAGCTCCACTACGCTTTCGCTGTGCACTCTGATTCCTACTAGCACTTTGTGGTTCCAACTTTTCTCCTTTACAGTTCCTGTTGAGGTGACCATATTTGGCACACTTCAAACAGATGATGTTCGGCTCCTTGCATTGATGGGTATAGTGACCTTCTCCACATTTTCCACATCTGACATGTTTAGGAGAATTCCAATCCTTAGGCTTACCTACTGAGAACTGTGATTCCTTGCCATTCTGCTTGAAGTCTCTGCCGATGACATTGTCTCGCCTCGTTCTTCTGATCTTCGTCCTTACTGCTCTGAATCTATGAACTTTTGCGGCTTGTGATCTTGCTCTCATAAGCATCCTCGAAGATTATGAACTTGTTCACCAAGGTAGGAAAGACTCGGATCTCCTTATAACATATGGCTTGCTTGCTTTCATCGCTCTACCAACCGCAGTTGTTGGAGTAACTCTCAAGGACATATGATCACCTTCCTGGAATTCGAGTGCTTTCTTCCTTTTATCATGGTAGCTCTTTTGCCTACTCTGTGCCACTCTCATCTTTTCCTAAACCATCCTGATCCTTTCTGTTGTTTCCTGGACTATCTCCGGCCCTAGCACCACACTATCACTAGGTTCACTTCAACACAAGGGTGTCCTACATCTCCTCCCAACTACCAGACTATTCTAGCACACAAGCTCTCAACAAGTCCTCTAAGGACTGATGGTCTTCTCAGACTGCCCATCAGTCTGCGGGTGGTAAGCTGAACTAAGCCTAAGCTATGTCCCTAAAGCATGCTGCAAACTCCCCCATAACTTGGAGGTAAACCTCGGGTCTCTATCTGATACTATACTAGAGGGTACACTATGAAGCCTAACTATCTCTTTGATGTACAGCTTGGCTAACTTCTCTAAAGGATACTCCATGTTCATCGGGATGAAATGGGAAGACTTAGTCAATCTATCCACAACAACCCGTATAGCCTCAAAACCAGCTGGACCTCCTAGGGAGTCCAGACACAAAGTCCATGGAGACGTTATCCCATTTCCATTATGGGATACTTAAAGGTTGTAACTTACCTGATGGCACTTTTTGTGTCCTATCTTAACTTTCTGACAAACCAAGCACCCATACACAAACTCGGTCACATCCTTTTTCATTCTAGGCCACCAAAACATCCTCTTAAGGTCTTGATACATCTTGGTGGCACCTGGGTGCACACTTAACCTACTTCTATGTCCTTCTTCAAGGATCAACTTCCTAAGCTCAGGAACATCCGGTATACACACTCTATCCTTAAACCTCAAGACTCCATCACTCCCATCCTTGAAACTAAGGTCTCTACCTTAAGCGAGCAATTCTCGCTGGTCTAGGAGAAACTTATCTAACTTCTGGCCCTCTCTAATATGATCCATCCAGCTGTTGGTAACCTTCAAGGTTCCAAGTCTAATACTCTTAGGGGTAAACTCACAAGCTAGACTAAGTCTCTAAACTCCTCTATTAGATCCATCTCCCTAACCATTAAAGCGAAGACGTGCAAGGTTTTCCTACTTAGGGCATCGGCCACCATATTGGCCTTTCCTGGGTGATATGTCAGCTTGAAGTCATAATCCTTTAAGAACTCCATCCACCTACACTGCCTCATGTTCAACTCCTTTTGATCAAAGAGATACCTCAAACTCTTGTGATCACTAAAAACTTCAAACCTCGCTCCATAAAGGTAATGCCTCCAGATTTTTAAGGCAAATACCACAGCTCCTAACTCTACGTCATGGGTAGGGTAGTTCTTCTCATGGGTTTTCAACTACCTAGAAGCATAAACAACTACCTTACCATTATGCATCAACACACCACCTAACCCTTGCTTAGAAGCATCACAGTAAACTACGAAGGGTTCACTAGGATCTGGCAAAAATAACACTGGTGCTGATGTTAACCTATCCTTAAGGTTTTGAAAATTCTCTTCACACTTAGAGTCCCACATAAACAACTGTCCCTTCTTGGTGAGACAGGTTAAGGGTAAAGCTATCTTAGAGAAACCTTCTATGAACCACCTACAATACCCGGCTAACCCCAAGAAACTCCAAATCTCGATCACAGACTTCGGTGCTTCCCACTGGAGCACCGTCTCAACCTTAGCTGGGTCCACAGCCATGCCACCCTTAGAGATGATATGTCCTAAGAAGCTCACTTCCTATAACCAGAACTCACACTTAGACAACTTAGCATACAACTGCTTTTCCTTAAGGGTTTGCTAGGCAACCCTCAGGTGTTCCTTATGTTCCTCCTTGCTCCTAGAGTACACTAAGATGTCATCTATGAAAACCACCACAAACTTATCCAAGTAAGGGTGAAAGGTCTTGTTCATGTAATCCATGAAGACCGCAGAAGCATTGATCACAACGAAGAGCATAACCAAGTACTCATAGTGACCATATCGTATTCTGAATGTTGTCTTCGGGATGTCCTCAGACTTAACCCGAATCTGATGGTACCATGACCTCAAGTCTATCGTAGAGAAGACGCAAACGCCTATCAACTAGTCCATGAGATCATCAATCCTAGGGAGGGGATACCGATTCTTTATGGTCACCTTGTTGAGCTGTCGATAGTCGACGCACAACCTCATACTACCATCCTTCTTCTTCACCAACAACACATGTGCTCCCCACGGAGACACAATAGGCCTAATGAACTGCTTCTTCATCAGGTCTTCCAACTTTCCTTCAACTTAGCTAGCTCTAGAGGAGACATCCTATAGAGTGCTATGGAGATTGACCCGGTGCCAAACACTAAGTCTATGGCAAACTCAATATCTCTCTCTGGGGGTAAGTTATAATCATCCCTCGGAAATACTTCAGGAAAGTCTCGCGCAACAGGCAAGTCGGCGACATCAGGAGGGCTGCTCTCTACTTCCAGGGAAGCTAGCTATCATCATGTACACTTGGGTTTCATCTTTCATCAAAGCTTGAACTTGGCTGGCAGAGAGAAGGTTCGGATTCTTAGACTCCGTTGGAGTTCCAAAAACTAAGGTCTTATCAAAATAGATAAAGGGAACATGGTTGAAAGATAACCAGTTCATCCCAAGAATAACATCGAGCGGTTTTAAAAAAGGTAAGCGCACAAGATCAGCTGCAGAGTTTATGTTATCAAGAGATAATATAACAACCTTCCTAAACACAAGAAGCATCCGAAGGCTCCTTGGATCGCTCAAGACAAACCGCTAAATGCAGTAAGTCAAGACAAAGCGAAGCTATATGTACTTAGTACCACGTAACATTGTCTACATAAATATAGACAATTCAAACAAGAGTCACACAAAAAACTCATGACAGACTCATACCACGTCCGGACAGGGCCGAACTGCTCTGATACCACTAAATGTGACACCCTTCTACCCCGCATGTTATAAGCGCTTTAAGATAAGCAATTAATAAAATTTAGTCATGAACATTCTGGATAAAATAAAGCGTCCGTCCATGGGTAGAAAAGTCCACATGAACTAGTTGTCAAAATCGTGGAAAATAAAACGAGTTTAAAACAATTTAACATAGCAAAGAAATAAACCTATCCCAACCCCGTTGTCACATACAGAGCTGGTATAACCGTTCCGGAATAAATCCACAGAATACAATTGAAAACTAACAAACTAAACATAAAAACAAGCCCTAACTATGAGTGTCGACTCCTCAGAGTCACTCCTCTCCAGGCTGCTCGTCATCCTCCACAAGTTGCCAATTAGGCCAAACAACAAACAAATAATGGGGAGTAAGAATCATGTAAACATAATAGCAAAGAGGTAGGAAGTAAAGTAAAACATACAAGCATGGCACCAACGTAGCATACATCATTCAACATATATAATATACATCAACATCATTAACATCGAGCATGCTATGCAGTGTAATGCAGTCCTACTCCGCTAAACCAACCATGCATGTGGATCCACTCAACTCAAGATGGACAACTTCAGAGTTACATATCCACATTGAGAATCTACTCAACGCCGGAGAATCTACTCCTTGGATAACCAACGCATCAAACCAATGGATGCTTCGTCACGGTGGCGCAAGGAGAATCTACTCCAACCATGGATGGCCAGATCGCCGTACTCTAGGATGACTTCCCCTATGTCGAACATCCCTCAACAACAACAACAACTCCGATGCAATGCGTATGAAAAACAATGACCACGAACAACCACCACTTCCATAACTCCAACGAAATCAACCGAAGACATCAGCGGAATCAACCGCAGCGGAATCTATTGCAACACCTTTAACCAGCAGAATCTACCGCAGCAGAATCGACTGCAACTCCTTAGACCCAAACCGTGGAGTCAAGGCCCCCGGGACAAACTCTCGGTCCCTAAGGTACAACATCAATAACACCTTAGATCCAAACCGCGGGGCCAAGGCCCTCTTGGCCATAAGGCACCAAGGTACAGCTCAAACAACTTGCGGTAACCCAACGGTTACCGACTTAACCATCTTAATTAATCTTTAATTAAGTTATCTAGTCTTCATCATTAATTAACTAAGTCATCATTTGTCGTTGGAGAAGATTGGGGTTAAAACCCCTGTTTAAGTCCTTAATCTTAGATTCTGTCCAGAGATGTGAGTGTTGGTGTAAGCCTTAGAGGCCAGTGTATTTCTTAGACTTACATTTGTATCTTGCTATTATATATATATATGATATGAGGCATTTCAGTTTATTGTGTTACTTGTTTAAACATAATAAAGTCCTTAGAATAGAAATTTCAGCTTAATAGAATATCAAGTATATGACTTGATCGTGAGACACTATTGCACAATGAAATCCTATTCTTAAATATCCGTAGTCAAGTATTTTATTAATAAGGACAATAATAATACATTGAGACTATTATGTGTGCATACTGATGACCATATCTCACGGGTCATGGATATGAGATATCGAGTCGCCACATTGGTACACATTAGAGTAATGATGTACTGGATTGACCCACCATGAGAACACTACATGGAGCGTTGTGTGAGTGTCATAAGTAGTTCTCATAGTGACAATGGTGTATGAAATCCTTCGACCTGAAATCGCTACGATCCCTACATGAGGAGTCGTGTGCTTTAATATCGTCAAATGTCATCTGTAATAGGATGATTATAAAGACGATCATTGGGCATACCACGAGCCATGCAGAGGGATGTGAGTGACCTAGATGGAATTTGTCCCTCCTACATAACAGGAGTAATATCTGTGGGCCCCCTGATAGAGTGAGATTGTAAAATGCATGACCGTGCTGAAATGAGTCAATATGAGATATTGACCTCATTTATTGTTAAGTCTACTCGATTATCAGGGAACATGATATTGAATCATACAAGGGTGACACATTCTTTGTCTTGTGTTCAATATAGATATATGGACAAAGGGATAATAATGCACATGAATATTTGTCACAGAAAGGTTTCGTCAAATCACTGACTTTCTCACTACTTAGGTAACAGTGATGTATTGCTAGATACCGCTCACTGTTTGTAATATTAAATGGGATTTAATATTTCTACTAATGTTTTGGGAACCTATAGGGTCACACACATAAGAGCGGATTAAAAGAAGCATTAAAAGGAGAGTTGGACTTTTCTATTGGGCCTAGCGCATAGTACATGGGGCTTAGGTCAAACGCTGCTCACTAACTCACTTAAGGAGGTACTGCTATAAGTAGACCACTTAAGCTATTGTGCCCACACGGTTTTTGTTTTACCCTAGCCGCACATAGAGAGTGATAGTGAGCAGCATGTCTCGGTTTTCGAAGCTAGCACTATGAGACAGAGATGCTTCGGGTTCGTGACGTTGGACGTTCACGAAATCTGCTCGTGTGGATACCTTAGAGACATCGTTCGTGCGGTGTTCGTGATAGACGATTTTTAATCAACTGTCATCGCTTCAAGAGGTAAATCTTCTAACCATGAATCGTGACCATTCGCAAGGATCCTTCGATGTGAATTTTTCCACTGCGTTATTATACGCAAATTCCCAACAGCGAGCACGGTCGTGCTTAACCCCAGCACGGGCATGCTGCCACTTAAGTAGAGCACGGTCGTGAAAAAGATAAATAATAACAACATGTCATGAACATGGAACACATACAAATATCATACCAAAATAACCAAGAACATACCATCACCAAACAATACAATTTAACATGTTATTCATTCATACACATAAAACAACACGGGGTTATGTGAACCCCTTTACTTTACACTAACCCCAAGCCTACGAATACACTACCCTTATCCCCATACCTGGAATAGAGATCACGATTCAAAAGAGAGGAAGAAGATCCACTTGGGTTCTGTCTCGCTAGCGCTTATCTACAACCTCAAAACGACAAAGAGACACTTTGGTTCAACTCTACGATCAAGAAATTAAAAGGAAAGGATCAAGAACTTGAAAGAAAGAACACAAGGGACAAGGTGCATGAATTGTACCTTTTCTAAAGTCTCAAACATCAAGCACAACGAACCCCTATCCGTAGCGATGTTCTCCTATTAAGAAGCTGTGAATAATGGTGCAAGAACGGGTTCCCCAGAGAGAGTTTTAGGGAGAAAAACCATAAGGATTCAAAGAAGAAGGAGGGAGGAAGTTTTTTGAGTGTTAGGGTCGTGTAAAGTAGGTTTAGGTCGAGTCTAATGGTATATATATGAGTTTGGGTCATAACGGGTTCCTATTTCAGTCCAAACTGTATACAGTTCGGTATTTTGATCATAATTTGAGCTACAAGTTTCCAATTGAGGCATTCTTGGTGTCGTTAGAAATCTCAGAGAAATATCTACAAATTAATATCTAATGATCGAATCCTAAATCAGACTCTAAGATAGTCAAACGTGCGATGGAAGTTTAGCGACAGATTTGATAGTTATTCCTAGATAGGATCCTTAGGAGATTATGATAAGATCTTATGATATAAACAAAAAGAGGATGATCCTATATTGATAAGGATTCAAATCTGATTGGTTGAGTGGCTAAAATCTAAGAATAACACTATATCTATTTAAATACTAAATCACACGATATCTTATCATATTATTCTTAATTGCTTATTATTAATAAAATCACATATCATATATTAACATATATAATCAAACATCAAGAGACACAATCTCATATTAATGCAAATAATCATATATTAATATACATATTATCATATACAATAATATATATACTTATATATAAATATCAAACATTTCAAATATATATGCCAAAACTAACACATATAAATATAAACCATTTCGTTCACGAGTCAAAATTAGGTTTTCTGATCATTAAAATCTTACTGTCATTGAAAACACCGACTGTTTTCCGTCCGAGCTTTTACCAAAATTCGTCCGAATAAACATAATATTTTATTTCTGATCAGAAATTTGAAAAATATAATTCCTCACGGACAAAATATAAAACCGCTACAAATTTCAGTTTCGCGTCAAATTAGGGTTTTCTGCTGGTATAAAATTATACTGTCAGTAAAAAACGCAGACCGATTTCCGTCTGAGTTTTAAACCCAAAATTTCACTGTAACCTTCTACCATAAGAGAGACTATGAATATGATTTTATTTTATTTAAAATCACTTTTTAACTCTCATATTAAAATATAATTATCTATATTTTAACCGGTTAAACAACGTAATTATAAATCAGGCTGTTACAGATGACTGCTGGGCGGCTTGGCTGCCCTTGTTGCATGGGGAGGTCGAAGGGTTTCACGCTCAACCATAGTCGGAAGACTTCTTATTTTGATTGTCACCGGCAGTTCCTTCCACAAAGTCATCCTTATAGGAGGAATATAACTTTATTCAAGAAAGGCCGTGTTGAGACCGCCGTACCTCCCCAACTGTTTACAGGAGAACAGGTTTGGCAGATGGTTAGTATGCTCCTGTTGATTCATGAGTCTGGAGGTGGCCAGATACTTGAATATGGTATTGAACATAACTGGACCAAAAAAAGTATTTTTTGGATCTTTCTGTATTGGAAGACGTATTTGATATGCTGTAACATTGATGTCATGCACACTGAGCGGAGTGTGTTTATGAATGTGTTTGACATGGTGATGGATGTCAACGGTAAGACGAAGGATACGTATAAGGCACGATTAGATATAGCAAAAATTTGTAGATGACAGGATCTAGAATTGGTGGACATCGGGGGTGGCAAGTTATGAAAACCGAAGGCAAAGTATGCACTGAGAAAACCCCTGCGGGTAGCTGTCCGTGAATGGGTTAAACAACTTAAGTTACCAGATGGTTATGCTTCTAACCTGTCCAGATGTGTTAATGTCGGGGAGGGAAAACTGCATGGAATGAAAAGTCTTGACTGTCATGTATTCCTGCAATGGTTGCTTCCCATTGCATTTGCCTCTTTACCGGTGGAGATTTGGAAGCCGATTATTGAGTTGAGTCAGTTCTTTAGAGTATTAAATTCTGCAACATTGAAGGTTGAGCAACTGAAGGATATGGAGCGGGACATTCCGGTCTTGCTATGTAAGATGGAATAGATATTCCCCCCGAGCTTCTTTGATTCGATGGAACATCTTCCCATCCACTTACCGTACGAAGCACGAGTGGGTGGTCCAGTTCAATATCGTTGGATGTACCCATTTCACAGGTATTAAACTTATTTTGTACCTGCAATCAATTATGATATCAAAATTGGTATGTACATGTTAATAATCATTAACTTAGGGTTGTAATATGTAGGCTTTTGCGTTCGTTAAAATTAAAAGTAAAGAACAAGGCTAGCATTGAAGGTTCTATTTGTGAAGCATATCTAGTGGAGGAGGCTTCTACTTTTGCCACGTTTTACTATCCAGACAACATATAGACAAGGAGAACTATATTGTCGCGTAATGCTGATGTTGGTGAAGGATGTTCTTCTAGTCCTCAAATATCAATTTTTAATCATCCGGGCAAGGCATGTGGTGCAGAAAAGAAATCATGGTTGGGTGCCCGTGAAATGATAGCTATTGAGTTGTACGTGCTTCTTAATTGCGAGGAGGTGGAGCCATTGCTGGAGTAAGTTGTTATTAATTCATTAGCAACGTCTTAAATTGTGTTAGTATTTCTTACTTAATAGATTTTTTATTGTCTAATGATAGAATATATGCCAATGAGCTGAAAGAGCTTGATCCCGACATCTCGGAGTCTCAAATTCCTCAAGAGATTGCCAAACATTTTCCTAAGTGGTTCAAAAATTATATAAGCCATCTGACTTATATTGCTATCAACTACTACCTTACGATTGTTTACACCACTAATACTCTTGAGAATCATTAATCCTAGGTTAAGGAAAGCCAAATTCAAAACGCAGTATTGTACGCTTTAGCATGGGGACCAGACAGGTGGATTCAAACATTTGAGACTTATATTATAAATGGATAAGTTTCACACAAGTCGATGGGGTCAAGGCATGAAAACTTCAAATTGTGGCGTTTGTGTTAGAGGGACCAACGGTCAATTAGAGGGTTTTCTTTTGGAATCTTAACTGATATTTATGAATTAAAGTATTTAGGTCATCCCATTAAAAAGTTAGTCTTATTCAAGTGTGAATGGTTTGATAACACTCCCAATAGGGGCACAAAAGTTGACAATAAGCATGGGACTGTAGAAGTTAGGAAGTCGCGAAGATATCAGGTGTACGACCCATTTATATTTGCACAACAAGCGAAGCAGGTATATTTTACCCCATTTCCAGAGGGACATCAAGACTGGTTGGGTATTATTCGAGTGAAGGCACACAGTGCTATCACCGATAATGTGATAAGTCAACCTGAGACAGAAGCTCCATACCAAGATGTTCATCAGATTGACGGGATTCAAATAATGTTGCAAATTGACCCGGAAGAGTACCAGGGCATTCTTGATGATCCCGGACCTGGCGACGAGGTAATTGACACAGAGTTGGAGACCCAGCATGACTTGGCCGCAGATAGCGAGGAAACATATGTCTCAACCGATGAGGATGAGAGTTAGGGTGAATTCAGTGATAGAGATTCCCGCTGGGTAATCTGTAAACTGGTTATGATGCATATTTCTTATGATATATATTGTTATGATACTTAGTCTATTTTGGTTATGATATATTGTTATGTTATGTAACTTGTGTTTTAATTATAGACAGATGACTGACGATGTTGGACGTGGGGGGCATTATTCCCGTGGGCGTGGAGGTGGGAGAGCAGCACCCACCCCCAGCCCCACCACCACCCCTTCTCATCACCTCGATGGCACCTCTGGCGGTCCAGGAGCCACACTGTCCAAACATGGTGTCGGCTCCCCCTTCGTGGCTCCATTAGCCACTACTGTGCCTTCCACCCCTCTCCCTACAGCATCCTCGGTACAACAGCCTGTGTGCGGGTGGGGGTGGGGGTGGGGGTGGGGGGGGGGGGGGGTGGGGGGCGGCAGGCCTCAGGTTCGGGGGTGACTACACCCACGGACACATGCATATGGATTCGCCCATATGCAAGACTGGAGTGAGTTAAACATTTATCTTTATTTGTTACTTTTTATTATTTGAATATTTATATTGTGATTAATATATACATATTATTTGACCAAAGTTTCTAGCCAGTAGATGGGTCCCACACGAGGATCACTGAGCTTGTTAATAGGAACTACACCGGATCTTGGCCCACATGGACGAAGATCCCCATGACGGTCCGGGATCACTAGTTCGAGCACCTCTTTGGTGTAAGTATTACTTATTTAAATGGTTCATTAAATAGTTGGTTCTTGATTTAATTTTTATTGTTTTTACCATTACACTATGGTCTGATGTCTTGTATGTCATGCAGTCCACTTATAGGTGGCTCCCAGAGGATGAGGCTGATATTCGGGCCGCTTTTGAGCATCGTGGATCCCTGGTTATGAAGAATTTCACTGGAAAGATCAGCGATGATTCATCTCCGGGGGACTTCTTGACTCCCGAGGTTCTGGACGGCCTGCATCGGTATTGGGCCACCGATGAGGAGTTCTTGAGGAGGAGTGCGATCGGGAAGAAGAACCGAGATGCAGATATCGGTGCTCCTCTATACATCGGTGGGTCTGTGCCCATCATTAAACATCATGATAACCTGGTAATTATATAATACATTTCAATTAAGTAAACTTAATAATTAAATATCTTAACAGTTATTTATGAATATATATGCAAAAGAACGAGCTGGCGAGGGATCCCACTGCATTTGGGTTTCTGAATAAGATGAAGAAGACCAAGACTGGGGAGTGGGTCGGGAATGCGGGGGAGATTGCTGTAAGTTAAATTCTATAATTACATTAATTAATTATACTTAATTATATATTCCTCCGACTGTTGACTTATTTTGCCTTATAATGCAGAGCGAGTTGAACCGCCATCGAGATGAGTCCATTAATCATGGGATGAGGCTTATGCTGCCTCTGACATTGCCCTTTTCTTGGAGGTGGTTGGTGGTAGGAACAAGAAGGGCCATGTATATGGTTTGGGAGCCCTGGGAGATGAGTATGTGGCCTCTACCACACCATCTTCTCAGTCATGCCATGGCCCTACACCGGACGTCAGAGGGCTCGTCACCGACCTCAACGTTGGGCTCGTTAGCCAGTTTGTGGAGAGGGTGGCTGCACTGGAGTGGGAGAATCATCTACTGTACCAGCACTTGGGCTTCAGACCTGGCGGATCTGGTTCCGCCCCTGAGGACCCTACTGCTTCGGGTACCCATGCTCATGGACCTACTGCTCCCGATGACCCATCCGTTCCCCTGACATATAGCCAGCAGCATGATGCAGATGATCATGAGGCTGACGATCATATTGGTCCCCCCCGGTCCCCCGACCACCCCCATTCACCCCCACCACCACTTAGTTGACATGTAATCTTTACTTACATTGACACAGTTTGTAATTATTTAAAATTTTGACAGCATTTACTATTATTTTTTATTTATTTTTATTTACAAGGTTTTTTTTTAACAAAAAAACAAATTAACAAAATAAAAAATAAAAAAATTTATATATAGAGACCAAACTATATCAGTCACTAAGTAATGATACCAAATAAATTTTTCAACAAAAAAATTTTAAAAAATTTTTATTAGGGATCGAATTAGTCGGTCGCTGTTCGGTCGCAAGTGGTACCAAATAAATATTTTGGTACCAAGTATTAGCGACCGATATTTTTAATTTAGCGACCATCACATTTAGGTCACTAAACAGTTAGCTACCACTGTTTTAGTAACCGGTTATGTTTGGTCGCTAACTCGGTAGCTAACTGTTTTAGCGACCGAATTACAACGTTTAGCGACTGAATTTTTTTGTCGCTAAACACGTAATTTCTTGCAGTGCTTCTCGAATGGGATAGGTTCATACCTTGTCATAAGAAGGAGATTGATGGAGATCTTGGAATGCACCATAATATATACATGTCGTTGTAGGTTGCTCTGTCTATTTAATTGGTATCAATGGTGTGAACACCCATTTTTGTTCATCTTCATTTTTTTCTAACTATTATGATATCATGTTTCCAGGAGGCCAATAATACGAAGAAAGGAAGGGGTGATCCCTCCCAGTCCATCACATTTGCTGTTGCACGGAGAGGTCCCGTCCATCACATTATTAATTTGCTGTTGGACGCGGTTCAGGCCAGTCCATTGCACTTGCTGTGGATGGGATGGTCTCGTACATTGCATTGGACTTGGTGTTGGACGCTGTCCAGACCAGCCCCTTATTAATTTGCTATTGAACGCGGTTCAGGCCAGTCCATTGCACTTGCTGTGGATGGGATGGTCTCGTCCATTGCATTGGACTTGCTGTTGGACGCGGTCCAGGCCAGCCCCTTTAATTTGCTGTTGGATGCGGTTCAGGCCAGTCCATTGCACTTGCTGTGGATGAGATGGTCTCGGCCATTGCATTAGACTTGCTGTTAGACGCAGTCCAGGCCAGCCCCTTTAATTTGCTGTTGGACGGGGTAGTCCCGTCCATTGCTTTACACTTGCTGATGGATGGGGTGGTGCCGTCCAGTGCTTTGCACTTGCTGATGGATGGGGTGGTCCCGTCCAATGCTTTGCACTTTCTGTTGGATGGGGTGGTCCCGTCCAGTGCTTTGCACTTGCCGATGGACGGGGTGGTCCCGTCCACTGCTTTCCACTCGCTGATGGACGGGGTGGTCCCGTCCATTGCTTTGTTGGACGGGGTAGTCCCGTCCATTGCTTTACACTTGCTAATGGACGGGGTGGTCCCGTCCACTGCTTTCCACTTTCTGTTGGACGGGGTCCCGTCCATTGCTTTCCACTTGCTGTTGGACGGGGTAGTCCCGTCCATTGCTTTACACTTGCTGATGAACGGGGTGGTCCCGTCCAGTGCTTTGCACTTGCTGATGGACGGGGTGGTCCCGTCCAATGCTTTCCACTTTCTATTGGACGGGGTGGTCCCGTCCAGTGCTTTGCACTTGCCGATGGATGGGGTGGTCCCGTCCACTGCTTTCCACTGCTGATGGATGGGATGGTCCCGTCCATTGCTTTCCACTTGCTGTTGGACGGGGTAGTCTCGTCCATTGCTTTGCACTTGCTGATGGACGGGGTGGTCCCGTCCACTGCTTTCCACTTTCTGTTGGACGGGGTGGTCCCGTCCGTGCTTCTTCTTGGCGATGGGCGGGGGTGGTCCCGTCCCACTTTCTTCACTTGTTGTTGGACGGGGTAGTCCCGTCCAGTGCTTTACACTTGCTGATGGACGGGGTTGTCCCGTCCAGTGCTTTTCACTTGCTGATGGACGGGGTGGTTCCGTCCAATGCTTTCCACTTTCTATTGGACGGGGTGGTCCCGTCCAGTTCTTTGCATTTGCTGATGGAAGGGGTGGTCCCGTCCAATGCTTTCCACTTGCTGTTGGACGAGGCAGTCCCGTCCATTGCTTTGCACCTGCTGTTGGTCCCGTTCAGTCCTGCCCCTTTTGTTTTTGTTGGACGAAGGGGTTCCGTCTACTTCAGTTATTTTAATTTCTGTTGGACGGGGAGGTTCCGTCCACTGCAATTATCTTTTCTCGTTGGCCGAGGAGGTCCGTCCAGTGTATATCCATTTTTTGCATATCTAATTTTCTGTTGGGACGAGGAGATTCCGTCTACTGCAACTTTATTTTCAGGCTGAAGGCTAAAGAATAAAGAAAGAAGAAGGAGAAGATAAGGAAGAAAGGACGAAGAAAACAAGGAGAAAAGACAATCAACAAAAAGCAAAGGAAGCTGAGTTACACCTCCTACCCACTTTACATACCAGGCAAGGCCTCTTTTCCTCCTCTACCCATTGGTCCTCCTTCGTCCTTACCTCCTCCCTTGTTTTGACCTGGTAACCCTACTCCTAACCCTAAAAAGCCATCATGCACATCAGACAAAAACCCCTATCTCCTTTCTCTTTTCAAGCATGCAACCCTCACAACAGATCACCACCTTTCTGCTACTCATGCCACCCCGTCTGGGCACACGCTATTTCTGCTCAAAGCCCCCCATCTTCTTTTATCCTTTCGAGCGTGCAACCCTCACATCAGATCACCATCTTTCTGCTACTCATGTCACCCCGTCTGGGCACACGCTATCTCAGCTCAGAAATCCCTTTTTTGTACCTCCTCTACCCATTGATCTTTTCTTTTTTTCTTCCATCTCCTCCCTCACCTTAACCTGGCAGCCTCAGTCCTAACCCTAAAAATCCTTCATACCCATCAGGCAAAAACCCCCATCTCCTTCCCTTTTCAAGCGTGCAACCCTCACATCAAATCCCCTCCTTTCCGCTGTTCAGAATGGACCAAAACCTTGGGTATTCGTGCAAGCCGACCTTGAAGTCAACGGAGAAGAAGCAATAAGCCCTCTTTTCCGTCTATAAAAGGAGAGGAAAAAGAGAAGAAAAAGGAGTTCTTTTTGGGGGGAGAAAACTATTCTTGAGAGGAAACAAAAAGATCAGAGAGGAGATAGAGAGGAAAGATACAAAGAAAAGAGAAAAGAAAGAGAGATTTTTGTTGTGAGCAAGAGATATCAGAAATATGGGCTTCCCTTTTCTTCCCTATTATTAGAATTGGTTAAGAAGGAAGAGCTAAAGGAGCCAGGGAGATTGAATGTAAAGACCTCGATCTTAAAATCTCATCACTGGGAGTAAACAAAGTGATTCTTATTCTACTCCCGTTTGGTAAACTTTGTTCTTTTCGTTGATATTGTTAATAAATTTCTCTTGACACTCTTACTTCTCTATGCTTCTGTTCTCTGAGTAAGTTGGTAAAAAGTTTCATTTCTAAATTTCTGTCCCATCTTCAAGATATAAAAATTATTTATTTTACATAGAAAATAGAGGATGATCACTTGATTAAAACGACCTTTTTGGGTTGCCCTATAACAAGTATCATGTTCAACCCTTCAGATTCAGAGGTTGCTCTGTGGACTTATGTGCCATGTTCAACCTCATGTAGTTTTAATAAAGAGATTCATAACGGGTAAGACAAATATTCCAAAGTTACTAATAATTTACACAACTAATTTTGGGTAACCATTTTATGGATGTTCTAGGGTGCCGTGGGGTTAAGTCTCCATGCCTTCCCTAGACATAATCGACTCCCGGACCCAAAGCTTTTCTTAAAAAGGTTTTCCAACTTCCTTGAAACAAAATAAAGTTGGTGGCGACTCCATGTTTTCTCTCTAAGAGCAAAAACTAGTCCTTTTTTAGGTCGCTACAGATGGCGACTCCACTGGGGAATTCTTTTAAGAGAGTCAAGCCCATAAAAATTGGTTTTGCAAATTTTTAGTAACTTGTACCTTATTTGTTTTACCTTTTATGGCTATATCTTACCATTTTTTTCTCCTTGCAATAATTAAACGACAAAACCAAAAATGTTTTTATTTGCAGTGCTGTTTGTTTGATTTGTTCTTTTGGTTGGGTTTTTCCTTCTATTTAAATAAGAAGAGACAGTGGCGCATGCGTTTTAACTCACGTTATTATTATATATGTTGCACTAACAATGTTTTTGTTTCCTCCTCCCTTCTTTTCTTTTCCCGTGTTTTAACAATATGATAGAGGACTTATAACCATTTTTATATAGATCTATGTTTGTGTTTTGCAGGTTTTTCTTGTCTTATCTTTTTATTTTTACTTTTAAGTGTTACAGGTTTGTATGCCCCCTTTCACACACATCACTATCACATATTGCACACACACTTAGCTCTATACCCGAGCTTGCTAAAAAACCCAATGATTAGGCGGTGCTCTGACGTTGTTATTGAAGAGGTCGTGTACCTCCCTAATACTGGTTAGTTCACCACTAAGATTGTACATGAGGTCGTTGAATAGTCATATTGAGAGGGTTTATCCCTACTTGTGGCTAGATTCATGAATCATACTCATATGAGGGCAATCTGGGGACCATGAATTTTAGAGGTCTAGACTCGTCCCAACTCTCACTAAAAGAACAGACCTAGTGGCCAACCTGTTTAGGGTCCTAACCTTAAGGCTTGTCCATCCTTAGGTTTTACTTGGCTTAGGGAAAAAGGGGGCGTACTTTCTTTCCCTCATCTATCATCATAAGCATAAATTGTCAAGCATGCTCATCGTGAATATTCACGAAACTAGGGGCACCACATTGCTTTCTCAAACCTGAATGACATGTTCGAATATTATTGCATGTCTAATAGGCGCTATGTCATAATGAAGGTGATGCATACCCATCAGGGTTTTCAACCCCATTGGGTCCCCTACAGCATGAATCATGCAAGATATATTTACTTCACTATACTCATTTTTTTGTGTGTCTCTTTGTTATAAGATTTTGGTATTCACCTTATAGCAAGAAAATGGAAAAGCTCGGTTCAGAGAAGAGTACTAGCAACGCGAGTTGTCCCCAGAAAAATATCAAGATCGATGTGACGCTCAATGACGTGAAGAGATTATGTGAACTCAACCAACAAATGGCAGAAAAAGCACGCTCAGACTTTGCCAGCAAGTATGGTAGAATATTAGATCTGTTGCGTGTTCCAGTGGAAGCTCCCGCTCTGAGTGCATTGGCCCAATATTAGAACTCAACTTTGAGATGTTTTGAATTGCCCAACTTGGACATCACTCCAACCATGGAAGAGTATGCTTATATGCTAAGACTGCCCATTCAAAAGAAGACTCGCTTCTACATGTATTATGGCCAACATGTAACAGATCGGAAGATAGCAAGCCTATTGGAGCTTCAACCGGAACAGATAGAGAAAACAGAAAAGGGAACCACCAAAGGGTTGAAGAGGCGATTTTTGGAGGTGTATCTCAACAAGCTGGGCCTGCAACAACGATGGGTCACTTTCAACAAAGTACTAGCCCTCATGATATATGGGTTGGTGCTCTTTCCTTTTGTACCAGATCTGACCGACCAGTCAGCCATGGATGTTTTCTATAGGGTTGAAGAATATGGTGTAAACCCGGTCCCTGTTATCTTAACTGAAACGTTCCTCTCCCTACAGGTTTGTCATCAGAATCAACAAGGGAAACTGTGATGTTGTGCATCAATATTGTTTGTTTGGATCACGACTCGCTTGTACGCTCGTGATAAAATTGATAGAACAGATGACCCGCTCAAAGGATTCGCTCGCATGCAACTGAGGTCACGTAAGTTGTATGAGTGGAAGCAAGAGTTTGATCAGATCGACCTGCGGTCATTTAGTTGGATGTGTCCATGGTATAATGGAGATTCAGTTGTGTTCAGCTGTGGAAGTTTGTCAAATGTTCCATTGATGGGTCCCAGAGGTTGTGTATCATACTCACCAGCTTTAGTAATGCGTCAACTCAAGTGAACACAGGATGAACCCCCCAAAGAAATGCTCGAAAGGATATTCTTCCTATACCAAGAAGGTGAAGGCATTAAGAGCCAAACGATAGCAGTAAGGTCAGCATGGAATGACATTCGTATGAAAGGACCGGAGGAATTAGGAAGGCGAGTCATAGCTCACACAAAAAGATATGAGGTATGGAGAGAAGCAAGAAGAGGTTTCCCCTCAAGACCTACAGCTCCTCTCCATAAGGAAAATAATTCTCTGACCAAAGATCAAATGTTGAAAGAAATCGAAGTTTTAAAATCTCAGATGAGGATCTTTGATAAGAAAGACCAAGCTGCCGAAGTAACTATTATCACGCTCCAAAGACAAGTGCAGAAGCTGAGTTTACAAATTGAGCATTTGAAGGATGAATGCGCCGATGCCCACGAAGCCCCGAGTCATGCAAAAAGGGCAAGAAAAGACAAAGAAGCAGAAATTCAAGAGTTGCTGGCAAAAATAGGATGTCAAGAGAAGATGCTTGTCAAACTTCAAAAGAAGAAAAAAGAGCTCGAGACAAGTGTAGGGGACCACGTTGAAACGATACATATAATAGAAGAGAGGGTTGAATCCCTGCAGGAATCCTTAGCCCAAACATAAGTGTACTCTGATCAAGGATGGAATGAAGTAGCCAAGTATCGCGAACTACTGGGAGAAGCTAACATGAAGAAAATTGGCTCAGAAACAAGGTAAAAGACTCTGAAAGGGTTGAAGCTCAACGTCACGCAGAATGTGTAAAGGGATGGAAGTTAGTGGTGGAGGATGTAATGAATGAAAAGGAAGGATGGAAGAGAAAATACGAGGACGTGATGGATAAGCTCCAATATCACACTTCCCAGCTGGTGGAGCGGTTTGAAGAGGCATCCGTCCACATGCGTATGAACCATTTCCTTCTGTTACCACCAAAGGTGACCGAGTTCTTCAATCATTTTGGGAGACTTGCCAGAGGGCTCAGAAAAAAGAAGATGTGGCTCTTAACATAGAACCTTGTGGACCTTGGAGAAGGATGGAAACCATCAATATGTTTCTTTTATTTTGGTCAAAGACTCATGATTTGTATCAGAATATTTATAATGAAATGGAAGTTTTCATCCATGTCTGTTGAGCGTTTTTAGATGATATCTATCGAGGAGTGCATTCTCCCTTAGATATGTCATCAACTGTATTTTTACCCTAAAAACAACGAGTTTTCTGTGTAAAAATAAGGACGTTGCTTGTACGGGTGTGGTCTATTGAGGAGTAGATTCTCCCTTGGACTTGACACCAACTGTATTCAAGCTAGAGGGAACCATACCACTAGATTTGATTGCAGGACGAGTCTTCTTGCTATTAGGGAATACCATCACGATCGAATAAAGGATGATAACTTGCACATGCATGCATGCACACACACAAAAATTTTGATTGACTAATGAGTTGTTCTTATTCGCTCCACAGAGTCTCATCCTTCTGAGGATTCAGGAACCATTGCGCGACCTAGGAAAGGTAATACCAACCAAACCCGAGTTCACGATACTAGATCTCGGACCAGGATGGCTGCCAATGCGTCTGAGGAAGGAAGAAATCTAAGCTCTGAAATAGATGATGTGAGGGGAAGAATGAGCGAGATGGCTGAAACCTAAGCAAGATTAAATCCATATTACAAGATATGAGGGAATCTCTCAGCATGCTCAGCGCAAACAGAGAGACAATTGAACCTGGTAGGTAGCAAATTTCCTCTGTGGTAACAGCACCGATGTTTTCAAACGTTGGCACGGATCTTATTCAGGCGGTGTCTGGACCCGACCAGACACATCACACGGCACCAATAACACTTCCTATTGGAGAAGGATACCCTCCTTTTGAAAACGCCTATCATGAAGCCCCGGGTTACACCGTGCCAACATGGGAACAACCACGTGTGTCCATTCACAGCCAGTCAGCGGGAGTCCAGGCTGGTAAGGATAAGATGAGAGATGAATGGATGGAGAAAATGGAAGAACAGATAAAAGCGATAAAAGCCCCAAGTGCTTACGGCCCTCTCCAGATAGAAGATCTCTGTCCTGCCACAGATCTCGTGATTCCTAAGGATTTCAAAATTCCTGATTTTTCCAAATATGACGGAAGTGGGAACCCACAATTCCATTTGATTAGCTATGCCACCAAAATGGCCATCTGGTCTAAGGATGACAAGTTCCTCATTGGTTTTTTCCATGAAAGTTTGACCGGAATCGCACTAGAGTGGTACCTTCAGTTAGACGATTCTAAGATCTCTCGGTGGATAGAATTAGCCGATTTGTTCATGGATCAATACAAATTTAATTTGGACGTAGCTCCGACCTGTGAACAGTTGACTATAATGAAGAAGAAGAGCGATGAATCCTTCAAACAGTATGCATAAAGGTGGAGAAGTTTGGCTGCTCAGGTTCAGCCGCCGCTGATGTTGTCCGAAATGTGCTCATATTTTTTGGGAACCCTAGGATTCCCCTTTATCGGAGCAATGGTAGGAGTAGCTTATAGGGATTTATCTAACTTAATTGCTGCAGGGGAAATAATCGAAATCCTAGCCAGAGCCGGGAAGTTGCCAATAGACATGGAAGGCAGTGCATCCAAGAAGATGTTCCAGCCCAAGAAGAAGGAAGCAGAAGCAAATTATGTGCAACACAAGCAAAACTTTGGACTTCGTCATGTCCCTTCATACCCAAGGTACTAAGCACCATATCAGACCCAAACACCGTTTCACCCACCTCAACAGGCCTCGCCAACCATTACCAAGCCGCAAAACCAAGTAAATAACATCCCTACCTCTCAACCACACAACCCCACTCACCCAACATATACTCATTATCCACCTGCACCTCAACAAAACTATCCAAGCTACCCTCGACCTCGCCCAGATTTTACAAATCAGGGACGCTCCCAACATCAAAATCTGCCACCCTTCACAAGACTGCCTATCTCCAATGCAGATTTGTTCAAACAACTATTTGATCGTCACCTAATCGCTGGAAACCCTGTGCGGCCTATGGAACCACCTTTCCCTGCTTGGTACAATCCAAACTTGACTTGAAAATATCACATGGATGCCCTGGGACATTCCATTGAGGAATGTGAGGCCTTCAAGACAGCAGTAAGAAAATTGATTGCTTGTGGAAGATTGGGTTTTGAAGAAGATTCTGGGCCTATCATTGTTAATAACCCAATCCCAAACCATAATGCGGGAAATAGTGTGGCTAACTTGGAAGTGAAAGAGCCTCAAATTAAGAAGGTTTTGGAATTACGAACCCCGATGCAAGAAATATTTGCGGGACTTAAGAAAGCAGGATATAATATTGTTGCACCGGTGAAGCTAGTCAAGGAAAAAGAGAAGTATGATGGTGATTTAAGTTGTGATTATCATCATGGACAGGTAGGGCATGATATTGAAACTTGTTGGGACTTTAAGGTTCGAGTCCAAGGATTACTTACCTTGGGGGTGATCCAAGCTAGGCCAGCTTTGACTGAAGAAGTTAATATGGTTGAAAAAGTTGTGTTTCAGGTACCACCAATGAATGATGCGTCGGCGCTAGAAAAAGTGATTGTAAAGGTGAAAAAGCCAACTCCTTTTGCTTATGATGATACACACGCTGTACCATGGAATTATGAACAGAAAGTTGAGCTAGTAGGAGGGGCAGGAGAAACTTCGAAGACCGAGGTTACTAATATTGTGAGAGTTGGAGGCATTACAAGGAGTGGGCGGTGCTACACCCCTGCTGAAGAAAAAATGATGAAGGAAGCCGAAAAAGAGAAAACTGCGGATGAAAGAAAGGGGAAAAAAGAAGAAGAGTTTCTGAAGATCATGAAACAAAGTGAATATGATGTGGTAGAACAGTTGAAGAAAGCTCCGGCAAGGATATCTCTTTTGTCGCTTGTCTTGACATCAGAATTGCATCGCAAGGCATTATTGAAGGTGTTGAATGAAGCATATGTCAAACCTGACGTCACTCCAGAAAATGTGGTAAATATGGTGGACCCAATCAGGCATATCAACATGATTACTTTCTCGGAAGATGAAGTGGCCTCGAAATCCCGCAGTAGCCCTAAAGCCTTACACATCACCCTAAAGTGTAAGGGGTTTGTGATTGCAAAGGTGCTTATAGATGGTGGTTCGGCGTTGAATGTGGTTCCAATGACCACACTCAAGCAGCTGAATATAAACGCGGCAGATTTGACACCACAAGAAATGATTATACGAGCCTTTGATGGGACAGTAAGAGGAATCTTATGAGAGATAACTCTATCCCTTGAAAGAGGGCCTAGTTCTTTCCCTACCCTCTTTCAGGTCATGGAAATCCAGCCAGCTTACACCATGCTTCTGGGGAGGCCTAGGATCCATGAAGCAGGAGTGGTTCCCTCGAATCTGCATAAGTGTTTGAAGTATATTCAAGATGGATCCGTTATTACTGTCCGTGGTGAAGAGGAGATCATGCTGACAAAGCCCACCACAGTACCTTATGTGGAAAGCACAGAGCAGTTGGAAGATGACTCACTGCATATTTTTGAGGTATTGAAGTCAGAGAACAAGAAAAGGGAGCCCCCAATGAAGAATGTGAATGAGGTAGTAGTCCGCATCATAGAGAAGAGCGGGTATCTAGGAGGAAAAGGCCTAGGGCCTCAGTTGCAAGGAATCTCTCGGCCAATTGATGCGGCTGTGAGAGAAGGAAGGCGCGGATTGGGGTATCAGCCCAACCTGACAAAAGGGATGAAATTCATGACTCTTAAGGACAAGGAAGAAGAGCGCGAGAGAAAGTATCTTCCCCTCCTGACGGAGACTTTCCCAGTAGCTGCTGAAGTTATCAGTCCCGCAAAGTGATTTTCCCCTCACTTCACTATCAGCACACTTGAAGAAGAGCTGGACGAGAACCATGTCATCTATCTCCCTGCTAGCAATAAAGTTCTCAACAATTGGCAATCTGAACCGTTTGTTGATGTTATTTCCATGAAGTAATTATCTTATTGTACTAATTATGAACTGATGTTTACTTTTTTTTTGAGACATGAATGAGAATGTAGCACTTTGTCCGATGCTTTCCTTTTGATTCCATCGTTTCTTCTCTCTCTCTTTCATTCATTTACTTTGTTTAAGCTTTTCTGTCATAAATTAAACTCTTGCCCATACTTCCCCTATTCCTGATTTTTTTTTCTTCCAGGAATACTTTTTCCACTAAAGATTTATCCAGGAGAGGAACTTTGAAAACTCATTTATTGATTCCCTCGCGGCCACTGATGAATACAATCTTGAATCCAATGAGGAGGAAGAAGACATTGAAGAGTTCATAAAAGTGGTGAAATGGTCAGAGGAAGGGATTAGCTCGAATGATGAGGTTGCATAAGTGATCAATATGGGAATCGAGGAAGATAAGAAGGAGTTGAAAATAGTGGATAACCCAGAGCGAGAGGAAATGGTCGCACTATTCAAAGAATATCTGGACGTTTTTGCATGGTCCTACAGAGATATGCCAGGTTTAGATCTTGAGATAGCAACGCATAAAATTCCCTTATACCCAGATGTGGCTCCAAAGAAGCAAAAGTTAAGGAGGATGCACCCTGGGATGTCGTTGAAGATCAAGGAAGAAGTGACCAAGCAGCTGGAAGCTAGCTTTCTGGAAGTAGCTAGACATCCGGAATGGGTAGCTAATATTGTACCGGTACCAAAGAAGGATGGAAGGGTTAGAATGTGCGTGGACTACCGATACCTGAATAAAGCCAGTCCAAATGATGATTTCCCCTACCTCAATTGATGTCCTTGTAGACAGTACAGCCAGAAGTCACAGGTTTTCTTTCATGGACGGGTATTCTGGGTATAATCAGATCCTCATGGACAATGAAGATAAAGAAAAGACAACTTTTATCACCCCTTGGGGAACTTTTTGTGACAAAGTGATGCCTTTCGGATTAAAGAATGCTGGGGCTACTTACCAACGTGCTATGGTGGCATTGTTCCATGATATGATGCATAAGGAGGTAGAGGTATACGTTGATGATATAGTGGCCAAGTCCAAGGAAGGAGAAATCCATGTGGCAGTTTTGAGAAAGTTGTTCGAGCAGCTAAGAAAGTACAAGTTACGCCTCAACCCTGCAAAATGTACTTTCGGCGCATCCGCGGGGAATTTAATTGCCTTTGTTGTCAGTAGAGAAGGAATAAAGGTGGACCCTAACAAGGTGGAAAAAATACGCGATATGCCAGCACCCAAGAACGAGCGAGAAGTAAGGGGTTTTCTTGGAAGATTAAACTACATTGCACGCTTCATTGCAAATCTGACTAGCACATGTGAACCAATCTTCAAACTCCTCAGGAAGAATAATCTAGGAAGATGGGATGATGACTGTCAAGAAGCCTTTGATAAGATAAAGGCATATCTACTGAATCCCCCAGTGTTGGTACCACCTACCCAAGGTCGTCCATTATTACTCTACCTCACCATATTGCCAACCTCAATAGGGGCAATGCTAGGACAACATGATGAATCTGGCAGGAAGGAGCAGGCAATTTGTTATCTGAGCAAGAAGTTTAACGCCTGTGAGGCTCGTTATATGGCAATCGAGAAGACTTGTTGTGCACTAGTATGGGCTTCCAGAAAACTCAGTCAGTACATGTTATATCACACCACTTGGCTAATTTCTCGAATGGATCCTTTGAAGTATATCTTCGAAAGTCCTTATATATCCTTAAGGGTTTCGAAATGGCAAGTGATATTGTCAGAATTCGACATCAAATATGTGACCCAGAAGTCCATCAAAGGAAGTGTAATTGCTGACCATTTAGCAGAGAATCCTCTTGAGGATGGACGACCTGTCAATTCTGAGTTTCCGGATGGAGAGGTAATGTCCCTAGAGGAAGACAAAGAATAGGAAGATGTGTGGAAAATGTATTTTGATGGAGCAATCAATATGCATGGCAGTGGTATAGGAGCAGTGGTTATCTCTCCAAGTGGCAAGCAATACCCGATGGCCGTAAAATTGAAATTCGAAAGTACAAATAATATTGCAGAATACGAAGCATGTGCTGGTGCAAATGGCACTTGAACTGGGTATAAAGCATTTGAGAGTCTTCGGGGATTCAGCTTTAATCATTTATCAAGTCAATGGTGAGTGGCAAACCAAGGACTCCAAGTTGATTCCATATCAGAAATACCTAACTCGGTTGATTGCAAGGTTCGATGAGATTACTTTCTCGCATTTAAGTCGAGACAAGAATCAATTTGCTGATGATATAGCCACACTAGCTGCCATGACCAAATTGGATATCCATATCAATGTCCAACCTATCCAAGTTAGAGTGCAGGATAAACCAGCATACTGTGCTCATGTGGAAGGAGAACCTGATGATAAGCCTTGGTATCATGATATCAAGTGATATATTTAAACCAAGGAATACCCGGTAGAGGCGATCGAAGTAAATAAAAAGACCATCCGAAGACTGGCCATGGCCTTTTTCTTAAACAAGGAAATCTTGTACAAAAGAGGATATGATGGTACCCTACTCAGATGTGTGGATGCGCGCGAAGCTAAATGGATCATGATTGAAGTTCATGAAGGAATCTGTGGGACTCATGCCAACGGTCACATGATGGCTAGGAAGATCTTGAGAAGTGGTTATTACCGGTCTACTATGGAGTCAGATTGCATGGAGCATGTTCGTAAATGCCAAAAATGCCAGATGCATGCAGACCGGGTTAATGCACCTGCGTTTCCACTGCACAGTTTGGCATCCCCATGGCCATTTTCGATGTGGGGAATAGATGTCATCGGTCCCATTAATCCCAAGGCTTCCAATGGTCATCATTTCATTTTGGTGGCAATAGACTATTTCACTAAATGGGTAGAAGCTGCTTCATATGCCAACATAACTCAAAGGGTGTTTCTCAAATTCCTCAGTAAGGACATTGTTTGTAGATGCGGGATCCCAGAGAGGATAATCACAGATAATGCTGCCAATCTTAATGGTACCGAGATTCAAAAGTTTTGCGATGGTCTCAAGATCAAACACCACAATTCGTCTCCTTATAGGCCTCAAATGAATGGTGCAGTTGAAGCAGCAAACAAAAATGTCAAGAAGATCGTTGCCAAGATGGTTGTAAACTATAAGGACTGGCACGAAATGTTGCCATATGCTCTACATGCTTATCGGACTAACATGCGATCAAGCACTGGGGCAACCCCTTTCTCTTTGGTGTACGGGATGGAGGCTATCTCACCTATCGAAGTAGAACTCCCTTCGCTAAGAGTCTTGATGGAAGCAGACTTAGAATAATTTGAGTGGGTGGATACTAAATATGAGCAGTTGAACATGATAGAGGAGAAAAGACTGGAAGCTATCTGTCACGGGCAACTGTATCAAAACCGAATGGCAAGAGATTTCAATAAAAAGGTTCATCCTAGAGAATTTCGTGCGGGAGACCTGGTCTTAAGGAAAGTCCTCCCTAGTCAAGAGGACCCCCGAGGAAAATGGGAACCAAATTATGAAGGTCCTTATATTGTCAAACAAGCTTTCTCGGGAGGTGCTTTGATTCTGCAAAACATGGATGGGGAGGAGCTACCAAGGCCAGTAAATTCTGATACTGTGAAAAAGTTCTACGCCTGAAGGCCCGCTAGGTTGAAAACCCGAAAAGGCAGTCTAGGCAAAAGTCAGGGCAAAAGAACAATGAAAAAAAAAGGAAAACAAAGGCCCACTAGGTTGAAAACCCGGAAGGGCAGCCTAGGCAAAAGTTAGGGTAAAAGAACAATGAAAACAAAAGGAAAACAAAGGCCTGCTAGGTTGAAAACCCGAAGGGGCAACCTAGGCAAAAGTTAGGTCAAAGGAACCTTAGGCTGAAAACCCGCAAAGGCAGCCTAGGAGGAGGATAAGGTCCAACACTTCTGCAAGCACCCACCATACTGGGGCAATTTTATCTGACTGAGTATACTGGGGCAAACCTATCGAGGAATGATAAAAAAAGGTGTGTTTGAGGAATCAGAAACAGGAACCAAGATCTGAATCATCAAAAGGCTGTGGGGAATCAATTAAATGAAAATCAAGGGACCAACACTGGGGCAAATTTTAAGTGATTTTCGTAATTTTCTTTGCTTATATTTGTTTTTTTAATCTTCATGATCCCTTTTCATTGTTATTGTCTCTTAACAACCTAAATTCTCATATTAAGGCAATAGATTTTCTTCCACACTCCCCTATTGTGTTCACTCTCATGTCTCAATAAAAGTAAATATAAGTTTAATAGTATGATTCGATAACTCTAATGATAGCACCAATGAATGGTTTAGACCAAGATGTCTCAATACTTCAGAGTCAGTGGAAGAGGTAGCGTACACCGGACGACAAAAGAATGATGCAGATAAGCTTACATAACATCCGGAGTTTGTCAGATTCTTGGTTGACCAATGCCTTGTCCCAGAGTGGCCGGTGAACAAGGGTTTGGTTGGTCGAAGTTTTTCCAGGGAGCAATTAGTTCCTTTGACTTCAAAAGGAAGATATTCTCATTTGTTTCAGATCACTGATTATTTATTTTCGATCTCTGAGGCTCACCGCACCTTGATTCTCGAGCTCTAAGGCCCATTACAAGTTTATTTTCGAGCTCTAAGGCTCATTGCATGTTTACTTTTCTGTTGGACGAGGAGGTTCCGTCCATTGCATGTTTACTTTTCTGTTAGACGAGGAGGTTCCGTCCATTACATCTAATTTTCTGTTGGACGAGTAGGTTCCGTCCATTGCATATTTACTTTTCTGTTGGGCGAGGAGGTTCCGTCCATTGCATGTTTACTTTTCTGTTGGACGAGGAGGTTCCGTCCACTGCATCTAATTTTCTGTTGGACGAGGAGGTTCCGTCCATTGCATTTACTTATCTGTTGGATGAGGAGGTTCCGTCCATTGCATGTTTACTTTTCTGTTGGATGAGGAGGTTCCGTCCATTGCATGTTTATTTTCTGTAGGACGAGGAGGTTCCGTCCATTGCATATTTACTTTCCTGTTGGACGAAGAGGTCCCGTCCACTGCAAGTTTATTTTCGAGCTCTGAGGCTCACTGCATTCCTATATTCTCGAGCTCTGAGGCTCACTGCAATTTTATTTTTGAGCTCTGAGGCTTGCTGCAAATTTATTTTCGAGCTTCGAGGCTCACTGCAATTTTATTTTTTGAGCTCTGAGGCTCGCTGCAAGTTTATTTTCGAGCTCTGAGGCTCATTGCAAGTTTATTTCCAAGCTCTGAGGCTCGCTGCATATTTACTTTCCTGTTGGACAAGGAGGTTCCATCCATTGCATCTTTACTTCCGAGCTCTGTGACTCACTGCAATTCTGTTTTCAAACTGTAAGGTTTTCTTCTGAGCTCCTCCTGTTTTTTGGGACAAAATATGTGTTCATCTTCTTTACTTGTTCATTACTACAATACATGAAAAGTCACGACTAATCATGTCTTCTAGCATACAACAAGTAAAGAGGGGCAATTGTGAACCCCCATTTTTGTCCGTCTTCATTTTATTCTAACTTTTATGATATCATGTTTCCAGGAGACCAATAATACGAAGAAAGGAGGGGGTGATCCCTCCCAGTCCATCACATTTGCTGTTGGACGGAGAGATCGCGGTTCAGGCCAGTCCATTGCACTTGCTGTGGATGGGATGGTCTCGTCCATTGCATTGGTCTTGGTGTTGGACGCGGTCCAGGCCAGCCCCTTTAATTTGCTGTTGGACGCGGTTCAGGCCAGTCCATTGCACTTGCTGTGGATGGGATGGTCTCGTCCATTGCATTGGACTTGCTGTTGGACGCGGTCCAGACCAGCCCCTTTTTAATTTGCTGTTGGACGCGGTTCAGGCCAGTCCATTGCACTTGCTGTGGATGGGATGGTCTCGTCCATTGCATTGGACTTGCTGTTGGACGCGGTCCAGGCCAGCCCCTTTAATTTGCTGTTGGACGCGGTTTAGGCCAGTCCATTGCACTTGCAGTGGATGGGATGGTCTCGTCCATTGCATTGGACTTGCTGTTGGACGCGATCCAGACCAGCCCCTTATTAATTTGCTGTTGGACGCGGTTCAGGCCAGTCCATTGCACTTGCTGTGGATGGGATGGTCTCGTCCATTGCATTGGACTTGCTGTTAGACGCGGTCCAGGCCAGCCCCTTTAATTTGCTGTTGGACGGGGTAGTCTTGTCCATTGCTTTACACTTGCTGATGGATGGGGTGGTCCCGTCCAGTGCTTTGTACTTACTGATGGACGGGGTGGTCCCGTCCAATGCTTTCCACTTTCTGTTGGACGGGGTGGTCCCGTCCAGTGCTTTGCACTTGCCGATGGACGAGGTGGTCCCGTCCACTACTTTCCACTTGATGATGGACGGGGTAGTCCCGTCCATTGCTTTCCACTTGCTGTTGGACGGGGTAGTCCCATCCATTGCTTTACACTTGCCGATGGACGGGGTGGTCCCGTCCAGTGCTTTGCACTTGCTGATGGACAGGGTGGTCCCGTCCAATGCTTTCCACTTTCTGTTGGATGGGTTGGTCCCGTCCAGTGCTTTGCACTTGCTGATGGACGGGGTGGTCCCGTCCACTGCTTTCCACTTGCTAATGGACGGGGTGGTCCCATCCATTGCTTTCCACTTGCTGTTGGACAAGGTAGTCTCGTCCATTGCTTTACACTTGCTGATGGACGGGGTGGTCCCGTCCAGTGCTTTGCACTTGCTGATGGACGGGGTGGTCCCGTCCAATGCTTTCCACTTGCCGATGGACGAGGTGGTCCCGTCCACTGCTTTGTACTTGCCGATGGACGGGATGGTCCCGTCCATTGCTTTCCATTTGCTGTTGCACGGGGTAGTCCCGTCCATTGCTTTGCACTTGCTGATGGACGGGGTGGTCCCGTCCACTGCTTTCCATTTTCTGTTGGACGGGGTGGTCCCGTCTAGTGCTTTGCACTTGCTGATGGACGGGGTGATCCTGTCCATTGCTTTCCACTTGCTGTTGGACGGGGTAGTCCCGTCCATTGCTTTACATTTGGTGATGGACGGGGTGGTCCCGTCCAGTGCTTTGCACTTGCTGATGGACGGGGTGGTCCCGTCCAATGCTTTCCACTTGCTGTTGGATGAGGCAGTCCCGTCCATTACTTTGCACCTGCTGTTGGTCCCGTCCATTCCTGTCCCTTTTTATTTCTGTTGGACGAGGGGGTTCCGTCCGCTTCAGTTATTTTAATTTCTGTTGGATGAGGAGGTTCCGTCCACTGCAATTATCTTTTCTCGTTGGACGAGGAGGTCCGTCGAATGTATATCCATTTTTTGCATATCTAATTTCCTATTGGGACGAAGAGATTCCGTTCACTGCAACTTTATTTTCAGGTGAAGGCTAAAGAATAAAGAAAGAAGAAGGAGAAGATAAGGAAGAAAGGACGAAGAAAACAAGGAGAAAAGACAATCAACAAAAAGCAAAGGAAGCTGAGTTACGCCTCCTACCCACTTTACATACCAGGCAAGGCCTCTTTTCCTCCTCTACCCATTGGTCCTCCTTCTTCCTTACCTTCTCCCTTGTTTAGACCTGGTAACTCTACTCCTAACCCTAAAAAGCCATCATGCACATCAGACAAAAACCCCCATCTCCTTTCTCTTTTCAAGCGTGCAACCCTCACATCAGATCACCACCTTTCTGCTTCTCATGCCACCCCATCTGGGCACACGCTATTTCTTCTCAAAACCCCCCATCTTCTTTTCTCCTTTCGAGCGTGCAACCCTCACATCAGATCACCACCTTTCTGCTACTCATGCCACCCCGTTTGGGCACACACTATTTCTGCTCAAAACCCCCTATCTTCTTTTCTCTTTTTGAGCGTGCAACCCTCACATCAAATCACCACCTTTCTGCTACTCATGCCACCCTATCTGGGCATACGCTACCTCTGCTCAGAAACCCCTTTTTTGCATCTCCTCTACCCATTGGTATTTTCTTTTTTTCTTCCATCTCCTCCCTCACCTTAACCTGGAAGCCTCACTCCTAACCCTAAAAAGCCTTCATACCCATCAGGCAAAAACCCCCATCTCCTTCCCTTTTCAAGCGTGTAACCCTCACATCAAATCCCCTCATTTCCGCTGTTCAGAATGACCCAAAACCTTGGGTATTCGTGCAAGCCGACCTTGAAGTCAACAGAGAAGAAGCAAGAAGCCCTCTCTTCCGTCTATAAAAGGAGAGGAAAAAGAGAAGAAAAAGGATATTTTTTTGGGGGGAGAACACTGTTCTTGAGAGGAAACAAAAAGATCAGAGAGGAGATAGAGAGGAAAAATACAAAGAAAAAGGAAAAGAAAGAGATATTTTTGTTGTGAGCAAGAGAGATCAGAAATCTGGGCTTCCCTTTTCTTCCCTATTATTAGAAGTGGTTAAGAAGGAAGAGCTGAAGGAGCCAGGGAGATTGAATGTAAACCTCGATCTTAAAATCTAATCACTGGGAGTAAACAAAGTGATTCTTATTCTACTCCCGTTTGGTAAACTTCATTCTTTTCGTTGATATTGTTAATAAATTCCTCTTGACACTCTTACTTCTCTATGCTTCTGTTCTCTGAGTAAGTTGGTAAAAAGTTTCATTTCTACGTTTCTGTCCCATCTTCAAGATATAAAAATTATTTATTTTACATAGAAAATAGAGGATGATCACTTGATTAAAACGACCTTTTTGGGTTGCCCTATGACAAGTGTCATGTTCAACCCTTCAGATTCAGAGGTTGCTCTGTGGACTTATGTGCCGTGTTCAACCTCATGTATTTTTAATAAAGAGATTCATAACGGGTAAAACAAATATTCCAAAGTTACTAATAATTTACACAACTAATTTTGGGTAACCATTTTATGGATGTTCTAGGGTGCCGTGGGGTTAAGTCTCCATGCCTTCCCTAGACATAATCGACTCCCGGACCCAAAGTTTTTCTTAAAAAGGTTTTCCAACTTCCTTGAAACAAAATAAAGTTGGTGGCGACTCCATGTTTTCTCTCTAAGAGCAAAAACTAGTCCTTTTTTTAGGTCGCTACAAATGGATACTCCGGAGAAACGAAAATGATATATCATAGGTTGGATCGGAATAAAAGTATTAGGGAAGAGTTTAGAGTTGGAGTGGGTGAGTTTATGGAGTTTGTTGTTAGCCAGGAGAGATTTATAAGGCTGGGCGATGATCATTTGAGTTGTCCTTGCTCAAGATGCAAGTGTAAGCTTTCAAAGACCTGGATGGAGTGGTGACCGATCTTTATGAGAGGGGTTCATGCTTGATTACAATTGGTGGAGTAACCATGGTGAGTCCTTGCCCGATTTTAACCCTACGGTGTTTGAAGGTTCATACTATGGAAATGGCGAGCGGAGGGAAGAATTGAATCCATACGAGTAGATGATAATGGATCATGCTGGACCCTCGATTGGTGTTGCACTAGAAGAATATGGGGGAGAAGATGGTGGAATGGGTTCCCAATACACAGGAAAATCTGAATCCCGAAGCTCAAATATTCTTTGACATTTTGAATGCTGCAAGATCTCCATTGTGGGAAGGATGTCAGCAGTACATGGAGTTGTCGATGTGTATGGAATACTTGAGTATCAAATCTGATTACAATATGCAAGAAGGATGTTTTAATCGCCTCGCCATGTGTATGGCCAATGCGTTGCCGGAAGACAACCAGATGCCTACTAGTTTTTATCATGCTAAGAAGTCTGTGGAGAATTTGGGCCTCAGGTGTTTGAAAATTGATTGTTGCCCGAATGGATGTTTGTTGTACTACAAGGATGATTCAGTGGAGATCATAACATGTTACCGATTTTGTGGAGCGGATCGATACAAGACAACCACTAGGAGGGGCGCTGAGAAGATGACCGCTCAAAAAACGATGTGCTACTTTCTGCTCGTCCCAAGACTTAGAAGAATGTACTCTTCAATGTCCACTGCATCTCACATGAGGTGGCATAGTGAGCATCAGAGGGAGCAAGATGTCTTGTGTCATCCATCAGATGGAGAAGCTTGGAAGCATTTTGATAGGGTTCATATGGTGTTTTCGCAGGATCCTCTAAATGTCCGATTAGGATTATGTACGGATGTATTTAATCCTTTCGGCCAATCTGGAAAAGCTTATTCTTGTTGGTTGGTTATCCTAACTCCGTACAATATTCCCCCTGGGATGTGCATGAAGAGGGAGTTTATGTTCCTAACAGTCATAATTCCGGGTCCGTCTAATCCAAAATGGTTGATTGATGTTGTAACACCCAGTTTTCTCATCTCTTGACCATTAATTATATTTTATAGTATTACTAGGGATCCATAAAATGATTTTGAGAAAAACAAAATCATATTTGGAACCTATCATATCGTGGGAAGTTACGGTTCAATTTTGGGTTTAAAACCCAGATGGAGACCAGTATGCGTTTTCGCTGACAGTATAATTTTTTACCGGCAAAAAAGCCTAATTTGACCCGAAACTGAAAAATATTAGATTTTATCATTATTTTAGTGATAGTCTATTTCTAGATTTTTTACTCAAAAATAAAATATTGTAGTTTATGCTGGTGAATTTTGGAAGAAAAACGAGCGGAGACCCTATTCGGGTAAAACGTCGGAGGTATGTAGGAGGGACAGGAGGATGAGATCACATGGACAACTCACCCTATGAGTCATCAAGTGAGTCGCCTAGTGAGTCATCAATGTCATGATGATTTTACAAAATATCTTATGAAAATATCTTGAAAATATCTAGATATTTATGCAAGCAAAAGACCAAAATGCTCTTGATTTTTTTTGTAATTTTCAATTTGATCCAACAAGTCTTGGACCCTTTTGTCCTCCATAATTTCGAGTCTCTCTCCCTCATAAACATCCATCCATCATTCATTTTACTTAAAACACCTAAAGTCCTTTAGTTTCCAAGTTTTAAGATCAAAGTCATATACTTTCATTTCTCTCAAATGTTCTGCCATGTTCATGACATGTTCTTGATTTCCTCATCATATTTCATCATCTTAGAGGCATGATTTCATGATTCTTGATTCATGAAACTTGCTCCTTAGATCCTTGCCTTCACTTTGATCTATTTTGTTCCTAAATCCAAGAACATTCAAGTTCTTTTTCTTCTAACACTAAATTTGGCCAAGAGCCTAAATCCTCACCTTAATCTTGTTTTGATTCTCCAAGACCATATTCTTACTCCCTTACATTATCTAGACACTTCTCATCTTACAGAAATTTCCATTTTATGCATGTTTGAGAAATGGGTTTTCATGACCATGTTCGGCCAAGCCCTCCATAGAATCATCCAAACTTTATTTCATCAATCCAACTGCATATCCTTGTTCCTCTAGATCATCTAGAGACATATTATTCACACAAAAACCCATTCAGAGTTGATTTTCAAAATGGGTATTTTTCTACCCTCGCTTTGTTCATCGTTTCTCATCAACCAAGTAGGATTTTTCTCTTGACCCTAGTTAGTAACTTTCTTCTATGCTTCATTAGCTTAATGAATATGTAATTTATTTCAAGTTACATACTTTCAAAAAATCATGTATTAATTCATAGGAATTTGCATGATATTGTTTTTGGACTTTTGACAATTTTTCTATGATAGAAATACCTATCTATACATGTCTACCAAATGGTTTTGAAAACAAATGATCCTAGCCCTTTTATCTTTATGTGGCCATGAGCTTACCCTAAGTGTACCTTTGGGTTTTTGTTTGTTTTAACTTAGATAATTTGTTGATAGATGAAGGTGATGGTGATGGAATTGGTTTTTTGGATCAAAGAGGATGTCTTGCTTTTGGGAGCTACAAGAGGTAAGGGGGGAGTGAACCACCTCACTCCATATTGGTGGGTGTGAAGATGGCTTATATTTTTGTGGATGGAAACCCTGGACCTGGGGTTATCCACTTTGTTTGGTCTGGTCCTCTATGAGGACATGATTGTAATAATGGTTGTGGTTTGATTTATGTGCTTTGATATATGATCATTGTTGAAAATTGATATGATTATATGCTCATAAATATGCTATGTTTGATTGATTTCTTTATATGCCTTGACTTGAGTAATTTGTTTGAATTGTGAATATGGATATAGCAGATAAATCTGCAACATATGCAGATTCATATAGAAAATAAAAGTAAAAACGTATATAATCTTAGGAACTAAAGGAAAATGGATAGAAAAAAATACACAAATTCTTCTTGCTAGAGTTTGACTCTTAGATTTCATTGTTTGAAGGAAAACACACTTAAAAATTGGTTTGAAATGTGCAAGAAAAGAGAAAATTCAGTCCCAGCGTTCAGCCTAATTCCTAGCGCTCAGTTGGGACAGAAAGCACGATTTCCAGCGCTCAGTTCCAAAGTCAGCGCTCAGTTGGGACAAGCTGTGATTTTTGGCACCCTGTGCCAATATATCAACGCCCAGCGCTAGAAAGAAGATAAGAGGCATCAGTTTCAGTCCAAGCCTGGCGCCCAACGCCCTGATGTCAGCACCCAGCACTAGGTTGATGAGGCTACATTGCTAACTACTTTATGTCGTCCCGATGCATCATGGACTTATACCAAGAGTGGGATACCGAGAAAGTTGAAAGCATCACAATTCAAGCCTATTCCTAGAGCATGGTGCACCTTTGTGCATCACACGCTGCAAGTTTGTGCTAATGTCTCTGATGTGATAGTACCTAGGGCTCAGTTGGTTTACTGCATCATTGAGTGAAAGGCGATTGATGTGGGCGAGATACTTGCTCAGGACATGTATGAAATTGCTCAATCTCCTTCCGCTGCTCTTGGGCATTCTACTCTGATTGCGATGCTGTGTGAAAATGCTGGTGTGCAAGCTTCAAGAGAAGAGATATTGGTGAAGCCCATGATTGCCATTACTGCAAAATATATTCAGAAGCTGGAGATAGGACCCCTAGGACAGTAGGCTGATCATGTTGATCCACCAGAACAGTAGGGCCACCCATTGGACAGCAGCAATCTGACATTACAGAGAGGATCGGGAATGTAGAGACTAGCCTTACAAAGGTCACATGGCAATTGTTCGGGTAGCACTTCGCCAAGGGCGGTTGGACTTCAATGTCCAAGCCATGTGTCGCCTAAACACTCTCATTCTGCAATCCCAGCAAGGGCTGGAATCTATGCTCCGCCGAATGGCAGAGAATCAAGGTGTGGACCTGGAGACTTTGGGAGGACTACCTGTAGGACCATTGATCGAGCAACAGATCTTGGAAATGATTAACTTTGATGATTCAGCTACAGATGAGATGGAAGAGGCCCAAGTTGAGGAAGAGGGAGAAGAATCAGATTCTCCCGAGGATGCTCCATAGGGGGGATACCACAGTAGTTAGGACTTTGTTTTGTTGTTTGAACTTGTTTGTTTTGTCATTATGGTTCTGAACATGTCACAAAGTTTGTCTGGATCTAAAACTTATCTGGTTGTGTAGAGTTTTATATTTCACTGTTTAGTATGTGTGGATTTTGAGAAATTAACTCATGGCATGCTAACAACTGTTCTTTATATGCTGTAGTGATGACTTGATAGTGTCATCCAGCTGCGTTTGCAGTGTGTGCAGATTCCACAGGCTAGATCATGCAAGGAAAAGGGGGAAGTGCTCTAAACTCTTTCTCCTTTATCCCTTAATTCAATTCTGTTACAGCCTGTGGAGTGCGTGAGTGAAATGTAGTTCTTTGATTAGCACACTGGTGCTTTGAGTGGAGTTTTGTGTAAAGTCTCTTGTGAGCATAGAACTTGTGCGTGGCTGAAATTTCCGACATCATGCATTTTACACTAGCTGAGTATATGATTCATTGCGACTTTTGATCCTTGTAACTTATTTTTGACAATTTTTCATGCTATAATTGATACAATATTGGATGCATGGTTTTTTATCTTGTACAAATCTTAAAATTGTGAGTTTTTGAGCCCAAATGCTCTGGCACATTATCCAGAGGACTCGATTTCTCACTTTTTCTTGCCTTGATGCTTGTCATTGTTGCAATGTTTTTGCATATGCGTATATGATTGAGGCACCATATCTTTGCTTAAGCTCAGGGTCATAATTGCTATCCTATCATTTATCATTGTTGAGCCCAATTGAGCCTTTGCCTATTTTTCTTGGCATGATAGTACATTAGAAGCCAAAAATCGAAGAAACAATTTTGTTCCACTACTTATGCTAGAGGAATGCTTGGATTTAAGTAGGGGGTTGTTCTCTTGCTTAGGGACAAGCAAGTATATTAAGTTTGGGGTGGTGAGTAGGCTACTAAAGATGCCTACTATGAAAAAAAAAATAAAAAGAAAAAAAACAAAGTGTGAAAGAAAAAGAAAAAGAAAAAAATAGAAAAAGCCAAAAAGAGGAAAAGAAACAAAGAAAATATACAAAAGTGAGAAAAAGGCAAAAGAGAAAGAAAAGAAAATGAAACAAAAAGAAAACAAAAGAAAAAGAAATAAAAAAGAGTTGTAAATAAATAAAAAGGGGAATGACACAAATTGTGTGCTTGTAAACTAGCTAAGCAAGGGAAGAAGCTCCAAGAGTCCACATTCCTTGAAGTCAAGGTAGTTTAGCCCATATCCTTGATTTTATCCACCCTCACCTTAATTAGCCCCATTACATCCAAATAAAAGACCTCGTGATATATGTTGCATTAACATTTTTGATGTGTGCTCTTAGGATCATGTCAAGATTAGGATTGGGGCCGGGAGTGCGTTGTGATTGGAATCGAGAGTAAATCACACCAAAGTGAGGATGAGTGAACACTAAATAGAGAGGTTGCAAGGGATTTTCTTGTGCATTCAAAGGAGCTGATTTTGTAGTGTGTTTAATTGTTCTAATGCATGAAACTTGTGATCAAGTGGAATTAATGTTTGGTTGTGTGATGCTTGAGTATTTTGCAAAAGTGTAAGGAGTTGAAGTCTTGCATGAGTAATGTGTTTCACAAGAGAATTGATCATAAAACTTCACCTCTTTTTACCCCTTTTTCTGTGCCTATGTTTGTTTGAGGACAAGCAAAATCTCTAAGTTTGGGGTTGTGATAAATCTGCAACATATGCATATTCATATAGAAAATGAAAGTAAAAATGTATATAATCTTAGGAACTAAAGGAAAATGGATAGAAAAACATACACAAATTCTTCTTACTAGAGTTTGACTCTTAGATTTCATTGTTTGAAGGAAAACACACTTAAAAATTGGTTTGAAATATGCAGGAAAAGATGAAATTCAGTCCCAGAGCTCAGCCTAATTCCTAGCGCTTAGCTGGGACAGAAAGCATGCTTTCCAGCACTCAGTTCCAAGGTCAGTGCTCAGCTGGGACAAAAGCTGTGATTTCTGACGCCCAATGCCAGTATATCAGTGGCCATCGCTAGAAAGAAGAGAGAAGGCATCAGTTTCAGTCCAAGCCTGGCACCCAGCGCCCTGATGTCAGCGCCCAACACTAGTTTCAGTCCCTGACACTATAAATTTCGTTTGACGGTTATTTTGAGGGACTTTTGGATCATTTGAGGCGAAGCAGTTACATTTCAGAGAATTTTTGAGATTCATGGTTGTTCAAGAGCTTTTGGAAAGAAGAATTGAAGAATCCATGGCTTCTCTACCCCAATCTCCATCCATCTCATCCATTTTTCAGTTTTCTACCATGAGTTTCTAAATCTTTTAGGTTAGGATAGGATGAACTCATTTGGATCTTGATGTAAGTTGGTTTCACCTTTGATTTCAATTCAAATTCGTTCAATTAGGTAATCTCTTCTATGCTTAATGCATTTCTTTGATTGGCCATCATGAAATTGATTACAAGTGTGAATGCATAATTGGAAAATTTGTGTTCATGCTAGATCTGAAGTAGATTACTATTGTGATGTTGATTCTAGGAATATAACTTCATTGCAATACATTTCTATGAGTCTCATGCTTAATGTTTGTGCGAATTCTTGAATCACCTAAGGAATTAGGGTTCTTAATTGGAAACAAAAGGATATCACCTAAGGAATTAGGGATAAACCTAAACTAGTGACTTGAATGTTAATTGAATGAATTGAATTGAAGTTAGGGTTTAACAATGTTGCATTAGGTGAAAAATTGAGGAATTCTGATTCCTAACCGTCCTAAATACTTTGATATCATTCTAATTATTTAATCTTTCATTTACTTGCTTGTGTGATAAAGAAGAAAACCTAATTCATTCATTTTTTGTGACAACATTTTGGATAAATAAAATTCAATTACTCTTTTGGAACTATGATTTGTATTGGTTCAAATATCAATCACTTAGTTTAATCCTCGTGGGATGATACTCTACTCTCACTAATATTACTTGTCGCGATTTGGTGAACTTGCCAAACCATCAACAATAGCATGAGAATATGGTTATATCATGACTTTTGAGTAATTATATGCTATGTTTGATGTATGGTTATGGTTATGGTTATGAGTGTTTTTGAAGAAGTGGAATCTTCTCTTGAATCGCGGTACATTTTCAGTCACATATGGAACAAATGGGAGTTTAACTCCAATCCCCAAGTTTTAAGTGGATTTCAGAACACTTAAGTGGGGATATGAACAATTACAATTAAGAAAGGAAAAGAACAAGTTCTTGAGCTATGAAATTATGCAATTATTATAAGGAAAGATTTAATTAAAAGCCTACTCTAAGTGAGGCATAGGTACGATTTCCTTGGAATCCTCACTTAGAATGTTTTGATTTTCAATCAAGGTAACTATGCAGTTGAAATCGTATTTGGAAATCAATGGACATAAGTTTTTATGAAGCAAAACCATCCAAAAAGGATGCTTATTTTAATTCGGGTTTGAGGTACAAATTGAATATGAAAATGTTTTCTATACTTAGTTCAGACGTTAAATGCTTTTATCTAAGTCAAAGATCAATTAGATCAAATGTTTTTGGTGAGAATGACCCGTATAATGAGTTTGGTTTCTAAACTTTATGTGATGGCTCTAAAGGTTTTTAAAACAGATTTCAAAACCCAAATGAATGAAAGATGGAACCATGGTTTAGGCTTTGAATGATATCACTTAAATGAGGTACTTTTGTAAAGTTTCCACATGACATTCAATTGGTTGACAGTTGTTAGGTCATAAGTGTTCTATCATTTGGAGTTTTAAGAGTGATGAAAAAGGAAGTTAAGCCTTTAGAACTCTTCTTTTATTTTGAGTTCAAACCCTTAATACTACAGAATTAGGGAGATGTGTTTAAAAAAAGAAAGAAAAAGGATTTAAACATTTGGATTTACCACTACAAAAAAAGACCGGATTACCGACGACCAAAGTGCGTCGGAAACGCCAAAAATCCGTCGGTAAAGCACGTTTCCGACGGACACCTTCCCGTCGGTGCCAGGCTCGTAGAAAACGGTTTTCGACGGACGGTCAGATCCGTCGGAAACGTTACCGACGGAAAAGTTCGTTGGAAACGTTACTGACGGAAAAATCGGTCGATAATTAGGTTTTTTTTAATTATTAATTATTTAAAATTTTTATTTTATTTTACCGACGGTCAAGGAAGCTTCTGGTTTACCAACATTCAGCGTGAGAGAAGAAGTGTGGTTATACAGAGAAGGCCAAATGGCATGGTGGAGGCGGCGGCGAGACTGAAGGATGTGAGCAGCGGCAAGTCTGAAGGGGTGTGAACGGAGGTGGCTGGTACGGGTCGCTGTTGCGAGGTGAAACAGAGGGTGTGAAGAAGGGTGGATGTACGGTTCGTGACGGTGGGGAACGGTGCGGTGATGAGTTCGTGACGGAGCTAGGCGGCCGCCACTGCGGTGGTGGTTGGGCGTGTTTGGATATGTGACGGATGGAGATGATGGCGACTGAACGGCTCGCGATTGTAAAGGGCGGCGAACTCAGGGGACGGCGGAGCTCACGACAGTAGCGATTCTTCGTACGGCATACGGTGGCATGATTGACAGAGATGGCAGAGGAATTTAGTGTAGGTGGCGGAGAAGAGAGAAATGATAGAGAGAAGAAGAAAGGGGAAAGTGGGGGGGGGGGGGGGGAGGGGGGGTTGTTGTTATGATTTAATGAACTTTTCCGTCGGACATTTTGCATTTCCGACGGACAGTTCCGTCGGTAATGCAAATTTTTGAGTTACTGACGGAATTTTCCGTCGGTAATACAGATTTTTTGAATTACCGATGGAGATTCCATCGGTATTTGGAGACTTCATTTCTGATGGTAATTCAGATTTTTGAATTTCCGATGGAAAATTCCGTCGGTAATTCAGATTTTTTGAATTACCGATGGGCATTCCATTGGTATTCAAAGACTTCATTTCTGACGGAAAATTCCGATTTTTGAATTTCCGATGGAAAATTCCGTCGGTAAACATAGACTTTATTTCCGACGGCCTTTCCGTCGGTAATTTCATTTACACTTACCGACGGAAAAGCCCGTCGGTAGTGTCTCGTGCCAAAAATTTAGTCTTCCCACTACCATTTCCAACGGACTTACCGACGAAAAAGCCGTCAGAAACTTTACCGACGAGCAAATTCCGTCGAAAACTTTACCGACCGACAAATTCCGTCGGTAATGTCATCATTACCGATGGTCATGGAATCCGTCGGGAAAATTCCGTCAGTAAATATGTCTTTTCTTGTAGTGTACCATCAAAAGGATTTCAAATCGAAAGCAAATGTGTATTCCCAAACCTAAGTCGAGGAGTAGACCATAGCGATTAAAAGAAATGGAATATTTAAAGTATGAGATATAGTGGAGCAAGACTATGTCTTCACACCCTTGATGATTTTATCATCCAAGGATCCATAATACTTAATAACCAAGAGTATTCTAAGATTACAAGCTGAGTAAGTAATCTCGTTCGGGAAGAACCGGAAGAAATATAATGGATTGGGGAATGACCATTCTCCATAATACACTTGAGCGTTGAAACATGGATAGACCAATGAGAGGATCCTAAACTTGTGCAAGGATTCACGGGTTGGCACTATCTTGCCTCTAGAATGGCTCTTGATTCCGTAAAAGGAATCCCGAAATTTATCCGGTGGATAAATACGAACGCACATGCTGTGATCGGCTTGATCCAAAGAATATTGTCAGTAAGGCCTTTGTGCCTAGGAACTGGCTTACATGTTCTGTCGCATGTGGATTATAGGGTAACGATTCTTCAATGATCTTGGGAATGTCGGGGTTGGGATGACCACGGATTGCCAGTTAGGACTACTGGTCATGGAGTCCTATGCAAAAACACCGACAGCTTCTACTTTCTGCTGTATAATCTTGGTTATCGATGGCGTTTCACAATTAGTCCTAATACCACATGTGGTTATTATTATTGATGCACAAGTATGCCTAATATTGGAAGTTGTAAAACGTGTGTTCTAACCACTCCTTCCGAACATTCTCTTAACTTCGGAGTAGAGTCAGATCTTCCTTGAGGCCGTGTAGGTATGGGACTATGCATTTTCAATCAGTCATCTCTCCGATCTTATGAGGCTGTGTAGGTATGGGACTATGTAGTTCCACTATGTCATGTTTGTGTATAAGCCGTGTCCTGTCATGCTTTGATGTTGCATGCTTTTGGTGATATGTATATACTGTATGTTGTTGGTATATTGATTGAATTGTTGGTTTGCAAATGCATAATTACATGAAATATGTTAGTAAGAGTATGTATATGCATATGTGCGATGTTGTATCGTGCTGTTTTCATATCTGCCATATGTTGTGTGATGTTGGGAATCTCACCTCCTTTGTTTTATATTGTTGTGTCTGGTTTGGCTATGCGCCTTTTGTGTTCTTCTAAGAAGGATGAGATGTTGAGATGTCGCTCGACTAACCCATCAGAGGTGTTGAGGTTCGAGAATGAGGACGAGATGGGGAAGTCTCTAAAGGACGTCACTTCCAGCTTTTGGATGGTTCACGATGAGGGTGTCTGTTTACATTAATTAAATTATATTTTAAATAGCAGCCAATTTTTTGTCACCATTTTTGATTAACCAAAGCAGGTGACCAATTCACCAGCGACCGATTTAATTAATTTAGCGACCGACATATCGGTCACTATTTGCGATCGAAAAAAAAATCGGTCGCTAAATCCTTAGCGACTAGGGTTTCTGCTACTCCCAAGTTTCGGTCGATATTTCGGTCGTTAAACTATATAGCGACCAAATTTTGATGTTTAGCTACTGATTTCTCCGATTGCTAAACAACTTTTTTTTTGTAGTGTGGCTAGCTCAAAGATTCACAGGATGCATTTCAAAGCCCTCACATTAGATAACGACATATCCCCCACCAGTAATATGTATCATCCTCGTATTGGATGTGGGATATCCCTATCTTGTTGTCCCTACCTTTTTTTGTGTGGATGTTGTTGTCCCTACCTTTAATCTCATACTCCTTGAAGATGTTTTTTAACTAGCACTCCTTATCAACCCATCTAAACCTTCTGCAACAATCAAAAACAAGAAAGGAGCCATCGGATCACCCTGTCCGAGTCCCTTTGACATTTTGAATTCATTTGTTGGACTTCCATTTACAAGCACAGAAACAATAGATGATTGAAGGCATACCCTAATCCAACTCCTCCACCTGTCATCAAAACCCATCCCGAGGAACAGTAAGTCTAAGAACTCCTAGTTAACCGAATCGTAAGCCTTCTAAAAGTCCACCTTGAAAAGCATGCACGGTTTCCTTTTTTTCTTTGCATGATCCAAGATTTCATTGATGGCCACCACCCCATCAAGGATATTTCTACCCTTCAAGAAAGTAATCCGGTTGCCCGATATAACCGAGCTCAGAACTTTGATCAACCTTGCAGTCAGGTAACTTAGCCAAAATCTTGTACATACACCCCACAAGGGAAATTGACCTATAATCTTGAGGTCCAACCGGGTTATCCTTTTTTGGAACTAACACCGAGAAGGACGCATTTCACCTTTTAGCTATTCTAGAATTGGAATGAAAGTCAGTTACCATACTACAAACATCATCACTGAACAAATCCCAGAATTTTTTCAGGAGGGTGAAGTTGTAACCGTCCGGTCCCGGGTTTTTGTTTCCATCGCAACTCCAAACTGCCAACCTAATTTCCTCTCTTGTGAATACAACCATGAGCTCACTACTCTGTAATTCACTTATCTTTTTGAAACAAATACCATCCAAAGTTGGGCGCCTCTAGCCTTTGTATTACAACCCTTAAAATTAATTTTTTTTTCCTAAAAAAAAAGGGAGGCATCAAATGATGCCAAGAAATAATTAAATTCCAATAACATAATATAATGTAAATGTGGATTTCCCTTTAGTTTGAATTGTTTTTGAAGAAAATTAAAATGTATGAAATAAAACACGCAAACCCAGTCGGCGAATGATAAAGAGACTTGTCAAAATTTGACATCCAACTTAAGGATGAAGATTTTCTATTCTACTTTCCTATCAGATTCTCTCTTCACCACCAATGCATTACAAGAAAATCACAACTCATTAACACTTATGTCAGCTTTTGATTAGTAGGGGGACACCGGAGTAACATTATTTTTCGAGACAACGAAATTTTGTTCCCAACTTAGAATTACCTTTTATATATCTTATTGTTATCTTCTGTTACATTCTACGGAAAACTTAAGTAATACATAAGCAAAAACAAAAAATCAATAACCAATCTTTACCGAAAAGAAATTGAAATTAATGAAGGTCGATCACTGCAACAAAATGGAAATTAAATATTTTTCTTTAATTTTTCATGCTAATCAATCGTTAGTTATCAAATATCACCCTTCCAAAGGCCCTACACGTTGAAGTGTTCGAGGGAACTCTAGGTGACACCTGATGTGGGTTTAAATATGTTATGTCTGCATGCATGGTGTGCCCAACCTCACTATTTATAATGAGTTATGCTTTTAGCATGTACCTGTAAGTTTTGCTATTGTTCATGGGAGAGTGGAATTGTAAAGTTGCAAGCAAGTGAACCTAGACGCAACAATGGACTATATGGAATTGAAGTAGAAGGAGATATCAGTAACCTATTATTAAGTGGCCGCATGCTATTCGATCTGCCTTGTTTCTGCTATGTATTGTTTGAAGCTTTTCTGATGCAAAGAGAGACAAGTGTTAGTGGAATCTAGTACGTGAAAAGTGTGCGAACTGGTTCGAGATGAGATGCTGATGCAACTAGAATGTTTTTGGCTATGCAGAAGCCAAGTAGATCACTCTCTGACCTAGCGACCTTTATATGGGTAGGGATCATCTTCATTTTTCGTGATCAGAAAAGTAGATGTTGGATGTGGTATAACTCGACTGGTTTGAATTAAGGGTATAAGGTGTTGAAGAAGGTGGATGTGCATGGCTCAAACTCCAACAAAATGAGAAAAAAAAAGCTCACATAACTAATATAGTAAAATTTTTCTATAAAAAAAATGAAAAATGTAGATGCCCATATTGAAGTTTTGAAATAATAAATCATTGAAAAAACTATATACATATATATAATACACACATATTTTCCTAAAACTTTGGAAACCGACAAAAATGGAGAGGATTTTTTCCCTTTATAAGAGGGATATTAATGATGGATAGTTCGAAAGTATTGAAATACGGAATATTACGAACCATCACGACCGTTTATCATCATCTCCAGATCTTGATTTTTATTTTTATTCATTCATTTAAAAATATACCGTAACAGTAGATTTCCTATTGGAACTTAATAGCAATATTCTTATATGAGATCGACTTACTCCAGAAGTAAGTCTAATTGGACATTTCGTTTAATAATTTTTTTATTATAGAATATAGATTTAAGAAAAGTAAATGAATACTATATCTTATTGACACCATGAAAGAGACATAAAGGAAGGGAGGATATTTTGTTAGGTTTTGATGATTTGAATCACCTTACCAGCAACTCAATGAAATAAGGGTCTTTCTTCAGTCCCAAATTCTTCTTGGCGAACATCCTGACCAGGTTCAGCGGTAGAAACAAGAAAGAAACTTTCATTTTACTTAGATATTTCCATAGCCACATAAGTTTTCACCTTTATGGATTTATTCTGTACTGTGGGCATAATGTCTCTACTATATATATACAATACTTGGTGTGCATTTTGTATAGTCAAGAACTAGCTAGTGAAATTAAGGGATTATCATTTGTTGGCTGTCTCTTGGAGTTCCTCTGAATGCTTCATATGAGGGATTATTTGTCTAATTCCTTCTTCAATGAAGTGTTTGGGGGAACTCCTGGATTCAACTAACACTTTATAGCAAGAATAGACTAAATTCATTTAATTCCCATAACATGCCATTTTGTACATTAATAAACACCCAAAAGCTACCAAATTCATTCAAGTGTTTAGGGGAACAACTATGTTCAAACTTTACTCGGGGGTTTTCCTCTGTCTTATTACCCTTCACTTCACAATTGATTATTGCACAATATTGAAGCACACAAATTTACAATATTGTTTATTTTCTCTATTAGCTATAAGACCAAGCTACCTATACTGGCCTTCAATTATTTCTCTCCATATTCTGCTTTGTCTGATTTTCTATTGTCTGACCATAGCTTTGATCAGAATTTTCATTGGTCAAAGTTCTCCATGACTTGTATTTGCAAATTGTCAATAGTCAAAAATCTGCATATGACTTCCTTATTAATAGGGACTAGGGAGATTCAGCATATAGATCACTTGGAGTTGGAGGATAAGGTATTTAAATCTCTATGGAAAAGTCATGCCCCTCTTAAGGTGGTTACTTTTTCATGGCAGTAATTACTTTTACATGAGAATGATGATTTTTTTTTGATAAGCAAAAATGTATAATAAGTAACCACAAGGGGTGTCCAACCCATATATATACATGAGAATGATGATTTGCTATGTATATTTTCTGTAATTTACAAGTTGAATCTGCATTGCATCTTTTCTTACATTGTCCCATTACTAAGTCTCTTTGGTCTCATATTTCCTTATGATTAGGGACTGTTTTGGTAATCTGCCTTTATCTTTAATTCACTTTTTTGTAATCTTTGTGGAGGGGTGTACTAGGCGGACAAACGTAGGTTGTTGGTAATTGGTGTGGTATGCGGTAGTAGTATTTGGGAATGATAAAGCAGATATTTACTTGTTGGATATGGTGAATGTATGCTGTTGAAGATGGTTTTCAAGTGGTCATCATGTGGGTACTTGTTCTCAGGGTTTCAAAATGCGGTCCGCAACCGCTAATGCGGCCGCAATATTGCGGTTGCGGACCGCACCGCAACGGCATCGAGCCGCAATTGCGGTGGGAATCCAAATCACCCGTTACGGCCGCAACGTAACGGCGTAACGGCCGCAACGGCCGCATCAGCCGCAACGGGGTTCCAAAAGCAGACAGAGCCAAGAGAAAAACAGAGCAAAAGCAAACAGAGCAGAGCCAAAAGCAAAGAGCCAAAACGAAAAAGGCCAAAACAGTTTCAATGGAATCAAATTCTCAGAATGAATCAGACAAAATCAATTCAAAATCTAATTGTTCAGATTATATTCTCCTAACCTTTTGCCTTTATCTCCTTTTGCTTTATGCTTCTGCTGGTTCACTTCACTTCTTCACTCAGACTCTGTCTCATTCTTTCATCTGCTTCACTTCACTCGTATAGTATAACCTCTTCGATCATTCCTCAGTCTCACACTCCTCCAGTGGTTCTGCATCTGCTCATCTGCTCAGGTAAGATCTTCATTTCCTCCTTTGCTCTGCCGTCGTCCTCCGGGTGTGGGGTTCAGTGGGTGAGTCCTTGAGACCGTGACTGTGAGTCCGTGACTGAGGAGGGCCGTGAGGTGGAGGCCCGAAACCGTGGGTCGTGAGGCGGAGCCTGAGACTGAGAGAGAGAGGGGAGGCTGAGCCTGAGAGAGGGGGGAGGGGCCGAGGGTGGCCGCGATCTGGGTTTTGGCCGGTGGGTAGCCGCGACGCCGGACGAGTGACGGAGGAGGAGGGAGGGTAACCGAAGAGGGGTGAGTGGTGAGTGGTGACTGGTGAGTGCCGTGCCACCGTGGTGAGGGACAAGAAACAGAGGAGGGTTGCAGATCCATGCAGCTAGGGTTGCAGAAAAAGAAGAAAAAAAAGAAACAGAGGGGGGGAAGAAGAAGAGGTGAGACGTGAGAGACTGTGACTCTGTGAGAGTGAGTGAGAGTCTGAGAGACTGAGCTGAGACCGTGAGGGACGAGACTCGAGAGAGGGTCATCAGAGACTTAGAGAGTCGGAGGGACAGGGGAGGAACCGAGGAAGACCGAAGGGGGACAGGGGAAGGGGAAGAAATGGTGAGGACCGTGACTCCGTGAGGCATGAGGTGAGGGACAGGGGAAGAAACGGTGAGGAACTGAGGACCGTGAGGCGTGAGGTGAGGCCGTGAGGGACAGCCGGACAGGGGAAGACCGAAGAAATGATGGGGAGGAAGAAATGGTGAGGATTGAGGAAGCGTGAGGGAAGAAACGAGAGTCAGAGAGAGGATAAGAAGAATCCAGAAATCTTATCCACTGTGTGTGCCGTGTGTGTGGGTTGGGTGAATTGGGTGGGGGAATTTTTGGGAGGGAATTATTTTTTAATTAAAAATTTTAGGTGGGAAATTAATTAAGATTTGTGAATAATATAGGAAAAATTTGAGAGAGAAATAAAATATATATTGATATATTAATGTAATTACTGATTTAGTATATGTTTAGCTAGTATTTATTGTTCAAATTATATGCTAATAAATGATTTGTTGTATTAAATAATTTACTGTAATTATTAATTAGATTATCTGTGTTTTGCTAATTACTAGTTTATATAAAAGTTTTCTTTTTGAAGGCTAGTTTAGATTAAAGTTGTAAGTTTGGTTAAATTATTGATTGATGTTTATTTATAAATATTGAACAGGTTGTATAAAATTTACACAATGCCTCAAAGAGAAGAATTTCCTACACAGAGATTAGATGGTGCTCCGAGTGATGACATTGGATGGCATTTTGGAATCCCAAGAGTTTAAGTCGTAACAATATCGAATGCAAACTTTGTCATAAGATAGTAAGAGGTGGCATTACAAGATTGAAACAACATATAGCACATATGAAAGGACAAGTGTCTGGCTGTGCTAGAGTGAGCAAATTGGCTAGAGAAGGTATGATGAAGCTTCTTCTTGAAGGAAAAGCAAAGAAAAATGACTCCAAAAAAAGAAAAGAAGAATTTGAAGCACGCTCGAGAGGAGAAGATGAAGATGAAGCTGAAGATGTGGATCACCTTATTGATGAACGAATGAGGTTTGCTACACAGGAAAGCCTTAGATCACATCGCGAATGGGAAGACAGGCAACAATTTAGACAACAAACAGGAGGGCGTGGAAATATATATGAACAAGGTGGAAGCTCTCATGCGAGTGTTGGTGGGGGTGAAAGGCCTGAAGATATCACTCTAGAGTTGAGATCTACAAATATTGATCTTATGAGGAGCAGAAGCATGAAGCAACCAAAAATCAGTAAGGGTATCATGAAGACATTGAGGAGGAAGCTAGGAGAGGCAGTAAGCAAGTTTTTTATTTATGAACGCTTACCTATGAATTTAGCTAACTCTCCTTGGTTGCATAATTTGATTGTTACAGCTGCTGAGGTAGGTAAAGGGGTTAAATGTCCAACCCCTTATGAAATCTCAGATGTATATTTAGAGAATGAATACAGGGAAATGAAGAAGTGGTTGAACGTATTGAGAGGTACATGGAAAGAAAAAGGGGTGACAATAATGTGTGATGGTTGGACAGACGGTATCAACCATACTCATATTATGAATTTTTTGGTGTATAGTAGTAAGGGGACAATTTTCTTGAAATCTATTGATGCTTCTGATGTTATTAGTAGAAACACAGAATACTACTTTCAGTTATTAGATAAAGTTGTTGAAGAAGTGGGGGAAGAGTTTGTTGTTCAAGTTGTTACAGATAATGAAGCAAAGACTGAAAGCAATGGTCGAAATCGATGGAGCAGCGGCCTCATTTGTATTGGTCTGCTTGTGCGGCTCTTTGTTTAGATCTTTGCTTGGAGGATATAGGAAAAAGAAAAATGTACAGAAGTTATTAATCGATGCAAAGACGTGACAAATTTTCTCTATAACCATATATGGACAGTCGATCTCATGAAAAAATATACTGGAGGTAGAGAAATTGTCCGTCCTGGTGTTACCCGATTTGCAACGCAGTTCCTACAACTTCAAGCAATTGTACAGCTAAAGCAAGGTCTGAGAAACATGTTCAACTCCGAAGAGTTTAGGCGATCTAAATTTGGTAAAGCGAGAAATGGACCGTCATATGAAGCAAGAACAATTGTTAATGACAAGTGAATTCGGAGTAAGTCCCAAGACATATTGAAGGTGTTTGAGCCTTTAGTAAAAGTTTTGAGACTTGTTGATGGTGACGAGAAACCAACCATGGGTTTCATATATGAAGCCGTTGATAGAGCTAAACAAGCAATTAGACAAAATTCTCGTTATCATTCCAGATATAATGATTTAATAGACAATCGATGGAGTTACATGCATTCCGATCTTCATTCTCGCGGTATGTTGATATAATTTATAAATTTATTTTTATCATGTAATTTTATACTTATACTTTCATCCATAATAATATGTTATCCTTTTTTAGGTTATTTTCTTAATCCGCAATTTCAATACGGAGTTGAACATGGGGATGATGTCTATAAAGAAACGTTTGAAGGAACAAATAGAGTTATCTTCAGAATAGAAAGAAACATTGATGATCAGATTAAAGCTCTGAACCAGGTTAGTAATGAATATTTAAATTTTTAAACTTATAATTCATTATTTATCAAATGAAGATATTTACATATTGATATATTATGTTATATTTCACAGTTAGTACTTTTTAGAGATAAGGTTGAAACATTTGGTACTCCTCAAGCTCAAGCAGCTTGGTCTAAGATGAATCCAGGTAAAATAATATTTTTTATAAATCAATGAACTTTAACTTTATTTTTTAATATAATAACTAATAATTTGTTTACCTTTTGTTGCTCCTTTAAAAAGCTGAATGGTGGTCCTTTTTTGGTGTATGTGCTCCTGAGCTTAAACGTGTGGCTATAAAAGTTCTTAGCCAAACAACTTCAGCCACAAATTGTGAGAGAAATTGGAGCACATTTAGTTATATCCACACAAAGACAAGGAATAGATTGAAGTATAAAACTGCAAAAGCTTGTCTTCACGCACTACAATATGAAATTGAAAATGAGGCATCAAATGAGAAAAAGTCAAGATGAAATTGAAGCAAGTTTTAATCCTATCAATCTTGATTATATATTTCAAGAAGATGCATTATCTCCATGGATTGAAGAGAGAGAAGATCCACTATTAGATGGAGTACAAAATGCAGAATGGTTGCCTCTAGTGGATACGAGATGATGAAGATGTGGAAGTTGTTGATGATAATGATGATTCTAATGAAGATGGTGGTGGTTTAAGTCCACCAAGTAATAATAGTGGTGATGGGGGTGGTGATGTAGAAGTCAAGAAGGTGGCGGTGATGATGATGGTGATGGTGATGATGATGGGCAATTTCAAAATGATCCATCTCAAGATTCACCATATAATAGGCGTTATAGGAGCTTGACTGATATGGCTCCTTCTGGTAGTTCATTACCCGAGAGCAGCAGAGGTGGGTCACATTCGAGGAGAGGAAAAAGAAAACAAAATTTTCCACTTGAAGATTCTTCCTCTTCTAGTATTGCACAAAGTTTTAGTGACTTTGGTATTGATGATTCTTCTCAGAGTAGTCAACAACCTCATCCACCTTATTATCAATATCCTTATTTCAACACATATAACACATACGCAAGTGATCAAGCTCCCTCATACTACCAACCATCAATGAATTATCAAGATCCTTATCATCAGCAATCAAGTGGTGGATTTTTTGATTATGTCTTTGGACAAGGAGCTACAGAAGATGATAGTCAAAGTGAGAATAGAGGTTATGAACCACCACGTCATTCCACCATGTGGTAGCAATTATCAAGTAAGTTCAATTTTTATTATCTTTGATTCATATATTTGTTAATTATTATTATTATTATTTTAAATTTATTAATTTATTTACTTTTTATCTTTTTTTTTGTAGTGAAGACGTATCTCTAAGTGGTGACAATGTGACGTTATTTTAGAATCACAATTGCAGCTGGGTGTATGTATTCCTATATGTGACACTAATATCTTTTTATTTGTGATTCATATATATTTATGCACTATTAAGTTTCTGACCTTCTTACTTCTTTGTAATTTTGTACTTATATATGCTTAAAAGTTTTATTTATAATTTATTTTCACTAAATTAAGTTTAAATTATTCATAAACATAATACAATGTATTAAAAATGAATAGAAATTTGTGCAACATCATTAATAAAAGATATATAAAGAATTACAAAAAAAAATATTTATTTTCAATTTGTGAAATTTTCAAATGGTTTCACGCCGCAGCGGCCGCATTACGCATCGCAGCGGCCGCAATGACCGTAACCGCAGTGACCGCAACCGCGACCGCAACCGCGACCGCAACCGCAATTTAAAACCCTGCTTGTTCTTTCTCTGATTGGTGTATTGACCCGTGAATTGTTTTTGGTATAGGTGGGTAAGTAAGGGTTACTCTTCTGTAACTATGGTTTTGCTATTTGATATATGGTTCTTGAGTACTACTTTAGCCATTTCCAAAAAAAGAAAAAAGAAGAAGAAAAAACTACTGGTTGAGAAACTTCTTGCATTAGATACCCGCTCCAACTTTCACAACCTTCTGAAAGACGCCATTTAAGATTAACAAGTCAAATTCTTGGACCTGTATCAGTTGTCATATTTTAAATTGAAGTTGTGTTGTTTAAGAGATAAACTGAAATTTTTATTTCACTTGGATGACTTCAAATGCAGTTGTTAGGGTACTTTTGATTTACAAAAATTAAGAGGATTTGACTGTACACAAATTTTTGTCCAATATTTGATTTGAAATGTGATCAAGGAACATAATAAAAAAGGGGTGAAGGACATAACAAAAACCCAAAATTTCATCTCACACCAAATCAAGAGACAACTTTTTGTCCCATAAACAGACTACCAGAAAAAAACAAAATTATCCTTATATCTCTTCCCTCCCTCTCCCCTCTCTCACACTCCCTCTCCTCCCTCTCTCCCCCTCCCCACCCCACGTTAACATTATTTAATTTTTTCAAACGTTAATGTTATATATAATACATATTAATAATATATATATATATATAATATTATTATGATAGTAATAATATATTATCATATCTAAAAATATATTATATATTAATATATAATAATATATATTACAAAAAGTATTATAGTAAAATTAATATTATTTTACTTGTGTTGTCCATTATCTAGCAAACGATGTATAAGATAAAAAGTTGTCATGTGATTCAAGGAATTGTCCTAATTTGTCATGTGCCTTAATACGTATCAAACGCACCCTTAGTGTTACTAATGCTTGAGGTATTATGTGGGCATATGACGGAGGCCAAATTGTTTCCTTACACTGTTGATCAATTTAAAGGCAAGTCTTTAGCTACCATATATAGAGATTGTTATAATTATGACACAAAATTAATAAATGTTTGACACGATCAATATAGAGATTGTCATAATTATGAGACAAAACTAATGGATGTGAATATATTATATATATCCCTAATCCCTCTAAGGGCTCGTTTGGTGGTCAGGATAGGATAAGGGTGGATAGGATAAGAGAACATGATAGGAGTATGATAGGATATGAACGAGATAAGCTGTTATCCTATCCGACGTTTGGTGTCCACCAGATAACCAACTGGACAGCATTATAATTTAAGTATGAATTTTAAAATTTTTCGTTTTTATTCTAAATGTTTTAATCTTTTATTAGATTTAGTTTTTTTTATATAATTTTCATTATTTAAATTTATATAAAAAGACAAAATTATCCTTGTGATAAAATTACATATAATGTTTTAAATTTTTTAAATATTGTCTAACTAAAATTAATTTTTTATATTTTTAAATATTCATTTTTTGTTTTTAATTTAAATATAGTTAAATTATTAGAATAATTTTTTATATTTTACAGTTTTTAAAAATAATATAAAATAATAAAATTAGCATTGTGATAAAAATAAATAAATTTTAAAATTAATTATTAATATTTTTATTATTTTAAATATTTTATTATACTTTTTTTGGTAATCATGTTAAATTTTATTATACTTTAAATTATTATTTTATTATACTTTAATTATTTTATATATTATATATTATATATTTTTATATTTTATTATACTTTAAATCACCATATCCTACTTGTTACCAGAAAAAAATACATTATCCTATCCTGTTGAGTGCTAACCCAACCCTCCCCTCAGGATAGAATTTTAACTAGATGGACATGATAGGATAAGTGACAGGATTGCCTTATCCTATCCTGCTGGCTCACCAAACAACAGTTTCAGACAGAATATGATAGCTTATCCTATCATGTCTCTCTTATCCTGACCACCAAACAGGCCCTAAAGGTATAATGCGTGTGATGTGAATACTGGTTCATATGCCCAGAGAGAAGTGAGCCCCCAGTAAGATTACAGACGAACTTTTTGTTCTTGAGTAACTAACCGCTATATTGACATTCGGAGAATTCTTAATTAATTTCATCTTCAACAACGTTTTTAGGTTCAATAATAGCACGAAAGTTTGAACTCATGTCCTCTTGTAAACTATTTAAACTACTGGGGATTCAGTACAAGCCTACTACGTACTGCCTTCATTTTGAACAAATCTTGGATATAATATGAAGTATGAAAATACTTTGAACTCATCAGTCTAATAAATAAAAAAGATAGATAATAAAAATATAATCCAAGTAAATACTATAATATTTGTAGTAAAATATTAAAACAAAATTAAAAACCAAATCAGCATTTAATGAGCATTGCATTCATGCATTACCTGAGTAATTAATATTTGCTACTATGTTGAAAATGTTTCATGTAAGGGGTAACTTTATATTCAGTAACATTTCCAATCTTAGAGATAATTTGCATACTACTATATATCATATGCAATTGCTACCTTAGACTAAAATATCTTCAATATTGCACTACAAAAAAAAAGGGGGCATTTCCGACGGACAAAAACCGTCGAAAAACGGCATTATTGACAGAATTTCCGACGTCGGTAATAGGCGCGTAGGAAAGACTTTTTGACGGATCTGGGTCGTTGGTCGGAAATTTCCGACAGCTTTGTCCGTCGGAAAACACGTCACACGGAGCCCCTAATTACCGACGGAATTATCCGTCGGAAATTGTCTATGAAAGTTACCGACAAAACTTTCCGTCGGAAAATCTAAACAACAGCTACCGACGGAACTATCCGTTGGAAACAAGCTTTTTTTTTTTTAAATTGAATTTTTTATTTTATTTTGTTTTATAATAATAATTAATTAATAATTTTTTAATTAAAATTTATATTTTGAATATTAATTATTATTATTATTATTATTATTATATTTTATTTATTAATTATCATTTTATTTTAATTATTATATTATATTTTAATTAATTATATTATATTATTAATTTAAAAACAAAATTGAAATTACAAATAAAATTTAAAAAGTAATTAATTTAAAATTAATTTAAAATAAAAACAAACTCAACATATAATCCATAAATAAAATATATGTCTAGCTACAAAACTCTACTACATCTATAACTATCCTAATACCCATCACCATAATATCCGTTATCGTCATCCTGGCGGGGGGAGTCTGTCGGCATCAGATGACCATCCTCCATGCGCTCGTAAAACAGACTGGCATCATGCGGCGCCTGCGGTGGTGGATTGGTAGTAGTGGAGGGCTGAGAAATGCTTAGCCAAAGGGTGATCCACTCAAATCACTCGAGATAGTACTGCAAAGAAACAAAGAAAAGAAGAGTTGAGCTACATGATTTGAGTTTCCCAACCAAATAAATAAATCAAATAAAGAGAACTGAGTACAGGTTACAATAACAGGAGTTGGCAACTTCATTTGTTTGCTTTCATTATGAAACAGGTGAAGAATTCTGAAGTGCTATCAGAATTTTATGACTTTCAGTCTCATTGTTTGCATAATCAACCCATATGTTACTGAGCCATTTACTTTTAGATTCCATCACAAAGCATGCTAATTCTAAAAGTAAAAATAAATTCTCTAAAAAAAGTAAAAATAAATAAATAACAAAACTTAAACTTTACCAAAACACGACTGCACACATTATGTCACATTAAAAGATTAAATAGCATCAAATATTTAAAATGTAGCAAATAAAAAGTCAAATAGAAAAGTAATCCAAGTATGGTAATGGAAGTTAACAATAGGCCAGAACCATGCATACCTGTCAGGGGTGGTGGCACGTGGTGGACGGTGGCGACGACACTTGGTGGTTCTTGACAGAGAAGCAGTGGCACACGGAACAGAGAGATAAAGAGAGGGGGGAAGAGAGAGAGACCGGCGACGATGGTGGTTGGGGGCGGCGGTTCGCGCAGCTGAGAGAAGAGAGAACAGAGAGAGAAGAGAAAAAGGAAAGTGAAGGAGAGGGAAGGGTTTTCGGTGTTAATTATTAAAGATTTTCCACCGGATTACCGATGAATTTTCCGTCGGTAATTGAAAAAAATGATTAATGATGAACAGAGTCATGTAGAACTTTAACAAGATTTCCGACGCCTAGTAGTCACGGTAAGTGTTGTCCTATATACCGACGGAAAAGTCCGCCGGTAAACTCTGGCGCCAATTTTTTTTATTCCCGCCAGCTTTTTCGACGGACATACCGACGAATATGCCGTCCGTAATGTTACCGACGGCCATTTCCGTCGGAAATTGATGAAACTGTTGATCTTCACGTGCACCGACGGAAATATCCATCGGTAATATCTTAATTACCGATGGAAAACATGTCCGTTGGTAAATGTTTGTCGGTAAATCGCCTCTTTCTGGTAGTGTTGGAGGAGCACAATTTTTTTTTATAAGCAAAATATATTGATAGATAGAATATATGGATTCTCTAACCCATATATAAAAACTACACACTAGAGTTAAAGAGCTTGCCTAATACTGGATACTGGATTAACATACGAGTTTGAGTAATTTTTTACTCAAACTCGTATGTTAATCCAGTATCCAGTATTAGGCAAGCTCTTTAACTCTAGTGTGTAGTTTTTATATATGGGTTAGAGAATCCATATATTCTATCTATCAATATATTTTGCTTATAAAAAAAAATTGTGCTCCTCCAACACTACCAGAAAGAGGCGATTTACCGACAAACATTTACCAACGGACATGTTTTCCATCGGTAATAGGCCCTTGAATTTTGGTGGCAGCTGTTCTGACATTCAGTTGTGTGGAGTTTATGTTGATGTGCAATCACATTGTGGTTTGTAATCATAGTGTTGAATTTATAGAAGTCTTAAATTTGATTAAGATTAGGTCCTGGTCTTGGTTTGTGATAAGCCTCTGGCTTATCTAGTTTTATAACTAGATGGACTGTGGTTTCTGTGCTAATTATTCGGGTTCAATCTCATTTTCACCCAAATTTGACCTTGTTTTGTTCCTAAGTAGACTTTTACTCGTTCTAGGCAATTTTTGTAGTTTTTAGTCTATTTTGAATAGAATTACGTTTTTTTGTTTCTTTTTATTGTTTCAGTAGAAGTGAAGCTCCGAGAGTCAAGGAAAGTCAAGAAACAGTGGAAATTGTCATTCTGGAGATATTCGCCCCGCGAGCCTGAAGATCAGCAAAGCAGCAACATTCATCAATTCTGTGTCGCCCGGCGAGAGACAGATCGCCTCGCGAACCTGAAGGCCTGACTATACCAGAGAAGTCATCCTTTCGGTCTCGCCTCGCTAATCACAGTTCGCCCCGCGAGCATTCAAACTCAGGATGGAGCGAAAACTGAAATTCGCCCCGCGAACATACTCTCGCCTCGCAAAAAGTCCAAATTGAATGCGCGCCAATTTTAATGCTCGCCTCGCGAGTGAGCGCAGAATCAGAACTCTATAAATTACTGTTTCAGAACTAGAAAAGGGAGCTGGATAGATCCGAATCCTAGTAGTTTTTCCACTTGTATAGAGTAGCGTTTAGGCCAGTTTCTTGTCTCTTTGGAGCTGCGTCTCCCTTTTTCTTTTTCTTATTTTATTATGGTGGTTATGTCCGATTGTTTGTCTATGAGCATGAGGAACTAATCCCCTCGTCTGAGGGAACAATGAAGCCACCCATGGCAGTGTAGATTCGATGTGATGTATGTCTTTCTCCCCTTTTCTCAATAAATGTTTTCCAATTCTGATTTGATTGTGTTGATCATATGCCAGCGTGATTGACTTGTTAACGTTGATGAGGCTTAGTCAGCGATTCACGTTTAGAACTTGAATTGGGATCATCGGTCGAATATTGCACGAGAGTGAGTAGGAGATCGGTGCAACCTTATAGGGAACAAGAATTAACAGAGTTTGATGATTAGGATTATGAGACCTAGTAAGTAATTAATCCAATCTTCGAATACGTCCTAATGAGCACGACAGTGGATTTAGGAGAATTTGGGGGTCCCGGTTGACATTGTAATTGAACTTAGGGAGGAATTCATCATCACTTGGGTATGCATATTGGGTAGGTGGATTTGTGACCTTGGACATTTTAAATTCAGATTTTTAGTTAAATATTTTATTAGATTTGTTAATTTGAATTCGATCCTATTTTCTTTCTCTCAACCACCTTCTGTTACTTGACCAAATGTATCTAATTTCCCGCGGATTAGTTGAATTGGTAGCCCAATCCTTGTGTTCGACCTCGGTAAATTCTTACCGTGTTATTTTATTACTTGCGACGACCCGGTACACTTGCCGGTGACTCAACAAGTTTTTGGCGCCGTTGCCGGGGATTGGCACAACCAATTTTCCTAATTTTTAGGGAAGTTTGATTATTTGGTTAAGTTATTTTTATTTTTATTTTTATTTTTATTTTTATTTACTATTATCTCTCTCTACTTCTTTGATTTCACTTGGTCTTGCCTTGTTTTGTATGCGAGGTACACGAGGGAATGTTTCCGGGTTGCGAATATTGTAATGGAGACCATGACACTTGGAGCTGTCCGTTCTACTTCTCTCAAGAATATGTGGACTCATCCCATAATTTCTATGACAGCGTGCCCCAGGATAACTATCAGAGTCAGAATCAGTATTGGGGTTATATGAGGGGGGACCATCCGGGTTTCGCTTGGAGTAATGCTGGCGATGGTCTAGCTTGGCAACCACAACCTCAACAGAATTGGCAACAACAACCTCAACAGGATGGTGGAAGACAACCTTGGGAGTTGGCTCTTGAGAGGACAAATGCGGCAATTGATAAGATGGCAATCTATACAGACACAGCATTTGAGAGGGCGAATGCGGAAGTAGAGAAGTTGGGTCAGCTCGTAGAGCAACTAAATGAGCGTCTCCCAAGCACTTTCCCAGGTGATACCAAGAACAACCCTAAGAACCAATGCGAAGCCATAACAACTAGAAGCGGTAGGGTGTTGGGATCTGACTGGGATGCAACTAGTTCTCAGGAAGTTGAGGAAGAACTACCACATGTTGAGGAAGAGCAACCTGAGAAAGAGGAATTGACAAGTGACAAGGCCCCAGAACAACCACATGTTGAGGAAGAGCAACCTAAGGAAGAGGAGTTGGCAAGGGACAAGGCACTGGAACAAGAGGGGAGAGTTCAAAATGAAGATAAAGTGGTAGTGTACTCCACCATGCTTGCTGAGCAACCTGAAATTACTGCATTGGATAACTATGTTGGCTTACATGCATGTGTGGACATTGGTAAGTTAGACCCTCCCACTTGTCTGGCACACTTCCTCGTGAAAACACCATTGGACCCGAGAGGAAGTGAGTTCATAATTACAGAGGTCAATGGAGTTTTCACACATGGGCCAGGTGGAATCAATGATAGAGTCGTATTGCTCCTGCAAGGGTCACTTCACAAACCATGGGATCCGGGTGGAGGATCTCACATGATGAGCGTCTCTTGGCCCTTGTGCCACAGGCTATGGGATCCAGGTGGATGCTTCTTAATAAGTCAAGCTAGTGAGGTTAAAGAAGCGCTTATTGGGAGGCAACCCAATCTAGGTATCCTTTATTTTTTAGTTTCTGTCATTTTCATTTATATATAAAAAAAAGAGATTGATTCGCCACGCGAATCCACTGTGGCCGCGCGAGACAGAAGCCCTGAATCTCAGAGGCTTACTCACGTTTCTGTCTCGAGTCACGAGGTCTACTTTCGCCTCGCGATTCTGGGCATCATCATCTGTTGGAATTCCAGATTCGCCTCGCGAGATACTACTCACCTCGCTATTCTGGAAAGTGTGAATAACAATTTTCCAGATTCGCCTCGCGAGTGGTCTCTCGCCTCGCGAATCTGCACTTAAGGTTTTGATTTGCAGGAGTTCTTCCAGGATGCTATGCAACAAAAGGGAGACCGTGAGACCAATTGGATGAGGAGGCAACCATGGAAACTTGATCAGGGAGCACCCTCTCCTCTCCTCACCTCACTTTTGTTTTGTTTTTGTTTTTGTTTTTGTTTTGTTTGTCACTCTTGAATAATTTGAGAAGATCAAGAGTATGTGTATGAATGTGTGTCGGCAAGCTTGTTGGATTTTTAATTAAATTTAGCATAGATTGATTGCATGAATTATTTTGACCATTGATGATTTCTCCCTAGGTTCTGAAAATAGAACAGTTGATCCCCATGTGAAAAATTGAAAATTGAACTTTGAGAATTTTATTGTGATTACTTGATTTATGATAAGTTTGGGGTGAGGGGGTGCACACACTAGGAATTGTATCTCGGTCAAACAAATTGCAAAAATGTCCAAGTGAGGATTTGAGCCTCCAACTTTGTTTTTGAATGTGTGAATCACGTTTAAGTTGCACTTTCCCGAATTTGATTGAATCTCTTCATGGTTTGCATGTTTATGTGTTGCATCAAATGATTTAGGCAATTTTCTTTGAAATAACTAATTGGCCTAAAAAGAACCATCCCTAATGCATGTTTCCTAGTTAGCCCCGTTGAGCCTAATTAGCCTATTGTTTCTTGATGACCCTATATTATAAGCCAAAAATCTGAAAAACCATGTTAACCCAATCTTAGGATTAGGAGAGCATGGAAGCGTAGCAAGAGAATGGTTGTGAGAAACTAAGTTTGGGGTGGCTACAAGGTGATATGTCATTTTGGGTTGAGAAAAGGAAAATGAAGGTTGAAACCCAAGGCAAAAAAAAAAAAAAAAAATATTGCCAAAAGAAAAGGGGTAAAGCAAAAAGATCAGCAAGGAAAAGGCTGTAGTCACCCGAGGCAAAAAGAAAAATGGAAAAAGGAATTTGAGTGGAAGATGTGTCAAATGCTCATGCTCTCTTAGTTCCTAGGGGCTTAAGCCTAGTATCCTTGAATATCCTACCCTCAGTCAGGCCCCATTACAACCTTTATAAGACCTTCTGATGTTGCATACGTGTTTCCGTGGGAACTATTTTTGATATGAACATCAAATTCATGGGAAGTGCTCTTGATAGGTGACATTGAGTGAAAAGTTGATAGCCTAGACGAATTTGAGCGAATGAGTGAATTACTAAATACCCTTGTGAGGAAGGCAATTGTTTGAAATTGGTGATCTTCCTTTTGTGTGTGACTCTGATCCTCAACTTAGATTAATGATTGCATGAGTGATGAAGTTCTCAATTGTTGAAAGTAAATGAATGTGGGGATTACATTGATGCAAGGAGGGAAATCATTGGAGAAAAACTGTTTTGTTAAGATTGCATGAAATTTGTGCGAAATCGATTGAATCCCTTAAGCTTGCCAAGTCTTGAGTCCTTTTTGAGTTTTAGCTTGCTTGGGGACAAGCAAGGTTTAAGTTTGGGGTGTTTTGATAAGCCTCTGGCTTATCTAGTTTTATAACTAGATGGACTGTGGTTTCTGTGCTAATTATTCGAGTTCAATCTCGTTTTCGCCCAAATTTGGCATTGTTTTGTTCCTAAGTAGACTTTTACTCGTTCTAGGCAATTTTTGTAGTTTTTAGTCTATTTTGAATAGAATTACATTTTTTTTGTTTCTTTTTATTGTTTCAGTAGAAGTAAAGCTCCGAGAGTCAAGGAAAGTCAAGAAACAGTGGAAATTGTCATTCTGGAGATACTCGCCCCGTGAGTGGATGCTCGCCCCGCGAGCCTGAAGATCAGCAAAGCAGCAACAATCATCAATTCTGTGTCGCCCCGCGAGAGACAGATCACCTCGCGAACCTGAAGGCCTGACTATACCAGAGAAGTCATCCTTTCGGTCTCGCCTCGCTAATCACAGTTCGCCCCGCGAGCATTCAAACTCAAGATGGAGCCAAAACTGAAATTCGCCCCGCGAACATACTCTCGCCTCGTGAAAGTCCAAATTTAATGCGCACCAATTTTAATGCTCGCCTCGCGAGAGTCTGTTCGCCTCGTGAGTGCGCGCAGAATCAGAACTCTATAAATTACTGTTTCAAAACTAGAAAAGGGAGCTGGATAGATCCGAATCCCAGTAGTTTTTCCACTTGTATAGAGTAGCGTTTAGGCCAGTTTCTTGTCTCTTTGGAGCTGCGTCTCCCTTTTTCATTTTCTTATTTTATTATGGTGGTTATATCCGATTGTTTGTCTATGAGCATGAGGAACTAATCCCCTCGTCTGAGGGAACAATGAAGCCACCCATGACAGTGTAGATCGATGTGATGTATGTCTTTCTCCCTTTTTCTCAATAAATGTTTTCCAATTCTGATTTGATTGTGTTGATCATATGCCAACGTGATTGACTTGTTAACGTTGATGAGGTTTAGTCAGCGATTCGCGTTTAGAACTTGAATTGGGATCATCGGTCGAATATTGCACGAGAGTGAGTAGGAGATTAGTGCAACCTTATAGGGAACAAGAATTAACAGAGTTTGATGATTAGGATTATGAGACCTAGTAAGTAATTAATCCAATCTTCGAATACGTCCTAATGAGCACGACAAAGGGATTTAGGAGAATTTGGAGGTCCCGGTTGACATTGTAATTGAACTTAGGGAGGAATTCATCATCACTTGGGTATGCATATTGGGTAGGTGGATTTGTGACCTTGGACATTTTAATTTCAGATTTTTAGTTAATTATTTTATTAGATTTGTTAATTTGAATTCGATCCTATTTTCTCTCTCTCAACCACCTTCTGTTACTTGACCAAACGTATCTAATTTCCCGCGGATTAGTTGAATTGGTAGCCCAATCCTTGTGTTCGACCTCGGTAAATTCTTACCGTGTTATTTTATTACTTGCGACGACCCGGTACACTTGCTGGTGACTCAACAGTTTGTAGCAAAGAGTGGTGCTTCTGGTTAAATCTTATAGTTGACTGTTGTTGGGGCTGGTTAAGGATTTTGTAAATGTGTTGGAGTGTCCCTTATACTCACAGTAATATATTCTTATGCTTATAAAAGAAAATATCCACATTAAATAACAAAGTCAAACTTCTTTGACTTGCTTTAAAATATGCTTTTAACTCGTCATAACGACGATCATCAACCAATATTTGAAAGTGATGAAAAAATCTCTACAAATCATGTTGATAACTCATATTTTTTTAATTAAATTGTTCATGCTCTCATTGGGTTGTGTGGTTATTATATCAGCACAAAAGGTTTTTTTTTTTAATAAGCAAATGGTATATTGAAAAGAGTACAAGATACTCTAACCCGTATACAGAAAGAAATCAAAGAGGGCAAGCAGGCTGTAAAAATAATACTGTCAAAAATCAGTATTTGTTTTACAACGACCAACACCCAACTGAAACAGTTAACTCTTTAAAATTCCAGAGTACTTACAGACATTCCCAATTTAGTGCTAAAACAAAAAAAAGGAAACCTCAATGAGCCCATAAGACCACGATCCCCACTTGGTAATACTGCACCAGCCGAATCCCCTCTGTAACTTAACATATAGTGCAGTGTATGACAACATTCTTGTAGCAGGCCACCTTTCCTCCTTTACTGCTGATTTTGTTGCTAGCAAACTATAAGGTGCAGATTGCATATCACTCCATATGGGCCTGCATAGATAGCAATGAACCAGAACTAAACCCCAGACATGTAAATCAGTTTAGACAGAACACACACGGCTCAAAAACATATGTTGTCTCCACAAATTTAATAAACACCTACAGCTAGCAAGATGACTTCAAACAATCCAGAGGTGAAATGCACCAGTCTGAGAAGTTGTAGCTGCTGAATTTCCCTTTATTTTTGAACCAATTCCATGCTCTTACCTTTATCAGCTCTAAAATTTGCACAGCATCAAATGTTTCCAGCTTAAAAATTATGCCATTTCTAGCAATCCAAATGGACCGTATAGTTGCAAACCATAAAATCATCCACAATTGTTTAAGTGGTTTTCCCCTGACCATTCCCCTATGTTGTAGGAAATGAGCCTTTCCTTCTGGAGGCATAGCAAGCATGAAACCAGCTGTTCTTACCGAGATCCGGTTTGTCGGAACCTCGCCGTAAACGTCAGACCAAGAGTGAATAATAGGGGTTGTTTTAGACTTTGGCTTGACAGAATCAGATATTTCGGTCCTACGTATCCCAATGGGAATCAAAGCCAAACATAGTTCTAGGTTCAACCCTTGGTGGTGCGGTGATCTCGATCCCCTAATCTTGTATCCGATGGATACCAGCGAGCAAGGACTGTCTGATAGTCTCTTGGACGAGCTAGTTCCTCTAATACGCTTAAGGGAGAGTTACCGGGATTCAGTGAAAAGGTCCTTTTCTATCATGGGTACTCCTCCTTTTATAATAGGATTCCCATATCTGAAAGAGATCTGATTTATCTCTTTCTATATCTTGAATCTCTTTTGAGATGTGATTCCTTATTTTAAGGGATATTATCTCTTTTAACCGGATAAGGTTATTTTAGATAATATCAGGATTTAATTAAGGATAATACCAATATCTTATCCCTAAATTAGGCGATCTTCAATATCTTATCCCTTAATTAGGTGATCTTCAATATCTTATCCCTTAATTAGGTGATCTTTAACTTATTATCTTTTAACTTCCGGACTGGGCCAGGTATCTGAGCTCGATGGCCGGGTTTCACTCTTCGGCCAGTACACAAGCCCCCCAAGCTTTGAGCTAATTAAGCGTAAAAGCTTTCATGATGTTAGCCGAGCTCAGGAACTCGGTTTTATCTTTGTCTTTAGACTCATCAGGTGATTGGCCGAGCTTCATACTTTATACATATATATACATCCTCCAACTCAATGAGCAGCTCGGGTGACCGAGCTTGATGCTTTCGGGGTGCCGAACTCTATATCTCGGCTCATACACAAGCCCCCCAAGCTTTGAGCCAATGGCGTGAAAGCTTTTTTGCAGGAGCCGAGGCTAGCCGAGGTGGAGGTGATTGCTTGTTTTGTGGTGACGCCATACTTTCTCGGGTCTCGAGATGGAAAGGAAACGTTACTCTGTGTGATGTGTGGCCTTCACGGCATCATTTCCGAGGCTTGCGCTGTAGTTGAGTGCTCAAACGACAAGTTGAGAGCCGGAGCTCAACCGAGTGGTCGGGAGCCGGAGCTCAACCGAGTGGTCGGGAGCCGGTGCTCAACCGAGTGGTCCGGAGACGGAGCTCAACCGAGCAGTGAGAGGCCGGAGCTCAACCCAGTAGGGAGCCTGAGCTCGAACCAGTAGTCGGGAGCTGGAGCTCAACCGAGTAGGGAGCCCGAGCTTCTCGTTTCAAGTTGTCGAGCTTCACATTTCGACCAATTCTTAAGTTCAGTGGGCTCGGTGGGCGAGTCTAGTAATCATTTCCCTTTGATTGTTTGGAGATCTAGCTTTACTTCTCGTCCAATATTTTAGTTTGGTAGGCTCAGTGACCGAGTTTAACATCTCGATCAGTATATAAGCTCCCCAAGCTTTGAGCTCAGAATAAGCGAAAGAGCTTTATGAAAGAAGCTGGGCTTATCCTTAGTGTTGATAAAGTATTGGATTTGTGTAGATCCTTTTACTTCGGCTAATACCTCTCGGGCAGTACTCGAGTTTAGTGGTTGAGGTTCACATCTTGGCCAGTAACATGTTCTGAACATAAAATACTTCAATCTTACCTTTGTTTAAGATAAGTTTAGAAGTTGGTAGCTGAGATTCGACTTATCAGTGATTCAGGCTCGAACCAATCTTTTGAAGAGTCAAGTTCAAACTCGGTCATTAGGAATTTACCTCGGTGCTTGTATTTCATCCTTTAATTTTTGATGCTTTTCAAGATGCTTATCTTGAGAGTTTGAACTTGACTCACCTTTTTCCGAATGTAGCTCGGTCTTTGAAGTTCTTGAGAGCTCTTAACATTTTCTTCGAGTAGTTCATAACCCTTTCATTTGGTGGATTTTGAAATACCCACTAACTTTGAAACTTCACCTCAAATTATTTTTCCCAATCTTGAAGGTGTGTCTCAGAATAAACTTTCCTAATATCTTCTCCAATTTGTATGAGAAACTAGTTTTCATACAGGTTCTTCGAGCTGTAGGCTAAGGGATATCCTTTCTCTGAAATTTCCGAGAATATCCTTCCTTTATCCCCATTAGCCCCCCAAGCTCCGAGCTTGAAATAAGCGAAAGAGCTTAAATATCAACCCACATATCTTAATACGATTTTTGGTGCCGAGGACTTTGGACTATGATTCGCGGGAGCATTGCTTGGAAATCTGTTTTTTTGTAGAACCAAGCCTTTCTTGGGTTATCGTCTTGCTTGGCCGAGCACTGCTCAGATTTTTGTGCGGAGCCCAGTCTTACTTGGGATACCGGCTTATTTTGTTGAACACTACTAGGATTTCCTTCGAATCCTGAGTCTCTAACATGCATGATCTGCTGTGGACTTTATATTGGTGCGAAGATGTTGTGCTTGGCCTAGGATTTTTATTGCGAGGAAGGAAACATTGCTCGACCTTGACTTTTTCCGGTGCGTAGTGCGAGGGAGCATAGCTCGGTCTCGGCTTTTTGGTGCGAGGGAGCAATGCTCGACCTTGACTTTCTGGGCTTCTGCCCTTTGTTCTTATCTAGACAATTTTAACTCTGGCCCTTTAGTGGGTTCTCAAGTTATTAAGCCAGCATATGCTCGACTTTTACTAGAATTGGGCCATGATGCGAGCAGGAAAGCTGCGGTCGCTTATGCTCTTATGAGTCTCCTCCATTACCTGTTTTTCGAGCCACGAACTTTCTAATAATGAAAAGTATGAAGGCGGAAGCTGGCCGAACTTTGCGCACTGGGGATGAACTTGAAAAAGTCATGGCAAAGTGTGAAGAGCAAGCTCGGCTAATTGGGCAATTGAAAGCCCAAAAGGTAGAGCTGAAAAAAGGCAATACCACCCTTGTGGCCGAGCTGGAAATGGAAAGAACCGACCGGCTCAACCTTCAAAAGGTCGTGGAAGGGCTTCAAGCCGAGAAGGAAGCCAATCTTGAGTTGCGGAAGTTCCTGGAATCCAAGAAGGAGGAGAATCTGAGGCTCCGTTCTGATATGGCTGAAGCCGAGGCTTCTATCATGAGGGAGCATGTTAATGGCTTTTCCCGAACCTTGAAGCAGCTTCAGCATTTCAATCCGAATGCTGACTTCTCCTGTGCTGACGTGGATGAGGATTTTAACCGAGATGGAATCCTAGTTCCGTTGTCCGAGCTGGAGGATGAGGAGGCCGTATCTCAAGGGGAAGAAGGCGAGGGGGAAGAGGCTGAGGAGGGACCCTTCGCCAGTCTGCTACCCTCCCTCCAAATGCCGAGGATGACCTTGACTCATGAATTTGTATTAGTAGGTTAGGAAACACGTTGTTTTTGGGCGATGCCCTTTTGATTTTGAAATCTTATGTATTCTGGGCTTGGCCCATGGTTATTGATGGACCGACATGCACCTTACTTTTTGCAACTAATTTTCTAAGTTAGTACTTGCTTAGTTTCAGCGTGTTACGCGATTTAGTCGAAATAATCATAATTTGAAATACCTGTAGGTTGTTACCTACCTTCTTAGGCCTTGAAATACCTTTTCAGGCGTTAAGTTGTTATTACCATTGTAGGCTCGGTATTTCGACCTCAACTCGGTCGACTTTAGTTCGGTCAGCCTCTTTAGGTTTTATACACCTTTATAGGCTCGGCACTTCGACCCTGATAGGTCGATTCTACCCTCTTTAGGATTTATACACCTTTATAGGCTCGGCACTTCGACCCTGATCGGTCGATTTTGGCTCGGTCAGCCTCTTTAGGATTTATCCACCTTTATAGGCTCGGTACTTTGACCATGATCGGTCGATTTTGGCTCGGTCAGCCTCTTTAGGATTTATACACCTTTATAAGCCCGACACTTCGACCCTGGTCGGTCGATTTTGGCTCGGTCAGGCTCTTTATGATTTATGCACCTTTATAGGCTCGACACTTCGACCCTGATCAGTCGATTTTGGCTCGGTCAGCCTCTTTAGGATTTATACACCTTTATAGGCCCGGCACTTCGACCCTGGTCGATCGATTTTGGCTCGGTCAGCCTCTTTAGGATTTATGCACCTTTATAGGCTCGGCACTTCGACCCTGATCAGTCGATTTTGTCTCGGTCAGCCTCTTTAGGATTTATACACCTTTTTAGGCCCGACACTTCGACCCTGGTCGGTCGATTTTGGCTCGGTCAGCCTCTTTAGGATTTATGCACCTTTATAGGCTTAGCACTTCGACCCTGATCAGTCGATTTTGGCTCGGTCAGCCTGTTTAGGATTTATACACCTTTATAGGCCCGGCACTTCGACCCTGATCGATCGATTTTGGCTCGGTCAGCCTCTTTAGGATTTATGCACCTTTATAGGCTCGACACTTCGACCCTGATCAGTCGATTTTGGCTCGGTCAGCCTCTTTAGGATTTATACACCTTTATTGGCCCGGCACTTCGACCGTGGTCGGTCGAATTTGGGTCGGTCAGCCTCTTTAGGATTTATGCACCTTTATAGGCTCGACACTTTGTCCCTGATCGGTCGATTTTGGCTCGGTCAGCCTCTTTAGGATTTATACACCTTTATAGACCCGGCACTTCGACCCTGATCAGTCGATTTTGGCTCGGTCAGCCTCTTTAGGATTTATACACCTTTATAGGCTTGGAACTTTGACCCTGATCAGTCGATTGCTCGGTCAGCCTCTTTTGGATTTATACACCTTTATAGGCTCGACACTTCGACCCTGATCAGTCGATTGCTCGGTCAGCCTCTTTAGGTTAGTTAGTATGGTGTTTGAGTGCTGGAGCTGATGGAATTTTATTTTCCAAGGGAGAGCTCGATCTCTATGATTTTTATAGAGGGAGTCTGACTCGGCCTCTATGGTTTTAATTTGAGGAGCTCCGAATCGTTTTCCTCTTAGTAAGATTTTGAGAGGGAGTTTTGGCTCGACCTTTGGAAAGGGAAGCATGGGGCTTCGACCTGTTATTTTCAAGGGAGCCGGAGCTCAACCACTTTGTAGTTGCAAATTTTGTGACTCTGGGAGTGGTATCATCCGAACATCACTTTGCTCAAACATATAAATAATATGATATGATGCTACATAACACAACATTAAAGGCGTGGAGCAAAACATATCAAATCATATTAGATTTAAACTAGATTTAGAGAACAATATCACCTGAGCATTTCGTGGCCTCTGATTTAGGCATTCCCTGAAGCTACTATGGTCGAGCTCTCCTAGACCGAACTGTGCTGGCCGAGCTCTCTAAGACATCTTCCGCTCTCGGAGGCCGAGCTGTGGTGGCCGGAGCTCAACCGAGTGGGGTTTGTGGGAACCAGAATTCCGATCGTGTTGATAAGGAAGCGCAGAGCTTCGACCTTCAGTCTTTTTGCAAGCTCTTGGCTGACTGTCTTCTCGTGGTATGCTCTTTATTTTTACGGAAGATCTCCATAGAGTCTCCCTGCATGCCTCAAACACGCGCTATTTTCTTTATAATTCAGAGGTATATGAGTAATGTTAAACATGAGATGATGCGCCTGATGGGCATACATGGGCAACCTTATTGCTAATTTAAAGCCTCAAACCATGTCCCATAATAAGTGCTCACCTAGAGCCCTTTTGAAATTTGGCACTGCCCTTTATGTATCGGATACTAAGTGTGAGCAAGTTTTAAAATATTTTAAAATTAAAAATAATTAGAACCACTTATCTTGTTGGTCATTCATGGTGATCAGTAAGCAACTTGTTAACTTCATTGGCTTGGACCCAGAGTAGTGAGATCATCATATGCCATTGCTTGCACCTTCAATTTTTGACTGATATCATCACCGTGCTCAACCAGATATTTTTTGGCAAAACCTATCAAAGACAGCAAATTGAGACACTAGTGTCTTGTAAACTGCAAACGTGTCAGGATCAAAGCCATTCAAAACATTTTCAGACATATTGGTGGTGTTGTCCATGGAGTATGCTTGTTGGGCGAACCCGTTCATGGGAGTTGGGTCAGCAGAGGTGTCATTTGACCCGAATATCTACTCTTGAATGGCTTGAAACGAGTGACCCAGATCTGGGTCCACGTATTGCGCCTGGTTCTTGAAGAAGAACCTCTGGGAATTCAAGTCGGTCACTGACAATACGTTGGACTCCGACCCATTTACACCGTTGATGTTCGGGTTGAACTTCTTCATCCACCCCAGCATCTGGTCGAAGGGACGTTTTTGATGGGAAGAGTGAAACCCGGATCTGGGTCCACGTATTGTGCCTGGTTCTTGAAGAAGAACCTCTGGGAATTCAGGTCGGTCACTGACAGCACGTTGGACTCCGACCTGTTTACGTCGTTGATGTTTGGGTTGAACTTCTTCATCCACCCCAGCATCTGGTCGAAGGGATGGTTTGATGGGATTCGTATCGACATAGCTATTGGGAGAGCTGAGGAGTAGAAGGGTGAAGAAAAAGAAGCAGCAGCCACACCTATACCCATTTCGGGTACGGGTTTTGGTACTATTACTATGTTTCCCTCTCCTATTGTTTGCGGGAACTATCTCAGTGATGAGATTTAGTTTGTTGCTGTTAGCATAGCAATTAACGAGGTCCTTCGAAGATCTGGTATGGTTCATCACCGAGGAAAAAGTCGTGAAAACGCAGAAAGAAAACAGCACGACAACTGGCCTTGGTTGTGTGGTGGTCGGGGCAATTTTTTACCTCGCCCCACGGTGGGCGCCAAATGTTCCTGCCGAGATCCGGTTTGCCGGAACCTCGCCGTAAACGTCAGACCAAGAGTGAATAATAGGGGTTGTTTTAGACTTTGGCTTGACAGAATCTGATATTTCGGTCCTACGTATCCCAATGGGAATCAAAACCAGACGTAGTTCTAGGTTCAACCCTTGGTGGTGCGGTGATCTCGATCCCCTAATCTTGTATCCGATGGATACCAGCGAGCAAGGACTGTCTGATAGTCTCTTGGACGAGCTAGTTCCTCTAATACGCTTAAGGGAGAGTTATCGGGATTCAGTGAAAAGGTCCTTTTCTATCATGGGTACTCCTCATTTTATAATAGGATTCCCATATATGAAAGAGATCTTATTTATCTCTTTCTATCTCTTGAATCTCTTTTGAGATGTGATTCCTTATTTTAAGGGATATTATCTCTTTTAACCGGATAAGGTTATTTTAGATAACATCAGGATTTAATTAAGGATAATACCAATATCTTATCCCTTAATTAGGCGATCTTCAATATCTTATCCCTTAATTAGGTGATCTTCAATATCTTATCCCTTAATTAGGTGATCTTCAATATCTTATCCCTTAATTAGGTGATCTTTAACTTATTATCTTTTAACTTTCGGACTGGGCCGGGTATTCGAGCTCGGTGGCCGGGTTTCACTCTTCGGCCAGTACACTAGCCAACTTGTATACTGTATTCCATATCTGTCCTGACTTGATGCAAGAGAATATGAGGTGATCCATTGTTTCCAAATCACTGTTATAGAGAACACATCTAGCCTCCTCAATATCTGCTATAATTTCCTTTTCCAGAGATTGTGTCTAGATGGAGCCCTGTCTAACATAACTTGCCATCTGAAGGCTGAAATCTTTAAAGGGATTATTGGAACCCAAAACGTATTGAAGAACTCATCCACAAAAGGTTTATTTTGATGAGCTAAGTGGCATGAGAATTTGATAAGAAGAAAATAAGGTGCTTTACAAGTGTAACCTTCAGCCATGTTGAAACCGCAACACCACCTATCAACTAAGCCTATGTCAATATTTGCAAAGACTAAAATGTCCACCAGATCATGCACCATGCTTTCCTCCCAAACAAAAAAATTCCTTCTCCAATGTAAGTTCCAATTCCAAGTATTATCTTCCCAACACCCTACCTCTGCCACCTTAGCATCTTGATTCACCGAGATTGGAAAAAGCCTTGGAAACTTATTTCTCAAAGTTGCATTTCCAATCCAGTGGTCATTCCAAACACTTGTATTCCTTCCATCACCTACTTTTTCGAATAAGGTAGTTTTGAACCACCCTCCCGGCACTACTCTACCGCCTTGAATGTTTCACAAGTCTCGCCACCACACTGAGGATGGGTTAACAGAATTGTTATTCAAATTATTCAACAAATCCCAGTTGTCCAAACCATATCTAAAATTCAGAACTCAAAACCACAGACCTTTCTATTCATTAACCATTCTCCAAAGCCATTTCTAAAGAAACCAGATATGGCTGAATTGTTTTTAATCATTATCACAGATCACACCTTTATAGAAGTGTTACAGAATAGGATCCTAACATTATGTCTAACATTATGTCTATACTCACTATACTAAAAAGGAAATTAGTTGTACTCTATCAATTACAATAAGTACTCTATCAATTACAATAATTAACAAATTATTTGGCATGATTCTTTCCTTTAACACTCCCCTCAAGTTGGAGTGTATGTTAATGACACCTAACTTGCTGAGTAGCATTTCAAACTGTGTTGAACTCAATGGTTTTGTGAATAAGTCAGCTGGTTGGCTTGTGGTCCGAATATAAGCTGTCTGCACTAGCCCACTTTGAATATTCTCACGTACCAAATGACAATCGATCTCTATGTGCTTCATTCGTTCATGAAAAACTGGATTTGAAACAATATGCATGGCAGCCTGGTTGTCACAAAACAATGTAACTGGTTGTGTGTGAGTCACCTTCAAGTCTTTCAGTATATTTTTCAACCAAGTAATCTCACAACAAGTAGTGGCCATGGAACGATATTCTGCCTCTGCGCTTGAACGCGACACGGTATGTTGCTTCTTAGTTTTCCAAGAGATTGGTGCTTGACCCAGCAAAATACAATAACCAGTTACCGACCTTCTTGTATCCTTGCACCGAGACAAATCGGCATCACAAAAGGCACGTAGTTCTAGTGAACCCGTAGATGGTAACAAAATTCCCCTGACCGGTGCTTGTTTAATATACCTTAGAACCTTGTGAGCAGCTTCAAGATGAGGTTGCCTAGGCTTGTCGATGAATTGACTCAATACATGGACAACATAAACAAGATCTGGCCTTGTGATGGTGAGGTAAATTAGTCGACCCACAAGACGCCTATATGGACTTGGATCAACTAGCAACTTCCCACTCGTTTGTGTGAGTGAAAGGTTCTGTTCAACAGGAAACCGTGAGGGCTTGGCACCTAAGAGCCCTACATCTTCTAGAATTTATAGAGTGTATTTTCTTTGACACAATGTGATTCCTTGCCTTGATCGTGCAACTTCTACCCCCAAGAAATATTTAAGTGGCCCCATGTCTTTCAACTTAAAATGATTTAAGAGAAAATGTTTGGTGCTTGTAATGTCCTGCAAGTTGTTACCCGCTAATATCACATCATCAACATAAATTAATAATGCAATAAAACTACTTGCATGGTTTCGAATAAACAGCGAGTAGTCTGACCATGATTGCTGAAATCCAGCCTTCTTAAGGGCACTAGACAGTTTTAAGAACCATTGTCGCGATGCCTGTTTTATTCATAGAGATCTCCATGTAAGAAGGCGTTATTATCATCAAGTTGGTGCAAGTGCCATTCTCGTACGGCTGCAACACTAAGGAGTACTCGGACTGTTGTGAGTTTAGCAACGGGAGCAAAAGTCTATCAGTAATTAATACCTTCAATTTGACTATAGCCTTTTGCAACCAAGCGAGCTTTGTAACGCTCAACAGTTCCGTCGGGGTTGAATTTGATTTTGTAAACCCATTTGCAACCGATAGGCTTTTTGTGAGATGGCAGAGGGACTAGACTCCAAGTATACTTGGAGGGATTGGATTTCATGATGCATGGCATCATGCCACCTTGGATATCGATTAGCCTATTGAAAATTCTTCGGTTCTTTGTGAAGGGTCAGTTGAGTAGTAAATGCTTTATGACTTGGGGAAAGACAATCATAAGATAAAAACTGGGAAAGAGGATGAGAAGTACCTTGGGAGGTGACCACGTTCGTTGAAGATGAAGGAACGGTCCTAGATGGGAGAGTTGCCTCAACATGAAAGTCCTGTAAAAATGTTGGTATTTTAGTAGATCTAGTGGAGTGTCTTGGTGGCGGTGGCGGTGGTGGTGTGATTTACGTTTGATTGTGAGTGGTGTTCTCGGGTCGGAGATTTTCAATGGCAGGTTGGGGCATTATTTCAAGGGATGGCATATTTATGGAAGGTGATGGAGGGTATTGGTCTAAATAGGATGGATTTAAAGGTTCAAACTTGGGAGGTTGTGGGATTTGAGGGTTATCGGTGCTATGAGGAGTGTTTGGGTTTATAGTGTTTGTGGTATTCTTGAGAAGAAAAGGATAAGGTGAAATAGGGTGAGGCATTGATGGTGTGGCAGCGGAAGTTTTTGGTGTTTTGAATGGAAATACATCCTCATAGAAAAGAACGTCGCGTGAAACAAATACCTTTTGAAGTTTAAGGTCAAATACACGATATCCTTTTTGGGCATAAGGGTAGCCAAGGAAAAGACAACGAGTGGAACGAGGGTCAAATTTAGTGGGCTTGGTGGGGTGTGTAGATACTAAACACAAACAACCGAAGACTCTTAGTTGTGAATAATTGGGGGGTTTATTGAGTAATTTTTCATATGGTGTTTTACCTTGAAGGAGTGGTGTAGGTGTGAGATTGATGAGGTATGTTGAAGTGAGGATAGCATCCCCCCAAAACTGTTTTGAAAGACCACTTTGAAAAATCAAAGCACGGGCAACATTTAGCAAATGTCTATGTTGGCGCTCAGCAACACCATTTTGTTGGGGTGTGTTGACGCAACTAGATTGATGGATGATTCTTTTCATGGCATAAAAATTGACTATTTTGAATTCTGGACCATTATCACTGCGAACAATTTTGACATTGGCATTGAATTGGTTTTCAACCATGTTAATGAACTTGACCAAGAAGTTACGTGTTTCTGATTTTTGTTTCATCAAATAAACCCATGTGCTTCTTGTGTAATCATCAACAATAGCGAGAAAATATTTTGCTCCTGAAAGTGAAGGAACATGATAGCCACCCCAAATGTCAACATGTATTAAATCACAACAAGATTGGCTAGCAATAAAACTCACTGGAAATGGTAATCGAGTTTGTTTGGCCAATGGGCAAATTAAACATCTGTCTGGTTCACAAGATTTGTTATTGGAAAAAGGAAATAACGTGGATATTTTGTGAGAATGATGTCCAAGGCGTTGATGCCAAAGAGCAGGGGCTATGGCTTGAACAGAATTACAGGATCCTTTCTCTGCTTGATTGAGATAGTAGAGTCCTCCCCGCTCAATTCCGTCCCCCAATCATCTTCCCCGATCGTAAGTCCTGTATATCACAAAATTGTCTGAGAAAAATTGTAATACAAAATGAATCCAAGGCTAGCTTGCTAATGGAAATTAAATTTAATTGAAAAAGTGGTACACACAAGACATTATCAAGGATAAAGTTGGGAGAGAAAATAATCTTGCCAACATGTGTGACTGGTGCCAATGAGCCATTTGGTAACTCAATAGTATGATTTTCAACAGTTTTTGAAGCAGTGAGGAGATGAGGGCTACAAACAATGTGGTCAGTAGCACCACTATCGAGGATCCAAATAAATTTCTTTCCATTCTGATTGAATGAAAAGGCTTTACTTGAGAATTCATCATGATTTGAATTTTTACCAACTTGATTGGCTATGGAAATCTTGTCCTTGTTTTTGTTCAACATGTTCAGAATCTGCCTACATTCTTCCTGAGAGAAAGGGAAATATGATGTCACGTCCCTTTTGTCTGGTGCAAAAGTTGTGACTTGATTACCTTTGGAGCGGCTAGAATCCCCTTTTGCATCTTTTCTTTTCTGGCAAAATTCATACAGGTGTCCTTTCCAACCACAGTAAGTGCATTTCTGATGGGCTCTACAGTTCTCAGTGCTGTGGTTGGTTCTGTTGCACTTCTTGCATTTCAGTCCACTCTTTTCTGGATCAGAATCATGGCCTGCATTCTTGACAGCAAAGATAGCAGCCTCAATTGGTGTCAAAACTTTACCACTTGAGACTTCCATTTGTCTTTCATGGCGTAGGACCAGCGCATACGCTTTGTTTACTGTTGGCAATAGGTCTAACAATAAGGTGTTGCTACAAACCGTAGAGAATGACTCATTCAATCCCATGAGAAACTTCATGGTTTTCTAGGTGTTCAGATATGAGTCAAGTCCTTTTGTTGCTTCACAATTACACGCTGGAATTGAACAAAGTTTGTCTCGTGCACCCAAAGTCCCTTCAGTTTTGTGAAGTAGGAACTCACAGTTATGCTATCTTGTACACAATCGTGAATCTCATTCTCCACATGGAAGATTGAACAATATTCACATGAGAAAAACGCTCCTGCAACTCAAGCCACATGCTACGTGCATCTTCACAACTGATAACACTTGCAGCGATTTCCTTTGACATATATCCCAATAGCAATGTCATGACTAAATTATTGCAACGAGTCCATTGCAAAAGTTCATTAGAGTTATTCTCCTTTGGCTTCAAGATAGATCCATCAACGAGACCGATTTTGTTTTTGACCTTCAAGGTCATGCTCATGGACTGAACCCATGTGTTGTAGTTGTCTTCCACCAGAGGTTGTGGTACAAGGACTGCACTTGGTTAGTCTGAATGATGGAGGTAAATAGGGTGATGAGGTTGTTCCCATTTTGGAGTGGGAGCCATGTCCCATTTGGTTGATGATGATAAGGGGTTTTTTTATTATCATCTGCCATGGCTACCTAGGCTAAGGTTTGTGTTTGTTAGGTTTCCCAGATCGACGCTCTGATACCATAAAGAAACCAGATATGGTTCAATTGTTTTAATTCATTATCACAAATCACACCTTTATAGAAGTGTTACAGAATAGGATCCTAACATTATGCCTATATTCACGTATACTAAAAAGGAAATTAGTTGTACTTTATCAATTACAATAAGTACTCTATCAATTACAATAATTAACAAATTATTTGGCATGATTCTTTCCTTTAACAACTTCCCCATCAAAGACAAGTTAAAAAGATGTATATCCTTTAATCCCAGACCTCCGTTGTTTTTTGGTTTACGAACCTCCCCCTATTTTACCCATGCTATATTCTTCCTTTCAAAATCCACCCCCCCAAAAAAACAAAAGAAAAAAAGTTCCTTTGTATTGAGGATATCTCTTTCACCACTATTTTTGGTGCTTTCATGAAGGATAAGTAGTAAATAGGTAGATTAGAGAGTAACGAATTGATTAGGACAATTCTGCCACCTAGCGATAGGTTCCTTCTTTTCCACACACTCAATCTTCTCCTCAGCTTCTCTATCACCGGTTTCCACGTATCTATACGTCTTGGATTGGCTCCGATCGGAATACCCAAATAACTAAAGGGCAGCAAACAGATTTTGGAGTTTAAGAACCCGCTCTTGTCTCCAAAGAAGGCTTCTTCAACATTTACTCCAATAATGCTTCTTTTCAGGAAATTGACCTTCAACCTCGAAGCTAATTCAAAGCACCTGAGCATGGCTTTCAAAACCCATACGTTATCCATAGAAGCTTCCCCTACAATCACTGAATCATTAGCATATTGTAACTGTGAAATCACCACCTCTTCTTCGCCAAACGCAAAACCTTTGAATAAACCCACAGAGACCACCCTAGATACTAAGCCGCTTAACCCTTCCGCCACTACTAGAAATAGAAATGGTGCTAGAGGGTCCTCTTGTTTCAGTCCTCTCTTCAAATTGAATTCTTTTGTGGGGCTGCTATTAATTAGTACAGACGCTGATCCTGAAATGCACACCTTTATCCATCTTCGCCACTTGTCACAAAAGCCCAACCTTTGGAGCATATACTCTAGGAATGCCCAATTGACCGTATCATACGCCTTTTCGAAATCGATTTTGCATAAAAGACAATCCTTCTTTCTCCTTTTCGCATGATCAATGACCTTGCTAACCCCCACCGCCCCATCTAGAATTTGTCGACCCGAGAGGAATGCAATCTGCGTTCTGGAAATCATTTCTGGGAGAACTTTTTTCAACCTTTTTGACAATACTTTGGCCAGAATTTTGTACAAACACCCAACCAATGAGATTGGACGAAAATCGTTGATTGAATGAGCAATATCCTTCTTTCTCGATCATAAACTGAAGATCATTGTTCCTTCAAAGAAAATGTTTGCTACATCCGGTTATTACCTTAAAAAAAAATGGCCTCTGTAAGTATTCCAAGAACTATATATAATAGCAATTACTATCAATTGAAATTCTGGTTAATTTACGTTGTTACAATATCTTTGGCCAAAAAAGAAAATTGATGCTAGCGCTGCTTGTTAATTTATACATAAATTAGTGACAACTTATCTTAATATATGATTTCAATTCCAGCATGTATAGTCAACGAAAAGGAGAATAACTAGCTTGCACTGTCTCTCAACTTGGCAAGATTTCTTCCAGCAACACATGTCCTTAAGGCGCTTTCCAAAATCTAGATGGTCCTTGCATGGCATCAATTCCAAAAAAGCTAGGATCAAAGGCTCCATGGATGATATAAAGTAAAAACCAAAAGGAAAAAGAATGAGAGAGTGTGCAGATTTTGCGGTTTCGTAGTTAACATTCTTTACTGCAGCCATTATTTCGTCTAGGTTCATGGTTGAATGTGGTAGCCACAGAATTCCATCTGAAGCTATTTGTGAAGCTAGGGGCTTTTGCGTCGTTTGTAAATATAAAAAGTGAATCTCACTTTAATTCATTTATATCAATTTAACCATCCTTTTTTAAATAACTATCCTTTATCCTTTTTTTGAAATTTCACAACTGTTTATGACGGTAAAAATAAGATTAATTAACATTAAACATTAATAACAATTTTCCTTTTAAAATACTAAGGTGAGTTTATTGTTAAAGTGATAAAATAAGAATAATATAAAGTGTATTGTAATTTTAATTGTATTGTAATTTTAATCCACTAAATAATCTAAATGTCACTATCTTGTTAAAGTGACGGCGCGTCCGGCCGCCGTTTGCTGCGTTTCACTCGTCGGCTTCTTTCGGTTCAGACTCACCTCCAAAAACCTTTGAAATAGAGACTGTCTAGAACCTCGTGTTTGTGGATCCTATTGTTTGTGGTTCACTGCTGTTCCACTAGAGCCCTTCATTGTTGCGATGTCAGATTACAGGGTTCTCAAGTCCATTCCACTGGTTATTGGTCGAGACGAAGCTCCGGCTCTTAATAATGATGAGTTGACACGCCTACAGGCAATCCTTAATTCCATTAGTAAGCCTTTTGTTACTGCTTCTTCTCTACCCATGTCTGGTAAGAATTTATGTATCCTTAATGTTTCTAGTACTGTATCTGAGGATATCTGGATAATTGACTCTGGTGCTACTGATCATATGACCCCTTACCCCTCATATTTTTAGACTTACTTTGAGTTCTCTGGTAAGCATCACATCACCGTTGCTAGTGGATCTCATGTTGCTATTTCAGGATGTGGTAACATTTCACTTCAACCTTTCCTTCCCTTACATAATGTGCTTCATGTCCCTCAATTGTCAAATAACCTTATTTCTATTCATAAGCTTACCCGAGATTTAAATTTTACAGTAACCTTCTTTCCCTGTCATTGTGTGTTTCAGGATCTTACCACCAGACAAGTTCAGATTCAACTACTTCTCAGATATGGCTTCACCACAGACGCCTTGGTCACCCTCCTTTTAGTCTCCTCAGGTCTTTTTTCCCTTATTTGTTTAAAAAGGGGTCAGATGAGTCTTTTATTTGTGATGTTTGTCAGTTTTCGAAACACCGTCGTACAACTTTTTCTCCTAGTAATAATAAAAAGTATTGAACCTTTTGATCTTATTCATTCTGATGTGTGGGGACCATCCTCTACCTCTAGTTTATCTGGTGCAAAATGGTTTGTCTCTTTTATTGATGATTGCACTAGGGTCACATGGCTATTTCTTATGAAAGATAAATATGAAGTTTTTCAATTATGCTTACATTTTTTCCGCATTCAAACTCAATTTGGAAAAACTATCAAAAGGTTATGTTCGGATAATGGCAAGGAATATGTGAATCAACATTTCACCAATTTTTTTTAAAGAACATGGTGTTTTGCATGAATTGACCTGTGTGGATATCCCACAACAAAATGGGGTTGCTGAAAGGAAGAACCGTCATCTCCTTGAAATGGCACGAGCTTTGCTCTTTGATCAGCCGCTGGCTCATCTAGTTTTATAGCTAGTATGATCGTGGTTTTGTGCTAATTATATCGCATTTTCACCCAAATTAGACTTGATTGTCTTTAAGCAGCATTTTGAGTCTGTAAAATATTTTTAGGTTATTTTAGTTGATTTAGAGTCGAATAAAGCACTTACTGCTATTTCTTGTTTGCAGGTAATAAAAAGAAATAATTTTGGAGTTCTTCGCCCCGCGAGAAGGCATTCGCCTCGCGAGCCTGAAGCGTGACTGTTCCAGAAATTGCAAACCTCTCTGTGTCGCCCCACGAATCCATTCCTCGCCTCACGAGACTGAAGACCAGAAGCCATGACTTTTCCAATCCTCACCACGCGAGCCGTACTTCGCCTCGCGAGAAGACCAAAAGTTGCAGAGATTTGCGTCGCGAGACAGTGTTCGCCTCGCGAGCTCGCGCAGAACTCACAGATATAAATTGCTATTCTATGACAGATTTAAGAGTCTTAGTTTTAGTTTTTAGTCAGAAGTAGTAGTTTATCTTCTTTTCTTAGGTTTACAGTTTTGTGTTTCTTTTGTAATGGAGAGCTAGTCTCCTTTGATTAATCTACTGCGATTGGTTTCCATTGACGCTTGAGGTTTTGTAATTCCTATTTGAATTGCTATTCCTTTTCAATACTGTTCTATATGTTTCTGTTTGCTTAATTCAGATATGTATAGGATTAGTATTGATTTATTTCGATGATTGTATGTTCCTATATTTAATCGCATTTGCTTAATTCGCGTGTGTTCAATCATGTTCGCTTAGTTCATGAGTGCTTCACCCCGTTTGCTTAATTCGGGAATAGGATCATATGTCTCGTAGTATTGATTTTGCTTGTTAATTGATGCTACAATCGAAAAGGGTTTAGAATCTGCTTAGGGCTTGGAATTTACAAGAATCGATGATAGTTGGGAAATCGAGAACAGTAGATTAATCGTTTTTATCTATTTGATAATCTTTTAAACTGCTCTGTTTTATTGCTCTGTTATTGCTTTGTTTTCTTAATTGCATTCAATTCCAAAACCCCCCCAAAAACTGATTTTTGTGGTAAATAACAAGTCAAGAGTCCTTGTGAGACGATATCCGAGTTGTCGCTCCTAAACTACAGTTTTATAAACCACTCGCTTTTTGGCGCGTGCGCGACAGCGCGACCAAAAATTGGCGCCGTTGCCGGGGACTCTTGTTGTTATTAACAGAAAATTACAATAAAAAAAAACCTTTTGTATTACTGAATTAGTTTCGGCTGCTTTGTCTGGTTGTGAATTTTAGTACGCCCCATGGATAATTATATGCAAAATTATGTGCCTAATGTTTATTATGAGCCACCATGCATATATTATCCTAACTTTGCTGGAAGTTATGAGTTTAGCAGTGGTTTTGACATGATTGGAGTGAATGAGGAGCAACCTTTCTATAATAGCCAACATGGAGGAGAACGCAGCAGCTTGGATGAGATTGCCTCTTTGGTGCATCAAATGGCAGTAAGCCACCAATATCAGCCTGACCCTACACTACACCAGCTCAGTCTGGAAGAATTGGTGCAACGGATGGCCGAGAACAATCAACGGATGGCAGAACAAAATCTTGAATTCCAACAGAGGATGGAGGCAAGTAATCTTGAATTTCAACAGAGGATGGAGGCAAGTCGTCAGGATTTTGCCACTCAAAATGCTTTCATCGTTTCCTCCTCAGCTGCACTGCAAACTCCACATCCCCTTGAAGAACATACAGATTCACAAGCAGTTATTCTTGACAATACTTGAGGACAATTTTGATAATGATACTTCTGTCGATGAACTGTGTGTTGAAACTCCAGATATTCATACCTCCCCTGATTCTATCTATTATAATGCATGTGCTGATTGTAATGAATTTGCTTCATGTGTAGCATGTTTTGAAAAGTATGAGGAGCAAAACGTCCATATGGAACAGGATAATGAAGAAAATGAGGATCAGGAGGACATCTGCTTCACCATGCTTGAGGATAATGAAGAACCTTTGGAATTAGATGCATGTGTTGAAAGTGATGGGGTGGATGAACTTTGTGCTGAATTTCCAGACATTCAGGCCTTTACTGATTCAGTTTATTGTACCATATGTACTGACTCTACTAACACTAACCTTTGTGTGGTGTGTGCTGAGATTTCTGCAGGTTTAGCAGGTGATGGATTTGTTAGCGCAGTGAATGAAGAACGTGTAGAAGTTGAAGCAACACCAGAACCCCTCTCTACCTATTTGCCACCTCCCCCTGCGGAACCACCAGTGATGGAGTTCAAGCCTCTGAATTTTGCACCATGGCCAGTCCAAGAGGTTGAACCCCGATTTTATTGGGAGGACTTTTTTGAGAAAGAGGTCAACCTTGACCCGAGAGGGAGTGAGAAGTCCGCCGCACTTTTCGAAGTCACCATATCTGTCAAGCACTCACCTCCATATCAAAGCTGCAAGTTAGGGGACCATGGAACAAGCTTCCGTCCCTTGTCTATCACGTGGGCTTTATGCTGTAGGCCATGGGATCCGGGAGGATCATACTACAATTTGGGCATTCCGTGGCCACTGTATCACAGACAGTGGGATCCTGGTGGAACCGCTCCATTGAGTTTTATCTAAACCTTTTCCTTTTAATTGCTTTGCTCTGCTTTATTTTAGTTTTGTTTTCTTTTAGCTCCTGAATAATTTGAGAAGATCAGAAGTATTTGTGTGTTGAGTCTTGTGTTGGCAAGTTTGATGGAATTTGATTGAATTTTGCATAGATGGATTGCATGTTAATTGTTGATTGATGATTCCCCTTAGGATTTGAAATTGAAAATTGATCCCCACTTGAACAATTGAAAACTGAACTTTGAGATATTTTATTATGATGGCATGATTTATGATAAGTTTGGGGTGAAGGGAAGCACACACTAGGGATAGAATCTCTGTCAAACAATTTGCAAAAATGTCTAGGTGAGGATTTGAGCCTCCAACATGTTTTAAACTGTGTGAAATCACTTTTAAGTTGCACTTTCCCGAATTTGCTTGAGTCTCTTTATGGTTTGCATGTTTATGTGTTTGCATCAAATGATTTAGGCATTTTCTTTGTAAATAGCTACTTAGCCTAAAATTGAACCAGTCCCTAATGCATGTTCCCTAGTTAGCCCCATTGAGCCTAATTAGCCTATTATTTCTTGATGACCTTATGTTATGAGCCTAAAATATGGAAAAAACCATGTTAACCCGATCTTAGGATTAGGAGAGCATGGAATCTTAGCAAGAGAATGATTGCAAGAAACTAAGTTTGGGGTGGCTACAAGGATATGATGTGTTGTTGGGATTGAGAAAAAGAAAAAATATAATAAAAAGGTTGGAGCCAAAGGCAAGAAAAAAAAAAGAAAAAACATTAAAATAAAAATAAAAAATAATAATAAAAAAATAATAATAAAAAGTGAAAAAAAAAGCATTAGAAGAAAAGGCTGTAGTCACCCAAAGCATAAAGAAAAAAGGAAAAAGGGACTTGAGTGGAAATTCAATGTGTTAAAATGTTCATGCTCTCTTAGTTCCTAGGGACTTAAGCCAGTACCTTTGTATATCCTACCCTTAGCCAGGCCCCATTACAACCTTAAAAAGACCTTTTGATGTTGCATGCATGTTTTCTGTGGGAATCATTTGGAGATGAAAATCAAATTTATGGGAAGTGTTCTTAAAAGTGAAATTGAGTGAAACGTTGTTAGCCTAGACAAAAATTGAGCGATGAGTGAAACACTAAATGCCCTTGTGAGGAAGGCGATTGTTTGAATTTGGTGATCTCCCTCTTGTGTGTAACTTGGATCCCTTGCTTAGATTAATGATTGTTTGAATGATGAAATTCTCAAATGTTTAGAGTGAATGCATGTGGGGATTAATTTGTTTGAAAGGGGGGAACATTGAAGAAAAAATTATTTTGATGGATTGCTTGAATTTGTGCAAAGTTGATTGAATCCCTTAAGCTTGCCATGTTTTGAGTCTTTTTGATTTTTGAGTTGTAGTTTGCTTGGGGACAAGCAAAGTTTAAGTTTGGGGTATTTTGATCAGCCGCTGGCTCATCTAGTTTTATGGCTAGTATGACCGTGGTTTTGTGCTAATTATATCGCATTTTCACCCAAATTAGACTTGATTGTCTTTAAGCAGCATTTTGAGTCTGTAAAATATTTTTAGGTTATTTTAGTTGATTTAGAGTCGAATAAAGCACTTACTGCTATTTCTTGTTTGCAGGTAATAAAAAGAAATAATTCTGGAGTTCTTCGCCCCGTGAGAAGGCATTCGCCTCGCGAACCTGAAGCGTGACTGTTCTAGAAATTGCAAACCTCTCTGTGTCGCCCCGCGAATCCATTCCTCGCCTCGCGAGACTGAAGACCAGAAGCCATGACCTTTCCATTCCTCGCCACGCGAGCCGTACTTCTCCTCGCGAGAAGACCAAAAGTTGCAGAGATTCGTGTCGCGAGACAGTGTTCGCCTCGCGAGCTCGCGCAGAACTCACAGATATAAATTGCTGTTCTATGACAGATTTAAGAGTCTTAGTTTTAGTTTTTAGTCAGAAGTAGTAGTTTATCTTCTTTTCTTAGGTTTACAGTTTTGTGTTTCTTTTGTAATGGAGAGCTAGTCTCCTTTGATTAATCTACTGCGATTGGTTTCTATTGATGCTTGAGGTTTTGTAATTCCTATTTGAATTGCTATTCCTTTTCAATACTGTTCTATATGTTTCTGTTTGCTTAATTCAGATATGTATAGGATTAGTATTGATTTATTTCGATGATTGTATGTTCCTATATTGAATCGCGTTTGCTTAATTCGCGTGTGTTCAATCATGTTCGGTTAGTTCATGAGTGCTTCACCCCGTTTGCTTAATTCGGGAATAGGATCATATGTCTCGTAGTATTGATTTCGCTTGTTAATTGATGCTACAATCGAAAAGGGTTTAGAATCTGCTTAGGGCTTGGAATTTACATGAACCGATGATAGTTGGGAAATCGAGAACAGTAGATTAATCGTTTTTAGCTATTTGATAATCTTTTAAACTGCTCTGTTTTATTGCTCTGTTATTGCTTTGTTTTCTTAATTGCATTCAATTCCAAAACCCCCCCAAAAACTGATTTTTGTGGTAAATAACAAGTCAAGAGTCCTTGTGAGACGATATCCGAGTTGTCTCTCCTAAACTACAGTTTTATAAACCGCTCGCTTTTTGGCGCGTGCGCGACAGCGCGACCACTCTTCCAAATGTCTCTCCCTAAGTGTTACTGGGGGGAAGCTGTTTTAACTGCCACATACTTGATAATCAGGTTACCCTCACGGGTCGTGGATGGTCTTAGTCCTGTTCAACTCATGACTTCTTTCTTTCCTTCTGTACATACTATGAAAAGTCTCTCATGTCGTGTCTTCGATTGTGTTGCCTTTATTCATGTTCATAGTCAACATCGTGGTTAGTTGGATCCTCGGGCTGTCAAATGTATCTTCATAGGATATCCACCAGACAAAAAAGGGTACAAATGTTTATCATCCTCAAAGTCGTCATGTCTATATCTCCATGGATGTCACTTTTCATGAATATGACTCCTTTAACCTCCATCCTCAGCTTCAGGGGTAGAGTGGTCAAGAAGCTGAGTCTCTCGAGTCATCATTTGTTCCTCTTCTGGCTGAACCTATTGAGTCATCGGTCCCACCTCTTATGAAGGAAGTGGCATCATGTTCTGGTACTTCAGAGACGCCTAAAGAACCAGTATCTATTCCAATATCAAATGAGATAAATGGTTTGGATCGATACAAGTAGGTGTATCATCCAAAAAAACCCAACCTGGTCCAACAACAACTTCAGTCACCTGAACCAAGGGTAAGCATTCTTGACTCCAAGCCTTTTAATAGTACTTTACATGATATTTGTGAACCTAACCCTAATGACTTGCCAATAGCCTTGAGAAAAGCCAGAAGAACTTGTGCAAAATACCCTATATCTCATTTTGTGTCCACTAAAAACCTATCAGTGCAACATCAGAGTTTTATCTCAGCAATTGATTCTATCAGAGTCCCCACTTTAGTACAAGAAGCTTTAATGGATAATAACTGGGTTCAAGCCATGCATGAAGAGATGAATGCTTTCAACAAGAATAAGAACTGGGAAATTGTTGAGAAACCGAAGGACAAAAGGATAGTTGGGTGCAGGTGGATTCACACAGTGAAATATCGGTATGATGGCACCTTGGACATGTATAAAGCAAGGCTAGTTGCAAAAGGGTACACTCAGACATATGGGATTGATTATGAGGAGACATTTGCCCCAGTAGCAAAGATGAACACAGTCAGTATCATTCTCTCCTTGGCAGCACACTTTGGATGGGACTTGTACCAATTTGATGTTAAAATGCTTTTCTATATGGCAACTTGGAAGATAAGGTATATATGGACATTCCACCAGGGTATGACCCTACTAGTGGAGGAAATAAGGTGTGCAGATTACGAAAAGCTTTATATGGCCTCAAGCAGTCTCCTCGTGCTTGGTTCGGAAAGGTTCCCCAATGCTATGGTGTCCCTAGGTTATAAACAGAACCAAGGAGATCATACACTTTTTGTGAAATATTCTCAGGGCGGCAAGCTTACACTTCTTTTGATCTATGTAGATGATATGATCATTGTTGGTGATGATGAAGTAGAGAAACAAGTTCTAAGGGACAAACTAGCTGCACAGTTTGAAATAAAAGACTTGGGGAAGCTGAAGTACTTCCTTGGGATAGAGGTTGCCTATTCTAAACAAAGCATCTTTATTTCCCAAAGGAAATATGTGCTGGATCTTCTTAAGGAGATAGGTAAACTGGGCTGCAAAACCTCAGGGGGTCAGATTGAACAAAATCACAGACTTGAAAACAATGGGGAGAGATCAAAGGTGGAAAGGGCACAATATCAGAGACTTGGGGGGAAGCTTATATATTTGTCCCACACCAAACTAGACATAGCCTATGATATCAGTGCGGTTAGCTAGTTTATGCATGATTCCCACTAAAGGCATATGCAAGCGGTGAAAAGAATCCTCCGGTACTTTAAGACGAGTCCATGAAGAGGACTGCTATTTCAAAAGGAGCAGAATTTGTCCTTTGAAACCTACACTGATGCAGACTATGCCGGGTCAATTGTAGGCAGGTGTTCTACCTCCAGTTACTGCATGTTTTTAGGATGAAATTTGGTGACTTGGCGAAGTAAGAAGCTTAATGTGGTTGCAAGGTCAAGTGCAGAGGCAGAATTTTGAGCTATGGCACAGGGAATTTTTGAACTGTTATGGATGAAAATCATACTTGACGACCTCAGAATTAAGTATGAAGCTCCTATGAGGTTACTTTGTGACAATAAGTATGCAATCATCATTGCTCACAATCCGGTGCAACATGATAGGACGAAGCACATAGAGATTGATAGTCATTTTATCAAGGAAAAAATTGATAATGGTCTTATCGCTATAGAGTACATCCCCTCAAAGCACCAATTAGCATATGTATTCACCAAGGGGCTTCTCACTGATCGATTTCAAGACCTTACTTGCAAGCCGGGAATGATAGATATTCACTCACCAGCTTGAGGGGGAGTGGTGGAATATATTGTATTAATTATTTGTAGGACATTATTAGTTTAATGTACAAATCTTGTATTTAATAGCAGTTATTAGGATTATTTCTATTTCCTTTTCTTTAGGATGACATTAAGTGCCATTAGACTATATATTGTAAATCATTCTTGTATATTTTTTTAATCAAGTGAATAATATTCAGAAAATTATTCCGCATTGGTTTCTTTGAAGTATTATAATCAAAGGAAATATTATTAAAGTGAGTACAAGGAGTATCTCTCAACTCATAAACATTACAAAGGTTAAGAAAATTCAGTTAAAACATGAAATTGATACAATATAGCATACTATGCGACCTATCTAAATAAGAGAAAACAACTTGCTGAACCTTAACTACAATCCATGATAAAGATCTAAATTTAATTAAATCTAACAAACTATCCAAGTCAAGAGAGACTACAAAACTGGGTGCCCCAACACCTGCCAAACTAACTTTACCTTTCCCCCTTGAGAGAATTAAGGAGGAAAAAGAAACATGTACTCGAGAGAAACTTTGTGAGGGAGAGACCAAACCCATTCCCTTTCGGAGGCTATTCACGAAACCTTCATGAGAGATCCACAGTGAGGGAGAGTTCCGACCCTTATGCAGTATCAAGGGAGCAACATCGGCTCCAACGGTTTGAACAGAGTAAAAAGAAAACCTTGGAAGGAACAACTTCCTTCTTCGTATCTAATCTCTCAAATGATTTCTGTCAAAATGACTTGTGGAGGGTTTTCTTCAGTTTTTGAAAATGGTAGATGCATATATACCCCCAAAAAGAGATAAGATGGGGAAAAGGTTTGGGTTTGTACGTTATCTACATGTCCAAAATATCAAGGCTCTGGAAAACCAGCTCTCAAATGTTTGGATTGGTACCTATTTTCTACGTGTTAACCTCAACATGTTCAAGCGTGATCAAGGTAGCACGGATGCCACAGAGCACAAGTTTGGGAACAAAAATGAGGTATATACACATGATGACAGAAGGGGTGTCTCTTATGCTAATGTTGTCACAAATGTTGGGTTCGCCAGGAGACCCAATAATTCAAGGGTATTAAATACGCATCCAGATATTGAATGGAAAGGTCTGACTTTCAATGCTACAAAGGAGGACAAGAGGTGGGCTCGGGGATGTTTTATGGGGCATACTCATGACATTGAATTCTCTTCAGGAATCCAGGACAAGTTACATACGACAGGGATTTTCAACGTTTCAGCTATTCCTTTATGGAGAAACCTTGTCCTGTTTTCTGTTGTTGGTGATATTGATCTAGAAAAGAATCTTAATGACGATTCTGTGATTCTGTCCAAATGGTTTGCAAACATTCGATTGTGGTAGCCAGGGTTTGTATCCACAGTAAGGCTGGTATGGGTGAATGTTCTTGGGGTTCCTGCTCATGCTTGGAATGAAGAACTTTTCAAATTGGTTGCCTACATGGTGGAGAAGTTTGGGGCTTTGGATGAAACCACGAAGAAGAAGAAAAGGCTAGATGTTGGGAGGATGCTCATCACAACTTCTTTTCCTGACCGTATCAATAGGAAAGTGGTGGTCAAGATAGACAATATTTGTTTCACAATTTCTTTGATGGAAGAATCTCTCTGTGATCCAACTTGGCGATCTGGTGTGGATAAGGACTTCAGGTGCAGTGAGGAAACTTTTTCGGATGGAAGTGAATCGGTGGGGGACAGCTTCATGGAGGTCCCAGAGATGGTGGTTTCAGGCGGTGGTGGGGTGGACGATGACGAAGCCGTACAGATGTTTATGGTTTCAAATTCGAACGCTAAAAAGCAGAAGGCTCCGGGTGTACGAACTGTCAGGTGGTCTGTCTAGTGTGTAGGCTCAAAAGGTATATCAGATAAAGGGGCTCAAAAGGGGGGTAGGTTAGAAAGAGAGCACAAAAAGGGGCTATACTGTTGCTCATTCTTGCCAAACTCGTTTGCTGGAAGGCTATGCATGTCAAACTGAGTCAGTGGTGGCTGCCAGTACTTGTATAAAAGGTGGAAGGGGGTTTTGTCCGGAGGTCAATAGTCAAGGGGAAAACATCCTAAAAGGTAAATTTCTTGGGCCGATTGGCAAGGGTGGTGGTGCTGGTCTAGCAAAAGGCCCAATTTGTTTAGAAAATTTTAATGGACCTACGCAAGTGCGGATATGAAACTATAAGTACAAGGGTGTGGGAGATATTTGTTCTTTTGGGCTCAACTGTGCATGCAAGGCAAGGAAGCTTGCTGGGCCTTCAGGGGGGAAGCAAAAAGATCAGGCTTGTGTGAGTGGCAGAAAACAGACCAATAAAGGGAGTTTGGGCTTGTGACACCCTCTACCCCGCATATATTCAAAAGCGATAACATATATAAAAAAAGGGAAAGAACACATGTAAATAATATCATAATATTAAAAACCAGGAAAAGATTGCCACATTGTAACATAACGCGGAAAAACCAACACATGTTTATAAAGAAACATAACATAAAAACAAAACCATAGACGAACCCAACCCCAATGTCACACTACAGAGCTGGTATAACCAATCCGGTAAACAACTCGGATAAACAAACTGAAACTAAACATAACTAAACTACTGGCAATGAGAAATCCTAAGTACGAGTCACGGCTCCTCAAAGTCACTCCTCAACTGGCTGCTCACCGACCTCTGCATAAAAGATACATGCCACAAACAAGAAACATAGAGACAGGGAGTAAGAAACATGTATATGAATATAATGGAAAGAAAGCAGTTAGCAAGATGAGCGTATCAAAAAAGCATGTTATAACAAACAACAAATATAACATAACAATTATCAACATACAAACGTGTATGCTATGCAATGTAACTCTGCTCCACTACTCCATTATGCATGTGGATCCAAACTATCTCAGGAAGTCAACTTTAGAGTTACATCTCCATATTGGCCAATAAGCACCAACATCGAGGCACTTCACCTTACCATGGGTGGACCCCTAGGTTAGAAGACACACCTTATTCTCGGAAGCGCCACCGCGGGGGTGCACGATTCACCTAAATCTCGGATGAATCACCGCGGATGGCCGGATCGTCTTACAAGCGGACGACCTCCCTTAGGTTGCACAACCTCCACTAACATCTCCGATGCGTGAATGCATGCTCAACACAACCACCACCTCAGCTTAGGCCACTAGGTTAGCCAAGTTTATCACCATCAACACCTCGACTACTCGGCTATCGAGGATTATCCTTATGGTTTCGTATTTATCTTTTAAACACTCTGGTCGTTCTACACCAGAGATTTCCACCTTGACCATCAAGCATCAAGGCCCACTTGGCCACTCGGCTATCAAGGTACACCATCATTGTTAACACTTTAGCCATCAAGCACTAGAGATTACCACCTTGACCATTGATGAGTGTGATTTCACCTCATCTTTGTCTATCATTTTGCATGCATTTTCATGTAGTTTAGGGATATTTAATTGGATTTTTGGTTATTTTTACTTTGGAACGAGTAAGGCGGTTTTTGTTGTGTTGTTTTACAGAAATCAAGGGTAAAATGCTCAGGATCAACCATGATGGAGTTTGGATGAAGATGGGGCTTGAAAAGTGAAGAAAATGAGCCAAACAGAGCCCATCACGGCCTAGCCGTGATGCCCATCATGGCCATGATCGAGCAAAACTGAAAAGGAAGAAAGACTGAAGTCAGAACTGGTCACGGCCTAGCCGTGATGACCATCACGGCCGTGACCTTTCACCCCCACAAGTCAGAATCTGTCACGGCCTAGTCGTGGTTCCTATCACGGTCTAAAACTTGAAGTCTCGCGACGCGAGAGTGCACTCGCCTCGGGAGAATCTGAAATCTATAGAAGTGCCCAAGGTAGAAGCCGTCACGGCCTGGCCGTGATGGACATCACGACCGTGACGCACATTACTTGGACCTGAAGCAACTGAATTGGATCAGAATTTGAGTTAGATTGGGATTCAAACTTCCCAAATCTATAAATATGGGATAAAGTCAGAGGCTTAGAGGACTTTTGTGCTGCTACTCTTAGGCTATAATTTAGGATCTCTCTTCTTCTCATCCTCTCTTCTCTTAGTTTACTTTCATGTTATTTGTAACCAAGCTTGTCATCACCATGGCAAGGCTTGAGTAGTAGCTTAGTTTCTAGGGATTGGGGCCATGCCCAAGATCTGATTTATGTTGTTAATTTGATGTAATATCTTTGTTAATTTCGATTTTGTTTTAGATCTGATTTCTAGTGTTTGAATCACTCGTAAATTCGGTGGCCACTTGTTTGCGTGTCATAGGCATTCTAAGGAGGAACCTAGCGGTGAACTTAGGTGTCGGATCTATAGAATTAGACTTAGGACTGAAATCACGAGAGTTATAAGCCGTCCTTCGAGGATCAACGAGTTGTCACGAAACGCAAAGGGTCCAATCTGAATTCGAATACCACGAGAGTAGGGGTTGGTTCAATTGGGCACGGTTTTTGTAACCCGAGAGGGAGCTTAAACTATTAGAGGATAAACTCGCCTTCAAGGAAATTTTTATAATTCACAAGGGTAAATCAGATTAGTAACATAAACAGCCTCGTAGGTAACCCAAATCCCTAGGAATCCATTTAGATCCAAAAACCACAAATAGATTTGTTTTCTGTTTTATTTATCTCTTAATTCAAATTCAAAACCTTTTTAAAATATCAAATCCTTTTTCAAATCTTTTTATATAGTCCAGATTTACCAAATTGAAAATTAGTTGTGATTCGATATCACAGTCTCTGTGGGATCGATATCTTTTATTACTTGGCGACAATCTGGTACACTTGCCGGAATCGCACGTGCGCTCACTGTTGGGAATTTGCGTATAAAACAAAATAACGCAGTGGAAAAAAATTCCCATCGAAGGATCCTTGCGAATGGTCATGATTCATGGTTAGAAGATTTACTTCTTGAAGCGATGACAATTGATTGAAATCGTCTATCACGAACACCGCACGAACGATGTCTCTAAGGTATCCACACGAGTAGATCCCGTGAATGTCCAATGTCACGAACACGAAGCGTCTCTGCCTCACAGTGCTAGCTTCGAAAGCTGAGACCTGCTGCTCACTGTCACTCTCTATGTGCGTCTAGGGTAAAAACCGTGTAGGCACAATAGCTTAAGTGGTCTACTTATAGTAGCACCTCCTTAAGTGAGTTAGTGAGCAGCGTTTGACCTAAGCCCCATGTACTATGCGCTAGGCCCAATAGAAGAGTCCAACTCTCCTTTTAATGCTTCTTTTGATCCGCTCTTATGTGTGTGACCCTATAGGTTCCCAAAACGTTAGTAGTAATATTAAATCCCATTTAATATTACAAACAGTGAGCGGTATCTAGCAACACATCACTGCCACCTAAGTAGTGAGAAAGTCAGTGATTTGATGAAACCTTTCTGTGACAAATATTCATGTGCATTATTATCCCTTTGTCCATATATCTATATTGAACACAAGACATAGAATGTGTCACCCTTGTATGGTTCAATATCATGTTCCCTGATACTTGAGTAGACTTAACAACAAATGAGGTCAATATCTCATATTGACTCATTCAGCACGGCCATGCATTTTACAGTCTCACTCTATCAAGTGGCCCATGAATATTACTCTGTTATGCAGGAGGGACAAATTCCATCTAGGTCACTCACATCCCTCTACATGGATCGTGGTATGCCCAATGACCGTCTTTATAATCATCCTATTACAGATGACGTTTGACGATATTAAAGCACACGACTCCTCATGTAGGGATCGTAGCGATTTCATGTCGAAGGATTGCATACATCATTGTTACTATGAGAACTACTTATGACACTCACATAACGCTCCATGTAGTGTTCTCATGGTGGGTCAATCCAGTACATCATTACTCTAATGTGTACCTATGTGGCGACTCGATATCTCATATCCATGACCCGTGAGATATGGTCATCAGTCTGCACACATAATAGTCTCAATGCATTATTATTGTCCTTATTAATAAAATACTTGACTACGGATATTTAAGAATAGGATTTCATTGTTCAATAGTGTCTCACGATCAAGTCATGTACTTGATATTCTATTAAACTGAAATTTCTATTCTAAGGACTTTATTATGTTTAAACAAGTAACACAATAAACTGGAATGCATCATATCATATATATATAATGGCAAGATACAAATGTAAGTCTAAGAAATACACTGGCCTCTAGGGCTTACACCAACAATCTCCCACTAGAACTAGAGCCAATCAGGCATAAATCTAATGCCCATCGATCTAGTGTGACCTTCGTGCTTCTGTTGAGCAAGAGGTTTCGTAAGTGGGTCAGCAACGTTATCAAGTGTTGGTACTCTGCATATTTTCACATATCCTCTATCGATAATCTCTCGAATGAGATGGAAGCGCCTAAGTATATGTTTGGATCGCTGATGAGATCTTGGTTCCTTAGCTTGTGCAATGGTCCCATTGTTATCACAATAGAGATCAATGGGGTCCACAATACTAGGAACTGTACCAAGCTCAGCAATGAACTTCCTTATCCAAACAGCCTCCTTTGCTGCATTGGAGGCGGTAATATACTCAGCCTCTGTAGTAGAATCGGCGACTGTCTCTTGCTTGGAACTCTTCCAGCTCACCGCCCCGCCATTCAGGCAGAACACATAACCAGATTGTGATATGGAATCATCCTTATCGGTTTGGAAGCTAGCATCGGCGTAACCTTTTACAGCAAGCTCTTCCTCGCCTCCATATACCAAGAACGAATCCTTAGTTCTTCTCAAGTACTTAAGGATGTTCTTGACAGCAGACCAGTGACTTTCACCGGGATCAGACTGGTACCTGCTCGTTATGCTTAAAGCATACGATACATCTGGTCGAGTACATAACATGGCATACATGATAGATCCAATTGCGGATGCATATGGAATCTTACTCATTCGATCCCTTTCTTCTTGAGTGGAAGTGGATTGTGCCTTTGATAGACATATACCATGTGACATAGGCAAGAGTCCTTTCTTGGATTCATGCATGTTAAAGCGTCTCAACACTTTGTCTATGTATGTACTCTGACTTAGGCCAAGCAATTTCAGTGATCTATCCCTATAGATCCTGATTCCCAATACATAGGTAGCTTCACCCAAATCTTTCATAGAGAAGCAATTCCCTAACCATGTCTTTACATTTTTTTAGTATAGGGATGTCATTTCCAATGAGTAATATGTCATCTACATATAACACCAGAAAAACAACAATGCTCCCACTAACCTTCTTGTAGACACAAGGTTCATCTTCATTTTTGATGAATCCGTCTTTGTCTTACAAACATCATCAAAATGAAGGTTCCAACTTCTGGAAGCTTGCTTCAATCCATAGATTGATCGCTGCAATTTGCATACCTTTCCGGCATCCTCTGAAATGTCAAAGCCTTCAGGTTGTGTCATGTACACATCCTCAAGAAGCTTTCCATTAAGGAAAGCAGTTTTGACATCCATATGCCATATCTCATAATCATGGTATGTAGCGATAGCTAGTAAGATCCGGACGGATTTAAGCATCGCAACAGGCGAAAAGGTCTCATCATAGTCGACACCATGAATTTGCTTGAAACCCTTAGCGACCAATCACGCCTTAAAGGTGTGTACCTTACCATCCATGTCAGTTTTCTTTTTGAAAACCCACTTGCACCCTATGGGTTTTACCCTTCCGGGTGGCTCTACCAAGGTCCATACCTGGTTGGTGTACATGGAATCCATCTCGATTTCATGGCCTCAAGCCACTTCTCGGATTCTGGGGCGATGATGGCCTCCGGTAAGTCACGAGGCTCATATTGATCCATGAGCAATACATCACCTTGTGGAGTCATGAGAAATCCATATCTCTCGGTGGTGACGTATCCTGTTAGACCTACGCTGGTCTTGTGCTCTTTGGAGCAGGTTGTTCCTCCACAACATTTTGTGAAGGTTGCTCCTGTTCCACCAATGGTAGGTCACTACTCTCTGTGATTCTTGAATTTCTTCAAGTTCTATCTTCGTCCCACTGGTTCCTATGGAGATAAACTCCTTTTCTAGGAATACTCCAGTCCGTGCGACAAACACTTTGCCTTCGGAAGGATTATAGAAATAGTACCTTTTGGTTTCTTTGGGATACCCCACAAAGAAGCATTTATCAGATTTGGGATCAAGCTTATTAGAAACTTGACGTTTTACATATGCTTCACAACCCCAAATCTTCATAAAAGACATGCTGGGTCGTCTACCAGTCCATATCTCATATGGTGTCTTTTCTACCGTTTTGGATGGAACACGATTAAGTGTTAAAGCTGCTGTCAATAGAGCATGTCCCCAGAAAGAGTTTGGAAGGTTTGCATGACTCATCATAGACCGAACCATGTCTAACAAGGTTCGATTTCTCCTCTCAGAAACACCATTCCATTGTGGTGTTCCAGGTGGAGTGAGTTGAGATAAAATTCCACACTCTCTCAGATGATCATCAAACTCTAGGCTCAAATATTCACCACCTCGATCTGATCGAAGAGTTTTAATATTTTTACCAAGTTGGTTTTGTACCTCATTTTTGAATTCCTTGAACTTTTCAAAGGATTTCGATTTATGTTTCATAAGATACACAAATCCATATCTACTGAAATCATCAGTGAATGTGATGAAGTACTGAAAACCACCTCTAGCTAATGTGTTTAGGGGTCCGCATACATCGCTATGTATAAGACCCACTACTAGAAATCCATCTTTTTCGGACGGATTTTCGGACGGAAATTGGACAAATTTCGGACGGATTTCGGACGGATAATTCATTTCGGACGGATTTCGGACGTAATGACATCCGTCCGAAAAAGCCCCGTGGGAAATTAGAAAATCCGTCCCAAATTCCGTCCGAAAATATTTACGGACGGATTTCGGACAACGTGGAATCCGGAATGTGGTTGTTTTTCGGACGGATTTCGGACGGATTTATTTTTATTTTCGGACGGATTCTGTGATTTTGTTGGTTATTTTTCGGACGGATTTCGGACGGATTCTGTGATTTTGTTTGTTATTTTTCGGACGGATTTCGGACGAATTTATTTTTATTTTCGGACGGATTTCGGACGGATGTTGTGATTTTGTTGGTTATTTTTCGGACGGATTTCGGACGGATTTATTTTTGTTTTCGGACGGATTTGGGACGGAATGCTGTGATTTTGTTGGTTATTTTTCGTACGGATTTCGGACGGATTTATTTTTGTTTTCGGACGGATTTGGGACGGAATGCTGTGATTTTGTTGGTTATTTTTCGGACGGATTTATTTTTGTTTTCGGACGAATTTCCCACGGAAGAATCAAAAGTCAGAATCTGTCACGGCAGTGACATGTTAACTGAGTCAGACCCCTTATAAGCAGAATCTGTCACGGCCAGGCCGTGATACCTGTCACGGCCAGGCCGTGATACCCATCACGGCCGTGACAGACCATTTAGTGAAACAACATTCAAGGCAGAAGCTGTCACAGCCAGGCCGTGATGTTCATCACGACCGTGACAGATCACTTCATTTACATTACAGTTTCACTATCTATGCGAATTATATGGCACCGATCACTAACATTTGCAGTTTCACATTCAATCACAAAATCATGAATTTGACTATTGTTACAAAATACAGTCTTGGTACCATACAACTTCTAAAAATCAAATACCAATTGCTGCATGCAATCCAAAAGTCATGACTTAAAAACTATCAGAAGATCAAACCTTTGTGAACTGTTAAGGTCATGTAATGAACCAAAAAGTTGAGGAATCTGAGAATCCAGCCTCTCCAAATTTGCTGACATTTTTCCTTTAGAAGTAGAATGACCTGCATCAATGGAGATGCCCCCACGATACACCTGAAAGATTTATATCCAACAATTCAGTAAAAGAATGAACCTTTCCATCAACCTAGCAAGTCAATTAATTAACAAACAGAAATAAGTGCACACATGTGTTCAACTGTACTCTAGAACCCCAAAAGAACTGAGCCGAGAAAGAAGCCCATGTGATCTATACTGTTTAGTATAGCCGTCTGAGCAAATATACATGCTACAAATCAGTAAGATAAATGGTACTTCCAATAGTTGGAAAGTGCAATCTAATTGTTTATCAATTAAAAAGTGCTAAATGCTTAGGACATATTTTATCTGCCAGCATTGTTAACAGCCAAAAACCATAATTAGAAGGCTATTTATTAATTATTGGCATTTAAATTGATGCGACTAGCAGAAAGTACAAATAATAAAAATTATCAAGAGATTTTTCCAGCAAACCCTCAAATTGTTTGGATCTTTATTGCTAGCAAACCCTCAAATTGTTTGAATCTTTATCTAACTCATGTCCGTTCATAATTCCTAGGCCTAAGCATACACTACACTTTAGTTCAAAGGATAGTCAAATGTTGAGGCTAAACAAAAAATCTGCAATGCACAAGAGTATTAGGATAGCCAAAAGAACCAACATTATTTCCACTACACACACACAAAACAAACGACACACAAACAATCAATATTGGAATCTTTAAATTTGATAAAGATTAAAGAACAGAAGATTCGGTGAATAAGAGAGAAAAGGTTGAAACAGGTAAGTTGCACTGAATATAACAAACATTATCCAATGATAATGAATCTTCAAATAGTACAAAACATATCGTGAGTAAAACATGGCCTTGAATGTACACTACACATTGCAACTCATAAAAGGCAATCAACTAAAACTAAATCATGTCCCCCAATAACATAAAGTACACCCATCATCTCCCAAAGAGATATTTATAAAATTTACATTCTTATAATCTAATTCATCAAGAAAAACTATTTCCACAAAAGGAGGATGAAATTCTCGGAATACCTGTATAGTAGCAAAGGTCACAAGATCCAAAAGTGTGTTAGTAGTGTAACTATTGGATTGCAATATGAATCGTCCAGGCTCCACATCCATCGAGCTCCTTGACCAGAATGCAAAGGTAGATGAATCAAATTTATGCATAAATAAAATAGAAACATATTATATTGAGACTAGTTACAAAAATTAATTTTGAAGAAATAGTCAAAATGTCAATAAGGAAGCTAACAAACTTACTTCACATCTTGTTGTGTTGTCAAGAGGATATATTCTCAATGTTCGACTGGTATTTGGATCTAACATACGAATTCCATCCAAACCAATCTGAAAGGATAAACATTGAGAAAATCACTAATCGGAAATGTGCAGACCACATAAAGGATAAACAATTGAAAGGTTTGTGAATGCAAAATAAATAAAAGAGAACTGCTAGAGAGCCGGGAGGCTCCTAGACCGGTTGATTTATCTCCCAGGAGGTGAGCAAATCGGCTGTAGAAAAAGATCAACACCATAGAAAACGAAGACAACCTTTACTGCACATAACAGAGAAACACATACCAGACAACAATCTCCAAGACTTGCCGCCTCTGTTAAGAAGGGAAACACTAATTCACAGTCCCAATTTCATAAAACAAGATTTAATTTTAAGCTAAAAATCACTTTTCTGTGTTCATATGTTTTCAATAAAATAGTTTTCCAAAACATAAGCTATGACGTATGTCACGACTCCTCACCTAAGCCTTGATCGGCACACAGACTTACTATCACAGCCTGACAAGCCTATTTAATTTAGAGAATATACTTGAATAAAATCTAGTATTTTTACGAAAATTTTGACAGAGTCTCCTCTATAATTCGGACATCCCAGGTAAAAGAACACCAAGGAGGTAAGGGCAGAAGCTGTCAACTAAAAAAATTGAATGACATCTATAATAGCCGCATGGGTCATTGGAGAAACAATCATTTAATTTTTTAAAAATTAATCTATAGAGAAAATACAAATCTATTTTAGACATTTTTCCATAAGAATTTCAATATAAAGTACATTTATCTACTTATACTAAAATTACTAGTTGGTAACCCGATGCACACCACTGGTCAAATTCTACACTTTTTTAACTTTATGTAAACTACTTTGATGCTACATTTTCTGTGAAGATGGGAAGAAATAAGGTCAAGGTAGATAAGTTTTCTATTCTACACACTATTTCTAATGAGATCTTCTCAAGTGAAACATGATCCTCAAAAGTAATATATCAAGTTTTTGAAACTACTGATAGTCACTTGTAGAACTACTTACAAGATTTTCAGTTTTTCCGTTGTCCCAATATATTCTGCCAGTCTGGGATCTTTCCTATAATCAAGCATTTTCTCAGTATCCTGCATATGGTGTCCAAGTAAAATATAGGTTAATTAAAAAAATACTTTAAGTGAAAGAGAAAGTGGTCAAGTCATTGAACTCACAGTATCTTCAAGGATCTCATATTACTTGGTAAAGGGAAAGTATATCCTCTGCTACCTTTTTAGGTCAGTTGTGCTCCTAAGTATCAAAGAATAAACAAAACAATCTCATTGACATGAGAAGGTGTAAAAATACCTTTTTAGCCTAAATACAATTTGGGGAAAACTCATTTTAATTAAAGAATAATGAAATTGGTTTAGGGAAACACTAATTCACAGTCCTAATTTCATAAAACAAACTTAAATTTCAAGATTAAAATCTGAAATCAAGGGGTTAGGGTTAGGGTTTCAAAATCAATTTGGGGTTTCTTGAAACTAGGCAAAGTGAAATGAGAAAATCACTCACCCAACTAAGAGGAAGGAGACATGGTGGCTGAAGGTGTTTCCGTCGCGGTGGCTTATGGTGGCGGCGGCAGGCGTGTGACACAGCGGAGGAACAAAATGGAGCGAACGTGCGGAACAGGGAGGACGCGGTTCAGGTCCGCTTCTTCGCCCTGATGCGATCGAACGACGATCGGAGGTGAGCAGGACGGCGGAGCTTCGTTTCCATGGCGGTGTATGGCGGCGCAATTGGAGCGAACATGAACCAGAAGGAGCTGCGTCGTGTGGTCGTCTTCTCCACGTCGTGTGGCGGTAGGAGGTCCTCTTACGTGGTGGTGTGCAGCTGGTTTGGTGAGAAGGAGGAGGAAGAGAAATTTTATGGAGATGAGAGTCTGAAACATGAAGAAGTAAGAACGAAAAAAGAAAGAAAGAAGAAGGGTCTGGACGTGTGGAAGAGAAAAGAAAGAAAATAAATAGAAAAGGAAAGAAAGAGAGTGGGAGACGTCGAGTATAAAAGGGAGAGGATAGAGGATTTTTATTATTTTTGTACTAGTGGGTATAAAATGAGTGATAAATATTAGGCCTAAAATAAACATGTTTTTAGTTTTTGAATCTAAAAATAAAGATTGATAAAAATATGATTTCGAAATTCAAGTTAGAGTAAAGATTAATAATTGAACTGATCAACTAAGAAAATACTCGGTCCAAAATTTAATCTCCGATTAAAGTCAAACCAGTTTATTTTCAACTCTAAAATTAAATAGGATGAAAATATGAAAATACTTTTCTCTTAATCATATTATTTAAAATATTTTTCTGTACTGGTAATGATAGTGACAATAATGTAAATTATTGTCTAATAAGCGTGCATTCACTGAAATAAGTCAGTGCTAACGTACCCAATAAAATAATTTGAAGAGAGTAATTTAATTACTCAAACTAAACCACATAACAAAATAAACTTAAACATCCAAATAAAATAATTAATCATAGGTGTAAAAACTAGGGTGTTACAGATTGCTTCTCCACATTATCAATCAAAATGCTATAGGTTGCATCTGGACAGAGGATAAATGTGTAGACATCAGTTAGTTGGCAAGTCTCACAAGGAACATCCTTCTTTATCAAGTGGTTTCTCTCACGGTTGGAGCTTACGCTTCACAATACCCTTTTAGGAAACTTTGTTTTGATTAAAGGATCATGAAAGAGAACTTGGGAATCATCAATTAAAAACGCTAGGGCCCCATTAGGATCAAACCAGTCCATTTGGGCTCCATTAGAATCAAAGAAGTACAAATTGGCCCAGTTAGGTCGTATATGACCTAAAAAGTCGATTTGGGCTCTATTAGGATCAAACAAGTCCATTTAGGCTTCATTAGGACCATAGAATTTCAATTGGGTCGATCGGGGCAATTGGCCCAATTAGGTCCTAACAAGTCAAATTGGGCTCTATTAGGATCAAAACAGTCCATTTGGGCTCCATTAGGATCAAAGAAGTACAAATTGGCCCAGTTAGGTCGTATATGACCTAACAAGTCGATTTGGGCTCTATTAGGATCAAACAAGTCCATTTAGGCTTCATTAGGACCATAGAAGTTCAATTGGGCCGATCGGGGCAATTGGCCTAATTAGGTCCTAACAAGTCAATTTGGGCTCTATTAGGATCAAACCAGTCCATTTGGGCTCCATTAGGATCAAAGAAGTACAACTTGACCCAGTTTGGTCGTATATGACCTAAAAAGTCGATTTGGGCTCTATTAGGATCAAACAAGTCCATTTAGGCTTCATTAGGACCATAGAAGTTCAATTGGGCCGATCGGGGCAATTGGCCCAATTAGGTCCTAACAAGTCAATTTGGGCTCTATTAGGATCAAACCAGTCCATTTGGGCTCCATTAGGATCAAAGAAGTACAAATTGGCCCAGTTAGGTCGTTTATGACCTAAAAAGTCGATTTGGGCTCTATTAGGATCAAACAAGTCCATTTAGGCTTCATTAGGACCATAGAAGTTCAATTGGGCCGATCATGGCAATCGGCCCAATTAGGTCCTAACAAGTCAATTTGGGCTCTATTAGGATCAAACCAGTCCATTTGGGCTCCATTAGGATCAAAGAAGTACAAATTGGCCCAGTTAGGTCATATATGACCTAAAAAGTCGATTTGGGCTCTATTAGGATCAAACAAGTCCATTTAGGCTTCATTAGGACCATAGAAGTTCAATTGGGCCGATCGGGGCAATTGGCCCAATTAGGTCCTAACAAGTCAATTTGGGCTCTATTAGGATCAAACCAGTCCTTTTGGGCTCCATTAGGATCAAAGAAGTACAAATTGGCCCAGTTAGGTCGTGTATGACCTAAAAAGTCGATTTGGGATCTACTAGGATCAAACAAGTCCATTTAGGCTTCATTAGGACCATAGAAGTTCAAATGGGCCGATCGGGACAATTGGCCCAATTAGGTCCTAACAAGTCAATTTGGGCTCTATTAGGATCAAACCAGTCCATTTGGGCTCCATTAGGATCAAAGAAGTACATATTGACCCAGTTAGGTCGTATATGACCTAAAAAGTCGATTTGGGCTCTATTAGGATCAAACAAGTCCATTTAGGCTTCATTAGCACCATAGAAGTTCAATTGGGCCGATCGGGGCAATTGGCCCAATTAGGTCCTAACAAGTCAATTTGGGCTCTATTAGGATCAAACCAGTTCATTTGGGCTCCATTAGGATCAAAGAAGTACAAATTGGCCCAGTTAGGTCGTTTATGACCTAAAAAGTCGATTTGGGCTCTATTACGATCAAACAAGTCCATTTAGGCTTCATTAGCACCATAGAAGTTCAATTGGGCCGATCGGGTCAATTGGCCCAATTAAGTCCTAACAAGTCAAATTGGGCTCTATTAGGATCAAACCAGTCCATTTGGGCTCCATTAGGATCAAAGAAGTACAAATTGGCCCAGTTAGGTCGTATATGACCTAAAAAGTCGATTTGGGCTCTATTAGGATCAAACAAGTCCATTAAGGCTTCATTAGGACCATAGAAGTTCAATTGGACCGATCGGGGCAATCGGCCCAATTAGGTCCTAACAAGTCAAATTGGGCTCTATTAGGATCAAACCAGTCCTTTTGGGCTCCATTAGGATCAAAGAAGTAAAAATTGGCCCAGTTAGGTCGTGTATGACCTAAAAAGTCGATTTGGGCTCTATTAGGATCAAACAAGTCCATTTAGGCTTCATTAGGACCATAGAAGTTCAATTGGGCCGATCGGGGCAATTGGCCTAATTAGGTCCTAACAAGTCAATTTGGGCTCTATTAGGATCAAACCAGTCCATTTGGGCTCCATTAGGATCAAAGAAGTACAACTTGACCCAGTTTGGTCGTATATGACCTAAAAAGTCGATTTGGGCTCTATTAGGATCAAACAAGTCCATTTAGGCTTCATTAGGACCATAGAAGTTCAATTGGGCCGATCGGGGCAATTGGCCCAATTAGGTCCTAACAAGTCAATTTGGGCTCTATTAGGATCAAACCAGTCCATTTGGGCTCCATTAGGATCAAAGAAGTACAAATTGGCCCAGTTAGGTCGTTTATGACCTAAAAAGTCGATTTGGGCTCTATTAGGATCAAACAAGTCCATTTAGGTTTCATTAGGACCATAGAAGTTCAATTGGGCCGATCATGGCAATCGGCCCAATTAGGTCCTAACAAGTCAATTTGGGCTCTATTAGGATCAAACCAGTCCATTTGGGCTCCATTAGGATCAAAGAAGTACAAATTGGCCCAGTTAGGTCATATATGACCTAAAAAGTCGATTTGGGCTCTATTAGGATCAAACAAGTCCATTTAGGCTTCATTAGGACCATAGAAGTTCAATTGGGCCGATCGGGGCAATTGGCCCAATTAGGTCCTAACAAGCCAATTTGGGCTCTATTAGGATCAAACCAGTCCTTTTGGGCTCCATTAGGATCAAAGAAGTACAAATTGGCCCAGTTAGGTCGTGTATGACCTAAAAAGTCGATTTGGGATCTATTAGGATCAAACAAGTCCATTTAGGCTTCATTAGGACCATAGAAGTTCAAATGGGCCGATCGGGACAATTGGCCCAATTAGGTCCTAACAAGTCAATTTGGGCTCTATTAGGATCAAACCAGTCCATTTGGGCTCCATTAGGATCAAAGAAGTACATATTGACCCAGTTAGGTCGTATATGACCTAAAAAGTCGATTTGGGCTCTATTAGGATCAAACAAGTCCATTTAGGCTTCATTAGCACCATAGAAGTTCAATTGGGCCGATCGGGGCAATTGGCCCAATTAGGTCCTAACAAGTCAATTTGGGCTCTATTAGGATCAAACCAGTTCATTTGGGCTCCATTAGGATCAAAGAAGTACAAATTGGCCCCGTTAGGTCGTTTATGACCTAAAAAGTCGATTTGGGCTCTATTACGATCAAACAAGTCCATTTAGGCTTCATTAGCACCATAGAAGTTCAATTGGGCCGATCGGGTCAATTGGCCCAATTAAGTCCTAACAAGTCAAATTGGGCTCTATTAGGATCAAACCAGTCCATTTGGGCTCCATTAGGATCAAAGAAGTACAAATTGGCCCAGTTAGGTCGTATATGACCTAAAAAGTCGATTTGGGCTCTATTAGGATCAAACAAGTCCATTAAGGCTTCATTAGGACCATAGAAGTTCAATTGGACCGATCGGGGCAATCGGCCCAATTAGGTCCTAACAAGTCAAATTGGGCTCTATTAGGATCAAACCAGTCCTTTTGGGCTCCATTAGGATCAAAGAAGTACAAATTGGCCCAGTTAGGTCGTGTATGACCTAAAAAGTCGATTTGGGCTCTATTAGGATCAAACAAGTCCATTTAGGCTTCATTAGGACCATAGAAGTTCAATTGGGCCGAACGGGGCAATTGGCCCAATTAGGTCCTAACAAGTCAATTTGGGCTCTATTAGGATCAAACCAGTCCATTTGGGCTCCATTTGGATCAAAGAAGTACAAATTGGCCCAGTTAGGTCGTTTATGACCTAAAAAGTCGGTTTGGGGTCTATTACGTTCAAACAAGTCCATTTAGGCTTCATTAGGACCATAGAAGTTCAATTGGGCCGATCGGGGCAATTGGCCCAATTAGGTCCTAACAAGTCAATTTGGGCTCTATTAGGATCAAACCAGTCCATTTGGGCTCCATTAGGATCAAAGAAGTACAAATTGGCCCAGTTTGGTCGTATATGACCTAAAAAGTCGATTTGGGCTCTATTAGGATCAAACAAGTCCATTTAGGCTTCATTAGGACCATAGAAGTTCAAATGGGCCGATCGGGGCAATTGGTCCAATTAGGTCCTAACAAGTCAATTTGGGCTCTATTAGGATCAAACCAGTCCATTTGACCTCCATTTGGATCAAAGAATTACAAATTGGCCCAGTTAGGTCGTTTATGACCTAAAAAGTCGATTTGGGCTCTATTACGTTCAAACAAGTCCATTTAGGCTTCATTAGGACCATAGAAGTTCAATTGGGTCGATCGGGGCAATTGGCCCAATTAGGTCCTAACAAGTCAAATTGGGCTCTATTAGGATCAAACCAGTCCATTTGGGCTCCATTAGGATCAAAGAAGTACAAATTGGCCTAGTTAGGTCGTATATGACCTAAAAAGTCGATTTGGGCTCTATTAGGATCAAACAAGTCCATTTAGGCTTCATTAGGACCATAGAAGTTCAATTGGGCCGATCGGGGCAATTGGTCCAATTAGGTCCTAACAAGTCAATTTTGGCTCTATTAGTATCAAACCAGTTCATTTAGGTTCTATTAGGATCAAACAATTGTACTTCTTGTTTACTGTACTTCATAAATCTTGTTAGAAATATAAATCTTATTTAGTTCACTTCATAAATCTTGTCTACTTTTAAATTTATTAAGATCAAATAGTTTAATCATATTTATAAGATAAATTATTTAATATTTTTTTAAGGATAATATAAGATAAATTAAGGAAATATAAAAAATAACAAAATCCGTCCGAAATTTTCGGACGGATCAAGGAAAATATACAAAATAACACAATCCATCCGAAATTTTCGGACGGATAATGGAAAATATAAGAATTAACGAAATCCGTCCGAAAATTTCGGACGATTTCGGACGGATCATGGAAAATATAAGAATCAACGAAATCCGTCCGAAATTTTCGGAAGGATTTCGTACGGATCAAGGAAAATATAAGAATCAACGAAATCCGTCCGAAATCCGTCCGAAATTTTCGGACGGATTTCGGACGGATCAAGGAAAATATAAGAATCAACGAAATCCGTCCGAAATCCGTGATCATGGAAAATATAAGAATTAACGAAATCCGTCCGAAAATTTCGGACGGATTTCGGACGGATCATGGAAAATATAAGAATTAACGAAATCCGTCCGAAATCCATTCAAAAAATTCGGACGAATTTCGGACGGATCAAGGAAAATATAAGAATCCGTCCGAAATTTCGGACGGATTTTGGACGGATCATGGAAAATATAAGAATTAACGAAATCCGTCCGAAATCCATCCGAAATTTTCGGGAAATTTCAGACTGAAAAATTTCCGTCCGAAAATTCCGTCCGAAAAATCAATTTTTCTAGTAGTGACCCAAAAGATCGTTAGCTCTTTCACCTTTTCCGGTGAATGGAGCTTTAGTCATCTTTCCCAATAAACAAGACTCACATATCTCATATGATTCATAATCAAATGAGTCCAAGAGTCCATCTTTATGGAGCTTCGAAATGCGCTTCTCATTTATATGGCCTAAACGACAATGCCAAAGATAAGACGGGTTCAACTCATTTGGTTTGAACCTCTTAGTATTTATGTTATAGATGGGCATTTCAAGATCAAGGACATAAAGCCCATTACTCATATGTGCACTAGCATAGAAAATATCATCCAAATAAATAGAACAACTTTTGTTCTTTATCATAAAAGAAAAACCAATCTTGTCCAAACAAGAAACGGAAATGATATTCCTGCTAATTGCAGGCACAAAATAACAGTTCTCTAATCTGAATAGTAAGCCCAAAGTGGGCAAAGTCAATACATAAGTCCCTACAACTAAAGCAACAAACTTTGCTCCATTTCCAACTCGTAGGTTGACTTCACCCTTTGCCAATGGTCTACTCCTGTTTAGATCCTGCACATTTGTACAAATGTGAGAACCACATCCAAGATCTAATACCCATGATGCGAAGTAGATAAATTGACTTCTATAACAAACACACCTGAAATGGAAGTCTCACTTCCCTTCTTCTTCTTGATTTCTTCCGGGTATTTTTGGGCGCTCCTCTTCCAATGTCCTATCCGACCACAATGGAAGCAATTTCCTTCCTTAGCCACACCACCCACAAAGCTTCAAGCCGAAGCACTAGGCTTGATCTTGTTGATGGCCTTGCCCTTGCCCTTGCCCTTTTGTTTGTGCGTGGGCTTCTTGGGCTGCTTCTTGCTATTTCCAGCTGGACCATCAAAATGGCCTTCCCTTTTCCTTTGTTAATATTTTGTTCAGCAGTTCTCAACATGCTCAACAATTCGGGAAAGGTTTGTCAAGATCATTCATATTATAGTTCATGACAAACTGACTATAGCTCTCGTGCAACGATTGCAGAACTAAGTCGGTGGCCAACTCTTGGCCTAAAGGAAATCCCAGTCTCTCGAGATTCTCAATGTACCCGATCATCTGGAGTACATGAGGACTCACAGGGCTTCCTTCTGCCAATTTACACTGGAAAAAGGCTCTGGAAACTTCGAACCGCTCATGCCTTGCTTGCTCTTGGTAGAGCAGCTTGAGGTGCACGATCATATCGTATGCCTCCATGGTCTCATGTTGCTTTTGCAGCTCAGAGGTCATGGTAGCAAGCATAAGACAACCGACGTCTAAGGCATCATCCTGATGCTTCTTATAAGCATCCCTGTCAGCCCTAGGAGCACTTGAAGCCGGTGGCTCCTCAGGAATAGGCTCCTCAAGAACATACAGTTTTTTCTCATGTTTGAGGACAATCCTCAAGTTTCTGTACCAGTCCAGAAAATTTGTTCCGGATAGTTTGTCCTTCTCAAGGACGGATCGCAATGACAGATTACTTGATGTGTTTGATGCCATGGTAATCTACAGAGATAAGTATGCAAAATATAAGTATCATGCCATGAAGTTATTTAATAAGGTCTTTAATTAAATACGCCTCCCACTATTTTACTCAAAACAATGACCCTCATCATTGATTCGGAAAATCCTGTTGGAAGATTTTCTAGTGGGCAAGATCCATATTTCACCTTGCTTTAAGTCAGCTTTGGCTGATCACTCAAAATTCGGTTATATAGGTAGGAAACACTTTCCGATTGAATCTCATGCAACTCTTGGACAGTTGGGTGAATAACTCTTATTCTAATCCATCACATGGACTAAAGCCCAACTTTTAAGCCTCTAAGCCTTTCAATCATATTGAAGTTGGCTTAGTTAAGTCAGACCCAATGGATAGCAGTTGAACATTACATTTGTCCCATCGCGTCTTACTAGTATAGATAAAGGTACCCCGCTTTGGCGGACCCACACTTAATCGATCATAGTCTTGACGAGTGCCATGCATTGGAAGACCTTTAAATGTGACTTAATATTTCCTTTTGAGGGATTTGATTAAAATTTGATCTCATCATTTGTTAAACTCTTTAACTTACTATTTACTTATATGCATCTCATACATATATTAGTTAAACCCCTTTTAACATACTATATACATACATGCATCTCATACACATATAAGGCAAATAAATGTGATATGGTTATGGCCCCTAACGCATTGATTCTCCCAATCCAATGAGAGAATCTAAACTGAAACCTAGGAGCGTCCAGGCTTCTCCAAGCATGATCTCCCACAGGATAACGTCTTCTTGTCTCCATCATTACATTACATAAACAGAAACCTCATTTTACATATGAGGGGAGTGAGATGAGAAAAGAATATACATATGGAATATAAGAGAAAGGCACGGCACGTAGGCCGTATTTCAAAATATAAACCAAAAGATTAAAGGACTAAGGCCATAACCATTCACCATACATTACCAAATAAATAGTAACAACCAATAATAATACACAATTATTATTATTATTATTATTTTTTAATTAGAGATTTCAAAATCTGAATTTTGAAAACATAACATCTATATAATAAATCACATTTATTGTAATTGATGTTACTATAAATCACATTTATTGTAATTGATGTTACTATAAATCACATTTATTGTAATTGATGTTATTATTAAATGGTGACATAAAAGATTTCAAAAATTGAATTTCGAAATAACACACTACGCAGAGGTAGCACGGGGTTCCCTGTTCCTTGGCGGCTAGGGCTTCAACCTCTCAACCCTAAAACCGCAAGACCCGTGAACACTTCACGCTGCAAGGAGTGGCGGCTAGGGTTTCAACCCTTGGAACCTCAGCCGCAAGAACATGAACTTTTCATGTCTGACACCCTTTAACGCCGCCAACAGAGAACTGAAACCGATCATGTTTAACATCAACACTTGACGCCATCACAGAACATAATAAGGATTCCAGAACCAATGTACATATCGCATATATACATAAACATTCTATAGACGCATATATCATATACATACGAAAATTACAGAAACAAGGTTTCGCAAAAACGGATGCAAACGATTTTCAGAAAACAATTTTCAGAAAAGCGATTCACATTATTAACATGTTATCATACATAACAGGTAAACCACATAACGTAATCATGGTTTCGCAAGCTCTCGATAAGGGAATTTGCGTATAAAACAAAATAACGCAGCGGAAAAAAATTCCCATCGAAGGATCCTTGCGAATGGTCATGATTCATGGTTAGAAGATTTACCTCTTGAAGCGATGACAATTGATTGAAATCGTCTATCACGAACACCGCACGAACGATGTCTCTAAGGTATCCACACGAGTAGATCCCGTGAACGTCCAACGTCACGAACACGAAGCGTCTCTGCCTCACAGTGCTAGCTTCGAAAGCCGAGACCTGCTGCTCACTGTCACTCTCTAAGTGCGGCTAGGGTAAAAACCATGTAGGCACAATAGCTTAAGTGGTCTACTTATAGTAGCACCTCCTTAAGTGAGTTAGTGAGTAGCGTTTGACCTAAGCCCCATGTACTATGCGCTAGGCCCAATAGAAGAGTGCAACTCTCCTTTTAATGTTTCTTTTGATCCGCTCTTATGTGTGTGACCCTATAGGTTCCCAAAACGTTAGTAGTAATGTTAAATCCCATTTAATATTACAAACAGTGAGCGGTATCTAGCAATACATCACTGCCACCTAAGTAGTGAGAAAGTCAGTGATTTGATGAAACCTTTCTGTGACAAATATTCATGTGCATTATTATCCCTTTGTCCATATATCTATATTGAACACAAGACATAGAATGTGTCACCCTTGTATGGTTCAATATCATGTTCCCTGATACCCGAGTAGACTTAACAACAAATGAGGTCAATATCTCATATTGACTCATTTCAGCACGGCCATGCATTTTACAGTCTCACTCTATCAGGTGGCCCACAGATATTACTCCTGTTATGTAGGAGGGACAAATTCCATCTAGGTCACTCACATCCCTCTGCATGGCTCGTGGTATGCCCAATGACCGTCTTTATAATCATCCTATTACAGATGACGTTTGACGATATTAAAGCACACATGTAGGGATCGTAGCGATTTCAGGTCGAAGGATTGCATACACCATTGTCACTATGAGAACTACTTATGACACTCACATAACGCTCCATGTAGTGTTCTCATGGTGGGTCAATCCAGTACATCATTACTCTAATGTGTACCTATGTGGCGACTCGATATCTCATATCCATGACCCGTGAGATATGGTCATCAGTCTGCACACATAATAGTCTCAATGTATTATTATTGTCCTTATTAATAAAATACTTGACTACGGATATTTAAGAATATGATTTCATTGTTCAATAGTGTCTCACGATCAAGTCATGTACTTGATATTCTATTAAACTGAAATTTCTATTCTAAGGACTTTATTATGTTTAAACAAGTAACACAAAAAACTGGAATGCCTCATATCATATATATATATATATATATATATATATAATGGCAAGATACAAATGTAAGTCTAAGAAATACACTGGCCTCTAGGGCTTACACCAACACTCGCACGACCACCAAGTTTTTGGCGCCGTTGCCGGGGACTGTGCGTTTTCGAATCTCAATTTAATTTTTAAATTGATTTTTCTGGACCTTTTCTTTTTATTTAATTTTTATATTTGAAAAAACAAAAATTCAATTTTTTTTCCTTCTAGTGTGTCCATCTCTGTGTGTGTTATATGCAAAGATCCCTAAGTCTTGGGAGCCTTAGTGAGGTTGATCCAGAAATCGAGAGGACCTTCCATAGACGTAGGAGACTACAAAGTGAGAGAGAGAGGTTGACCCCCATTCCACTCATGGAGAATCTTCCGGATACGAAACCTTTGAAGGACTACGCAGCCCCAAATGCTAGGGGTTTGCGAACTGGGATTGCCAGGCCAGATATTGAGGCGGAGAACTACACTATACCGCCTATGCTAATCAACATGATTAGGCAGCGCCAATTCGGAGGATTGCCCTCGGAGGACCCGACTGATCACGTAGAAACATTCTTGGAGTTCACCGATGCAATTAGGATTTATGGTGCCCCGGTCGATGCTATACGCTTAAGGTTATTCCCCTCATCTCTGACTAGAAAGGCAAAGGCTTGGCTAAAGCAATTGCCACCCAACACCTTATCTACTTGGGACCAATTGGAACAGGCGTTCTTGGAGAAATTCTTCCTTCCATCCAAGACGGCCTATATACGAACCCAGATCACCGGCTTCTTCCAAAAAGACAGAGAATCCTTATTGGAAGCTTGGGATCGCTACAAGGGACTGCTGGAGTCTTGCCCACACCATGGACTCGAGAGGTGGTTACTAGTGCACACCTTCTACAACGGATTGGACTACTCTTCGAAGGTGTCACTTGATTCTGCAGCTGGTGGAGCCTTTATGAATAGGCCTCTGACCGAGGCATTCAACATCATTGAAAACGTGACCACCAACTACCCCCAATGGGGTTCAGAAAGAGGTAATAACCCGAACAAGATTTCGGGGGGTAAGTTTGAAGTTAATAGCACTGATCTTATAATGTCAAAAATAGACTCACTTAATAAACGTTTTGATCGGCTTGAAAGGGCTAATGTGAGTGCAATAGGTGCTACTAACATTGTTTGTGAGATTTGTGGAATGCAGGGACACGACATCATGGAGTGCCCACGTTGTATTGCCCATGGATCCGGCGCTTCGGGGAAACAAGTGAATGCTTGTCACAACTTCTACGACACAAACCCGAAGTTGCCCAATTATGCTCCCCCAAATCCCTACAACCAAAGGAAGAACAACCCTTACCTCTCCTACGGCAACTACATCAACACGCTAAACCACGAGTTCCAAGAAGGCCAAGGTAATAGGAAACCCACAGCGGGGTATCCTCAGGTACAACAGTCTAAACTCGAGTCTTTATTGGAAAGTTTTGTTGAAACCCAAACAAAACAAAATGAAGAGTTTAGACAACAAGGCAGGGCAGTAAACGAGGCAATAAAAGAGCTAGCATCTAAGGTAGACAACTTAGCAATCTATAACAAGATGCTAAAAACCCAGATTGCCCAACAAGCCAGCACATACACTAGACCTAAGGTTACGTTCCCGGGTCAACCCGAAGCTAATCCCATTGAGCATTGTAATGCCATACACTTGAGGGATGATAAGCTTGGGGTGGGGGAAAAGGACGTGGAACCGGAGGAGGACATGAGCGAAGATGAAGAGCCAGAACCAAAGTATATCCCTCCACCACCTTACCAACCCCCGATACCTTTCCCACAAAGGTTGGTCAAGAGAAAGCAAGTAGACATAGAAGCTAAAATGCCTCATAAACTGAAAGACCCAGGTAGCTTCTCTATCGCTTGCTCAATTAAACAAGTGCAAATCGACCAAGCCTTATGTGACTTAGGGGCTAGTGCGAGCTTGATGCCGCTCACTATCTTGGAAAGGTTGGGAACGAAAGAGTTGAGACCATTCAAATTCTCCTTACAATTTACGGATGGCTCAACTAGGACTCCTCTAGGCATACTAGAGAACGTTCCTGTAAGGGTAGGGAAATTCTTCATCCCTACCGATTTCCTGGTATTGGATATGAAAGGGAATTCTGAATTCCCCATCATTTTAGGAAGGCCATTCTTGGCCACCACTGGAGCAGTAATATATGTAAGGAATGGCAAACTCTCTCTAAATGTAGAGGAAGGTAGGGTCAATTTTGAATTTACTAACTCATATAACAACCCTCCTTTTGAGAGCCATGTGTGCAGGATCGATATCACGTCTCCAGTGGTAAAGGAAGAGCTCAACATGGAAGCAACTCCGAAGATTTGCATGGCTGATGATGCACCAAATGGTGATGGAGTTGGAGTTGTTGACCATGTGGAAACAAAACTTCCACCGGGAGGGAGTAAGGCCAGGAAGGTCCGAATGAAAAGAGCAAAGCGGAAGCGTAATTGGCTATATGAGCAGAATCGGCTCTTTGAAGGACTCCCATGGAAAAGAAGTGTTCCTGCACTTCTACGCCCAGCCGACCCCGATTGATTGAAGGAAGTATGGTCAAGCTTAAGACCATAAATAAGCGCTTCTTGGGAGGCAACCCAAGTTTTCTTTCCCTTTTCCTTTTATTTTTGAATTTATCTCTTGAATAATTTGAGAATATCAAGAGGCAAAAATCATAAATTAATAGATTTGTCTAGTGTTTTCAGGTTAAAGAGGAAGGAAGAACAAAAAGAGCAAGGACCAATGAAGTCAGAAGCCATCACGCCCAGGCCGTGACAGTGGTCACGGCCGTGATGAGCTAACCAAGAGAACCAGAAAGGATCACGGCCCAGCCGTGATATCCATCACGGGCGTGATGAGTAGGATGCTAAGGTCAGAAAGCATCACGACCTAGCCGTGATTCCGGTCACGACCGTGATAGGCCAACTCCTGAAGACCAGAAATGATCACGGCATGCCCGTGATGAGTCTCACGGCCGTGATGCTATTTCCGCCAAAGTTTTGACTGGAATGTGAGCTAACACCCGCAACCACCTCGGTAAGTTGTTCTATTTTTCTCCTCTCTCCGACTTGATTATTTACATTGGGGTCAATGTAAGTTTTTAAGCTTGGGGTAGGGGTATTTTTGAAAATTTTTGCATTTTTGCATTTTTCATGTTGCATTCATATAGGCATAGTTTTGCATGATCACATTCTCTAGATTGCCCCTCACTTAGAATATGCATCCAATTGTGAGAACTTGGTGCCAAATAAATTGAGATAGTGAATTTTTGAACCCAATTTTTATTTTTTATTCTTGAGACAAGACTAAAAATAAAAATTCCTGAGACAATCTTTTGATAGTTGATAATTAGCATGTGGTTCCTTAAATTTTTGTTTCTCACTGATTTTTGAACTACTAAATGTAAGATTTTGAGACAAAAAGGGGTACTCACTAAATCTACCCCATTCCTTGTGATAGAGTGTTTTAATTCCTCTTGGACTGTATTTTCTAGAACTTGACTTGAAACCGTTTTGAAACTTCAAAAATTTTTGAAAACATTTTTGAAAATGATTGAGGCACTAGGTATTTTTCCGGCCTTCTGAGCTTTGATTGATTAAATTCTACCCCTTAGTTGCCCAATTTTGAGCCTAAAAGAATAAAATACTTTTCTTGGTACCTTGAATTACTTTGATGAATAATGCTCGGTATGACACCTTTTAAAGTATTACAAAAAGGGTAAAAAGGTAGTTTGAAAAAGTATGGGATGAGAAAGTTAGAAAATATTTCTCTTGAGCCAAAAAAATCTCCCCTTCTCCAAATAAATAAAATGAAATAAACACAAAAAAAAATTGGAGAAGGGGATGACAAAAGAAAGTGAGAAATGAAAATAAAAAAGAAAGAAAGAAAGAAAGAAAGGTGGAAAAGTAAATCAAAGACCAAAAAAGGTATTTTAGAAGGTGTCATGCTTTGCAATGTTTGATAATTTGTTTAGCCTTCTTGAATTTCCCTTCTCTTGATTTTCCCACCTAACAATAAATCCCATGGCCACATTACAACCAGAGTAAAAGACCTCTTGATTCTTATGTGTTTTCATTAATAAAGTAGAGATTTGGTTAATAGTCAAGCCTATGGTAGAATACCTTCCTTGAGGAAATTGAGCGAAATGTCATATACCCTGGAACACTTGAGTGAGGTGAGACGAGTGCCTGAATCGGTGAGAATATGAATTTGAGGAACCTAAGCTTCTAATTGGACTTGAAATCGATTATCTCTTGGGGATTTATTTGAATATGCCTTTCACTTGGATTAGTTTCTCGGGTTCTTGATTCACTATCCATGCTCTGATTATTTATATCTTCTGGCCTTAGTGATTGCTTGAGGACAAGCAAAATCTTAAGCTTGGGGTGATTTGATGAGTGTGATTTCACCTCATCTTTGTCTATCATTTTGCATGCATTTTCATGTAGTTTAGGGACATTTAATTGGATTTTTGGTTATTTTTACTTTGGAACGGGTAAGGCGGTTTTCGTTGTGTTGTTTTGCAGAAATCAAGGGTAAAATGCTCAGGATCAACCATGATGGAGTTTGGATGAAGATGGGGCTTCAAAAGTGAAGAAAATGAGCCAAACAGAGCCCATCACGGCCTAGCCGTGATGCCCATCATGGCCATGATCGAGCAAAACTGAAAAGGAAGAAAGACTGAAGTCAGAACTGGTCACGGCCTAGCCGTTATGACCATCACGGCCGTGACCTTTCACCCCCACAAGTCAGAATCTGTCACGGCCTATCCGTGGTTCCTATCACGGTCTAAAACTTGAAGTCTCGCGATGCGAGAGTGCACTCGCCTCGCGAGAATCTGAAATCTATAGAAGTGCCCAAGGCAGAAGCCGTCACGGCCTGGCCGTGATGGACATCACGGTCGTGACGCGCATTACTTGGACATGAAGCAACTGAATTGGATCAGAATTTGAGTTAGATTGGGATTCAAACTTCCCAAATCTATAAATATGGGATCAAGTCAGAGGCTTAGAGGACTTTTGGGCTGCTACTCTTAGGCTATAATTTAGGATCTCTCTTCTCCTCCTCCTCTCTTCTCTTAGTTTACTTTCATGTTATTTGTAACCAAGCTTGTCATCACCATGGCAAGGCTTGAGTAGTAGCTTAGTTTCTATGGATTGGGGCCATGCCCGAGATCTGATTTATGTTTTTAATTTGATGTAATATCTTTGTTAATTTCGATTTTGTTTTAGATCTGATTTCTAGTGTTTGAATCACTCATAAATTCGGTGGCCACTTGTTTGCGTGTCATAGGCATTCTAAGGAGGAACCTAGCGGTGAACTTAGGTGTCGGATCTATAGAATCAAACTTAGGACTGAAATCACGAGAGTTAGAAGCCGTCCTTCGAGGATCAACGAGTTGTCATGAAACGCAAAGGGTCCAATCTGAATTCGACTACCACGAGAGTAGGGGTTGGTTCAATTGGGCACGGTTTTTGTAACACGAGAGGGAGCTTAAACTATTAGAGGATAAACTCGCCTTCAAGGAAATTTCGATAATTCACAAGGGTAAATCAGATTAGTAACATAAACAGCCTCGTAGGTAACCCAAATCCCTAGGAATCCATTTAGATCCGAAAACCACAAATAGATTTGTTTTCTGTTTTATTTATCTCATAATTCAAATTCAAAACCTTTTCAAAATATCAAATCCTTTTTCAAATCTTTTTATACACTCCAGATTTACCAAATTGAAAATTAGTTGTGATTCGATATCACAGTCTCTGTGGGATCGATATCTTTTATTACTTGGCGACAATCCGGTACACTTGCCGGAATCGCACGTGCGCTCGCACGACCACCAACCATCATGCATCAAGGCCCCCTTGGCCACTAGGCTACCAAGGTACAACATCTTATCACTTGTCTTTTGGTCTTCATGTTTTTATTTGTGTTCTATAGATTATTTTAAAACGTTTGGGGTGAAACGCCCCTCTTCCAACTCTGTTTCGATTTTCTGTTCTGGGCAGGGGAGCACTGGCGTGCTTCCTAGAGCATGGTTGTACTGATTTGGGCAGAAAGGGTTAAAGACCCTTTGACAAATCCTTTGGGGTAAAACATGGATTAAACCTATTGGCTTTTACTAAGTCTTTAAACATTAATTTCATCACTTTTGGCTTAATCTTCATGTCTTATAATTAAGGGGATTTAATCCTTTAATCCAGTTTCATTTAATTATCCTTAAACACTCATGGATCAATCCCTAGGGTCTTTAACTAAACCTTTTTGGCACAATTCTCACCCTCATTACTATCATTCAATTTTATGAACAAAAGGGGAAAAACCTCCCTAATAATCAATAACGGATTTAACATCATTTTATCATTAACGCTCTCATACGAACAACCAACAATTAATTCATGATAAAACATCCAAACATGGATATCAAACATTCAACATGTTATAAAAACAACATCAATATCAAATATACCAAAATAGGCATGTTAAACATTCATACCATAAACACATAGTCATACGTTCATGTTATCAACAAGTACTCATTTAGGCATTTTATCAAACATAAGGGTTATGGGAACCCTTCGTCTTACGCTACCCCCAAGCCTACATACTCATACTATCCTTCTCCCCATACCTGGTACGACGATCTAATCTACGGTCACTTTGAGCGAAACTCTGCTCCACTTCTCCATTATGCATGTGGATCCAAACTATCTCAGGAAGTCAACTTCAGAGTTACATCTCCACATTGGCCAATAAGCACCAACATCGAGGCAGTTCACCTAACCATGGGTGGACCCCTAGGATAGATGACACACCTTATTCTCGGAAGCGCCACCGTGGGGGCGCATGATTCACCTAACTCTCGGATGAATCACCACGGATGGCCAGATCGTCTTACACGCGGACGACCTCCCCTATGTTGCACAACCTCCACTAACATCTCCAATGCGTGAATGCATGCTTAACATAACACACAAACACAACCACCACCTCCACTTGGGCCACTTGGCTGCCCAAGTTTATCACCATCAACACCTCGACCACTCGGCTATTGAGGATTATCATTATCATTTCATATTTATCTTTTAAACATTCTGGTCATTCTGCACCAGAGATTACCACTTTGCCCATCATGCATCAAGGCCCCTTTGGCCATTAGGCTACTAAGGTACAACATCTTATCACTTGTCTTTTGGTCTTCATGTTTTTTTTTGTGTCTTATAGATTATTTTTAAACGTTTGGGGGAAACGCCCCTGTTCCAGCTCTGTTTCGATTTTCTGTTCTGGGAAGGGGAGCACGGGCATGCTCCTAGTTCAGCATTGGCGTGCTTCCTGGAGCATTGCCGTACTGATCTGTGCAGAAAAGGTTAGAGACCCTTTGCCAAATCCTTTGGGGTAAAACATGGATTACACCTATTGACTTTTACTAAGTCTTTAAACATTAATTTCATCACTTTTGGCTTAATTTTCATGTCTTATAATTAAGGGGATTTAATCCTTTAATCTAGTTTCATTTAATTATCCTTAAACACTCATGGATCAATCCCTAGGGTCTTTAACTAAACCTTTTTGGCATAATTCTCACCCTCATTACTATCATTCAATTTTATGAACAAAAGGGGAAAAACCTCCCTTATCATCATTAACAGATTTAACATCATTTTATCATTAACGCTCCCATACGAACAACCAACAATCAATTCATGATAAAACATCCAAACATGGCACCAAACATTCAACATGTTATGACAACAACATCAATATTAAATATACCAAAATAGGCATGTTAAACATTTATACCATAAACAGGTAGTCATACATTCATGTTATCAACAACTACTCATTTAGGCATTTTATCAAACATAAGGGTTATGGGAACCCTTCGTATTACGCTACCCCCAAACCTACATACTCATACTATCCCATCTCCCATACCTGGTACGATGATCAAATTTACGGTCACTTTGTGCGAATCCGAACTTGGTCCACTTGAACGGTTCAACGGATCTTGGTCAAGAACATCAGAGAAAGAATGAGTAATTAATCCCCATTGCAAGAAAACAAAAAGAGATTAAAAAAGGGTTTACAAGATTACCTTAATTGACACAAATGCGTGGTTTATTCTCCAACCGCAAAAGAAAACATCAATTGTCTTGAGGAGGTTCAAAGGGAGGGAGAGGAGAGTGTTTCTGACGGTCAAGGATTGAGAGAAAGAGTCAAAATAAGGGTTGTAACTTGTAACCCTCTCGACTCACTTATTTATATTGTCAGGAAAAACATCTTAGAGAACTAGACACAACTGTGTCTACTAGGAGACACAGCTGTGTCCTGGCCAAAATAGTGTTTCTGAGCACTAGACACAGATGTGTCCTAGACCATATCAGCATTCTAGGAATTCGACACAGCTGTGTCTATCAGGAGACATAGCTGTGTCTATCAGGAGACATAGCTGTGTCCCGGCCAAAACAACGTTTATGAGAATTAGACACTGTTGTGTCTATCAGGAGACACAGCTTTGTCCCAAGCCAGAACAACATTTTCGAAAATTAGACACAACAATGTCTATCAGGAGACACAGTTGTGTCCTGGGACATAGCAGTGATTTAGAGAGTTAGACACAGTTGTGTCCAGCTCATGGAGAGAGAAACATATGTGTTAGAAAGGGATTTTTGACCAGAAAACCCCACTTAACCCCATTTTAAATTCCCTAAATCACTTCTTTAATAATCTAGCACAACATACAACTATATACAATGCATAAAAACATATATACGAAAAATGGGGTGTTACAATTCCACCCCCCTTATAAAAATTTCGTCCTCAAAATTTATATCATCTCAACTAGTTAAACTTTCACCAATTAAGCTCATACTTTGGGTTAAGTCCTTGGACTAGGAGAATCCAGCTCCACTAAGAGAGTAGACCCTCCCAGTGGTCTTCATCCGATTGACTTGAGGCTTCTGGTTCCTGCTAACACTGTGGTTCTGACTTTTCTTCTTCACAGTTCCGGCTGAAGTGGCCATACTTGCCACACTTGAAACAAATGATCTCCGGCTTCTTGCATTGATAGGTATAATGTTCTTCTCCACATTTACCATATCCGATAGGCCTAGATAAATCACAATCCTTAGGCTTTCTTGCTGAGAATGCTGCTCCTTTCCACCCTTCTTGAAGTCCCGACCGATTGGAGCTAGGCGCTGCCTCCCTTCGTCCTTCTGATCATTCATCTCACTTTCTTGTGATTCGGAACTCTTGCAGCTTGCCCTACTAGACATGTAGGTGTCTTCGTAGATTCTGTACTTGTTCACTATAATTGGAAAGACGCAAATCTCCTGGTAGCTGATAGCCTGTTTGATCTTCGGGCGCAGACCATCCTCAAACTTTTCGCACTTCGAGCAGTTGTCCGCCACATACTGATATAGTGTATAGTAACGGGCGAGCTCTTCAAACTTAGCCGCATACTCTCTTACTAGTATCTTACCCTACTTCAGCATCAAGAACTCCATCTCCTTTTGTCCTTGATGTCCGCTGGAAAGTACTTCTCGAGAAACCTGTCCTTAAATACAGTCCATGTGATCATAGTAAATTCGACCTGGATACGCTGACGACAGTTCTCCCACCAATGTTCAGCCTCCTCTTTAAGCATAAAGGTCACAAAGATGACCTTCAGCTGTTCGTTGCATCCCATAACTCGGAGGATCTTCTCAGTTTCCCTCATCCACAACAAATCTCCTTCCGGGTTGTAAGCTCCAGTGAAAGAAGGCGGGTTTTTTCGCTAGAACTTGTCCAATCCCTGAAACTCGGCTGGTCCATCATTGTTGTTGTTGTTGTTCTGGTTCTGGCCTATGACGTTGGCAAGCAGTGCCAAAGCATCGATGATCACCTGGTCATTCCTACCTCTCCGTCCCATTGGTTCCTGCATTTACCCAAGACAACTTTTAAATACAGGGAACCAAGTAGGAAGGTCTAACGGTTCTTTATACTAAAGCATCATTATCTATAATAAATACAGATAATTTAAACAAAAGCACACAGAAGACTCTCAACAGACTCATACCACTTCCGGTTAGGGACGAACTGCTCTGATACCATGTGACACCATCTACCCCGCATGTATTTAAAAGCGATAACACAGATATAAAAAGGGAAAGAACATATGTAAATAATATCATAGTATTAAAAACAGACTGCAGCATTGTAACATAACACAGAAAAACCAACACATGTTTATAAAGAAACATAACATAAAAACAAAAACATAAACGAACCCAACCTCGATGTCACACTACAGAGCTGGTATAACCAATCCGATAAACAACTCGGATAAACAAAGTGAAACTAAACATAACTAAACTATTGGAAGCGGGAAATCATAACTTCGGGTCATAGATCCTCTGAGTGACTCCTCAACTGGCTGCTCACTGACCTCTGCATAAAAGATACATGCCACAAACAAGAAACATGTATATGAATATAATGGCAAGGAAGCAGTTAGCAAGACAAGCATACATCAAACAAGTATGTTATAACAAACAAAAAATATAACATAACAATCATCATTATACAAACGTGTATGCTATGCTATGCAATGCAACTCTACTCCACTACTCCATTATGCATATGGATCCAAACTATCACAAGAAGTCAACTTCAGAGTTACATATCCACATTGGCCAATAAGCACCAACATCGGGGAAGTTCACCTTACCATGGGCGGACCCGCCAACGCACTTTATTCTCGGGTGCGCCACCACGACCGCGCACGATTCACCCAACTATCGGATGAATCACCGTGGATGACAGGATCATCTTACACGCGGACGACCTCCCCTATGTTGCACAACCTCCACTAACATCTCAGATGCATGCTCAACACAACACACAAACACAACCACCACCTCCACTTGGGCCACTTGGCTACCCAAGTTTATCACCATCAACACCTCGACCACTCGGCTATCGAGGATTATCATTATCGTTTCATATTTATCTTTTAAACACTCTGGACGTTCTGCACCAGAGATTACCACCTTGACCATCATGCATCAAGGCCCCCTTGGCCACTAGGCTACTAAGGTACAACATCTTATCACTTGTCTTTTGGTCTTCATGTTTTGTTTTGTGTCTATAGATTATTTTAAAACATTTGGGGTGAAACGCCCCTCTTCCAGCTCTGTTTCGATTTTCTGTTCTGGGCAGGGGAGCACAAGCGTGCTCCCCATTTAGCATTGGAGTGCTTCCTGGAGCATGGTCGTACTGATCTGGGCAGAAAGGGTTAGAGACCCTTTACCAAATCCTTTGGGGGTAAAACATGGTTTAAACCTATTGGTTTTTACTAAGTCTTTATACATTAATTTCATCACTTTTCGCTTAATCTTCATGTCTTATATTTAAAGGGATTTAATCCTTTAATCCATTTTCATTTAATTACCCCTAAACACTCATGGACCAATCCCTAGGGTCTTCAACTAAACCTTTTTGGAAAAATTCTCACCCTCATTACTATCATTCAATTTTATGAACAAAACGGGGAAAACCTCCCTTATCATCATTAACAGATTTAACATCATTTTATCATTAGCTCTCTCATACGAACAACCAACAATCAATTCATGATAAAACATCCAAACATGGCATCAAACATTCAACATGTTATAACAACAACATCAATATCAGATATAGCAAAATAGGCATGTTAAATATCCATACCATAAACACATAGTCATACATTCATGTTATCAACAAGTACTCATTTAGGCATTTTATCAAACATAAGGGTTATGGGAACCCTTCGTCTTACGCTACCCCCCAAGCCTACATACTCATACTATCCCTTCTCCCCATACCTAGTACGACGATCTACTCTACGGTCACTTTGTGCGAATCCGAACTTGGTGCACTCGAACGGTTCAACGGATCTTGGTCAAGAACATCAAAGAAAGAAGGAGTAATTAATCCCCAATGTAAGAAAACAAAAGTAGATTAACAAATGGTTTACAATATAACCTTAATTGACACTAATGCGCGCTTCAACCGCAAAACAAAACACCAAGAGTCTTGAGGAGGTTCAAGGGGAGTGAGAGGAGAGGGTTTCTGATGGCCAAGGATTGAGAGAAAGAGTCAAAATAAGGGTTTTAACTTGTAACCCTCCTGACTCACTTATTTATATTGTCAGGAAAAAACATCTTTGAGAATTAGACACAACTGTGTCTATTAGGAGACACAGCTATGTCCTAGCCAAAATAGCGTTTCTGAGCACTAGACACAGCTGTGTCTAACAGGAGACACAGTAGTGTCCTGGTCCAGATCATCATTCTAGGATTTTGACACACAACTGTGTCTCGTCAGACACAGTTGTGTCTAACAGGAGACATAGCTGTGTCCCGGGCAAAACAATGTTTACGAGAATTAGACATAGTTGTTTCTATCAGGAGACACAGCTGTGTCCCAGTCCAGAATAACATTTTCGAAAATTAGACACAGTTGTGTAAAAATAAGGATTGAGTGAAAGAGTCAAAATAAGGGTTTTAACTTGTAACTGTAACACGCGGGTGCTGACGAGGGCGGGGAGTGGTCGCCGGTGCAAGAAGGCACGGACAAGGAGTGTCTCCTAGCAGGCTTCTAGCGGAGGGACACATGAATGAACCGATTATGCACCCGAATGAGAGGGATCCTGAGACTGTGTAAGTATGGGATTATACAGTTGAGGAAAGCTTATATGAATTGATTGGTACTACCTATACTAATAAGATGCATCTTCTTTTCGGTAGCCCATCACTTAAGAACTCCACAGTTAAGCGAGCTTGACTTGGAGCAATTATGGGATGGGTGACCTCCTGGAAAGTTTTCCCGAGAAGCGTGTGAGTGAGGACAAAGCACGCTGAAAAGACCCATGTTGGTTTGTGGGGACAGTTGTCAATCCATAAAGCAGCCAGGGATGTTACAAATGGTATCAGAGTGGCACCTCTCCCAGTACAGTGTGGTTCGGGGACGAACCAAGCGGAAGCTGGTGGGCATGTAACACCCGGGTGCTGATGAGGGCGGGGAGTGGTCGCCGGTGCAAGAAGGAACAAACAAGGAGCGACTCCTGGCAGACTTCTAAGCGGAGGGACACATGAATGAACCGATTACGCACCCGAATGAGAGGGATCCTGAGACTGTGTAGGTATGGGACTATACAGTTGAGGAAAGCTTATATGAATTGATTGGTACTACCTATACTAACAAGATGCATCTTCTTTTCGGTAGCCCATCACTTAAGAACTCTATAGTTAAGCGTGCTTGACTTGGAGCGATTCTGGTATGGGTGACCTCCTGGGAAGTTTTCCAGGGAAGCGTGTGAGTGAGGACAAAGTATGCTGAAAAGACCCGTGTTGGTCTGTGGGGACAGTCGTCAATCCATAAAGCAGCCAGGGACGTTACAAATGGTATCAGAGCGGCACTTCTCCCAGTACGGTGTGGTTCGGGGATGAACCAAGCGGAAGCTGGTGGGCATGTAACACCCGGGTGCCGACGAGGGCTGGGAGTGGTCGCCGGTGCAAGAAGGCACGAACAAGGAGCGACTCCTGGCAGGCTTCTAGGCGGAGTAAGACATGAATGAACTGTTTACACACCCGAATGAGAGGGATCCTGAGACTGTGTAGGTATGGGACTATACAGTTGAGGAAGGCTTATATGAATTGATTGGTACTACCTATACTAACAAGATGCATCTTCTTTTCGAGAGCCCATCACTTAAGAACTCCACAGTTAAGCGTGCTTGACTTGGTGCAATTCTCGGATGGGTGACCTCCTGGGAAGTTTTTCTGGGAAGCGTATGAGTGAGGACAGAGATGTTACAGTAACCCTCCTGACTCACTTATTTATATTGTCAGGCAAAAACATTTTTGAGAATTAGACACAACTGTGTCTATTAGGAGACACAGCTGTGTCCTGGCCAATATAGCGTTTCTGAGCACTAGACACAGCTGTGTCTATCAGGAGACACAGTAGTGTCCTGGTCTAGATTAGCATTCTAGGAATTCGACACACAGTTGTGTCTCGTCAGACACAGTTGTGTCTAACAGGAGATATAGCTGTGTCCCGGCCAAAACAATGTTTACGAGAATTAGACACAGTTGTTTCTATCAGGAGACACAGCTGTGTCCCAGTCCAGAATAACATTTTCGAAAATTAGACACATCCGTGTCAGCTGTGTCCTGGGTCAAAACAGTGATTTAGAGAGTTAGACACATCTGTGTCTATCAGGAGACACAACTGTGTCCAGCTCTATGAGAAAGCTTAAGGAGAGAGAAACATATATGTTAGAAAGGGATTTTTGACCAAAAAATCCCACTTAACCCCATTTTAAATTCCATAAATCACTTATCTAATAATCTAGCATAACATACAACTATATACAACGCATAAAAACATATATACGAAAAATGGGGCGTTATAATTCCACCCCCCTTATAAAAATTTCGTCCTCGAAATTTCTATCACCTCAACTGGTTAAACTTTCACCAATTAAGCTTGTACCTTGGGTTGAGTCCTTGGACTCGGAGACTCCAGCTCCACTAAGAGAGTAGACGCTCCCAGTGGTCTTCAGCCGATTGACTTGAGGCTTCTGGTTCTTGCTAACACTCTGTGGTTCTGACTTTCCTTCTTCACAGTTCCGACTGAAGTGGCCATACTTGACACACTTGAAACAAATGATTTCTGGCTCCTTGCATTGATGGGAATAGTGACCTTCTCCACATTTACCACATCTGATAGGCCTAGTGAAATCACAATCCTTAGGCTTACCTGCTAAGAATACTGCTCCTTTCCACCCTTCTTGAAGTTCCGACCGATCGGAGCTTGGCGCTTCCTGCCTTCGTCCTTCTGATCATTCCTCTCACTTTCTTGTGATTCTGAACTCTTGCGGCTTGCCCTACTGGACTTGTAGGTGTCTTCGTAGATTCTGCATTTGTCCAAGTAACACAACCACTGCTAATTGTGTTGTTTGTGAAGATATTAGTTCTTCCTCTGATATTGCTTTTGATAACGCCAAAAAAATTTGGGAAATTTGTAACGAGTTGGGTGTTTCTTTTGCTGGGGAAGAAGAGAAGATGGTGAATCTTGTTGTGGAGTTCGAGGCCAGAGATAAGGAAGTAGTGACTGGTCTGGGCATGCAGGTAGGTGATCTATGAAAGTCATCTCCTTCAATATTAGAAGGTTGGGTGGCCGCTCAAAGAAGCAGAAAATTAGAGCTCTGATAAAAGAAGAGCATGCTAATTTTGTGGGGATCCAGGATCAACACTGTAAACAGCGGAGAGAGGTTTGTGTGAATTTCTTTGGGGTGATTGATGGGATCTGACAAGTGTACCGGATCGAAGCAAGTAATAATTAAAACTGCAAGTAAATTACCGATTATCGAACACAGGGATTGGCTGACCAATTTGTCTAGATTTGAAGAAGATAACTAACTTTTGACTAAGTCAAAGGTGAGAGAAAAGTTGTTGGGATAAAATCTATTATCTAAAACAAATATGAATTATATGAAAGGAAAGATAAAATCAATTATCTAACCAATTATCAAATATCTAAAAGTAAACAATCAGTTATTGATGAAATTAACTATGATTGTGAGATCTAAGTTCGCGAATTCACATACCCAATTAAGCAATAGATCAAGTGATTATTTCTATCCCTAAGTTCAATTACATGCCAACCAGGAACCCTAAGTTATTCTAATGTCTCGGTCGAGCACAAGAGAAAACACCTAAACATGAAAATCAGCTATATCTCTATTCGAACACCCACAGTTAGATTCATTAAGCCCTTGGTTCCCTATAACGATTGCACCAATCTCCTACTCTATTCTAGAAATACTCAATCCGTGTTCATAATTCAAGTCCTAAAGCGTGAATCTCTGGTCGGACTTATCGCACTTGACTAGTTAACCACGCACGCTTTTGATGAACACAATCAAATCAGAATTAGAAAGTAAGAATTGAGAGAAGGGAATAAGAAAACATCACATTGAAATATGCTGTCACGAGCGGCTTCATCGATCCCTCAAAATAGGATTAGCTCCTTATCACGTTCATAATCAACAACAATATAATTGAAAAGAAAACAAAATAATCCTAAACAAGGGAGACGCAGCTTCAAGAGAAACGAAGAATTTTTCCAAAGAGGGATCTAAAGATGGGGTCTCTCTAATTTGCACCGAACAAGCTTTAAATAGAAAAACTAGGCAGCGTACGCTTGCAGGGCGAGCCATTAAAATTGGCTCCAAAAATAGTTTGAATCCTCGCGGGGCGAAGGCTGTCTCGCGGGGCGAAGGCTCTCTCGTGGTGCGAGATTGAAATAATTCAGCTTCCCCGTTGTCTGCTTCGCGGGGTGAACATTTGGGCTCGCGGGGAGAGCCTGAAAGTCTTCCAATTTCCTGGTCAGATGCAGCTCTGACTCACGGGGCGAGACACTCTTTTCTGCTTTTTGCTTGTTTTCCTCAAGTTTCCTTGCTTTCTCGAGTTTCACTTTTAACCTGAAAATAAAAGTAGAATTAGAATACTTTATTGACTCAAAAATAACCAGAATATCTTAAAAACTACTTAAGTGACTCAAAACATTGCTTAGGGACAATAGAAACTAAATTTGGGTGGGAACAAGATTAAACTCGCACAATTAGCTCAAGAATCGTGGCCTTACTAGCTATAAAACTAGATAAGCCAGAGGCTTATCAAAATACCCCAAACTTAAACTTTGCTTGTCACCAAGCAAACTAAAACTCAAAAAGACTCAAAATTGGGTAAGATCAAATGACTCGATTGTTTTCACACAAATTTCATGCAATTTTATCAATTCAATTTTCTTATTCGATGTTCCCCCTTTTCATCAATGTAATCCTCGCCTTTATTGACTTTAAACAAAGAAAAATTCATTATTTATGCAATTATCAATCTAATTAAGCAAAGGATCCAACATAAATACAAAAGGGAAATCACTAATTTCAAACAATTACCTTCCTCACAAGGATATTTAGTATTTCACTTATTTGTCTAGGTTATCAACTTTGACTCAATGTCACATTTCAAGAGCACTTTCCATGAATTTGATTTTTATCTTAAACCAAGTTCCCACGAAAGCATGCATGCATCATCAAAAGGTCTTTTATAGGTTGTAATAAGGCCTGGCTAAAGGTAGGATATGCAAAGGTACAAGGCTTAAGTCTCTAAGATTCATGAGAGCATGAAATTTGTCATTTACACTTTTTGATCTCATTTCTTTTTCTATTTTTCTCTTTTTTCTTACTTTGGGTGGCTATAACTTTTTTCCCTTTCACACCTTTTTTAACTTTGCCTTTTTTGGCATTTTTGCATTTTTTTTCTTTTAGCCTTTGGCTTCAACTCTTTTTATTTTTATTTTTCTCAACCAAAATAAAATGATAAAAATTTATAGCCACCCCAAACTTAGTTCCTAAACAACCCTTACATTGCTAAGTTTCCATGCTCTCCTAAATCCTAAGATTTGGTTAACATGGTTTTTCCGTATTTTTGACTTGTAGCTTAAGGTTATTACGAAACAATCGGCTTTGAGGCTCAATGTGGCTAACTATGGATCATGTATAAAGGTTGGTTCTTTTAGGCCAAATAGCTATTTCAAAGAAAAATTACCTAAATCATTTGATGCAAACATATAACATGCAAACAATGAAGAAATTCAAGCAAATCCAGGAAAGTGCAACTCAAAAGTGATTCACTCAATTAAAAACTATGTTGGAGACTTAAATTCCTCACCCGGACTTTTTTCTACAAATTGTTTAACCGAGATACAATCCCTAGTATGTGCACCCCTTCACCCCAAACCTGTCATAAATCATGCAATCACAATAAAATTTCTCGAAGTTTATTTTTTCAACTTTTCACATGGGGATCTGATAAGCCTCTGGTTATCTAGTTTTATAACTAGTAAGATCATGGTTTTTGTGCTAATTATTTGAGTTCAATCTCGTTTTTCGCCCAAATTTGGATTTAATCGTCCTCAAGCAACATTTTGAGTTTCTTAAGTAATTTTAGGATATTTTGATTAATTTTGAGTCAATAAAGCATTTACTGCTATTTCATGTTTTCAGGTTAATAATAAAACCAACTCTGGGAATATTCGCCCCGCGAGAGGCTACTGGCCTCGCAAGCCTGAAGACCAGCCTGAGCAACAACAGTCACCCTTTCTGTCTCGCCTCACGAATCACTGTCTCGCCACGCGAGCCTGAAGGCCTGACTGTACCAGAGAATGTCACTCTTTCGGTCTCTCCTCGCGAATCACTATCTCGCCACGCGAGAACCCAATTTTGAACTCGTGCCACTTTTAATATTCGCCTCACGAGCGGGCGCAGATTCTGAAGGTTATAAATTGTTGTTTTAGGGCAGATTAGAGGAAGAACTTTTCATATCCACTGTTTTGCGAATTTTCTAGGTTTTGTATTACGTTTTTGATGGAGAACTAATCTCCGGAGGTTAATCTGCTGTAATCGGTTTCCACCGCCACTTGAGGTTCTATAATTCCCAATCTTATTGCTTTTCCCTTTCAATATTCTCCTATATATCTTGTTTGCTTAATTCAAGTTATATAGGATAAGTCTTGATTAATTTCGATGATCATATGTTCCTTACTCTAATCGCGCTTGCTTAATTCGCGTGTGTACAATCGTGTTTGCTTAATTCACGAAGGTCTTAATCCATTTGCTTAATTCGGAATAGGAACATATATCTCGTAATGTCAATTGCGCTTGTCTAATTGTTGCTACAATAGAAAAGGGGTTAGAATCCACTTAGGGCATGGAATTTATATGAATCGATGATAGTTGGGAAACCGAAAACAGTAGATTAATCATTTTTAGCTTATTGATAATCACTTATTTGCAATGTTTTTCTTAATTGAATCATTCAACTTCAAACCCCCCCAAAACTGATTTTAATAACAATCCAAGAGTCCTTGTGATACGATACTCGAGTTGTCGCGCCCTAACTACAGTTTTTAAACCACTCGTTCTTTTTGACCCGCGTGCGACAGCGTGTCAAAATTGGCGCCGTTGCTGGGGACTCTTTGGTTTTTATTAGCCATATTAGGAATCAAACTTTTTTTTTAATTTATTTTGTTGTTTGGAGCTTATATGCCTATATCATATTGATGGTATTGCACATTGTGATTGTCGTGGTGGTGAATCTTAATACTGCCCATGGATAATTATATGCAAAATTATATGCCTAATGTTCATTATGAGCCATCATGCATATATTATCCTGACTTTACTGGTGGTTATGAGTTTAGTAGTGGTTTTGGCATGGTTGGAGTGAATGACTATTCTAGCCAACATGATGGAGGACATGGAAGCTTGGATGAGTTGGCTTCGTTGGTGCATCAATTGACAATAAGCCAGCATCAATATCAGCCTGACCCCACACCAGTCCAACCTAGTCTGGAGGAATTGGTGCAACAAATGGCAGAATACACTCTTGAATTCCAACAGAGGACAGAAGCAAGTCTTTAGGATTTGGCCACTCAAATTCGTCACATTGCCTCCACCTTGACTACACTGCAATCACAACATCTCCTTGAAAAGCATTCAGATTCACAATTGGATATTCTTGACAATACTTCTTTTTAGCATAATTTTGATAATGATGTCAAGAATACTTTTATTGATGAACTTTGTGTTGAAATTTCATCCTTTTCAGGGTATGATGAGCAAAGCATCCATATGGAACATGGGAAACGTGAGGTTGAGGGCCTTGTTCAGCCAGGGAGTATAGAAAATGAGGATCAGGAGGACATCCACTTCACCATGCTTGAGGACGATGAAGGACTTTTGGAATTAGATGATTCTATCAATTCCTATGCATGTGTTGATTGTGATGGGAAAAATACTTGTGTAGTTTGTGCTGAGATTTCTGCATATTTGGAAGGAGATGGATTTGGTGACTCAGTGAATGCAGAAGCCAAAGCAGCACCAGAGATCCTCTCTACTTGTTTGCCACCTCCCACTGTGAAGCAGTCAACGATGGAGTTCAAGCCTCTGCCTGAGAAATTGGAATTTGAGTCCTTCACTATGAAGGCACTACGACCAGACCAAGAGGCTGAACCCCATTGGGAAGACTTTGTTGTCAAGGAGGTCATCTTTGACCCAAGAGGGAGTGAGAAGTCCGCCGCACTTGGCGAGGCCACCATGATTGTCAAGCGCTCACTTTCATACTTATGCTGCATGCCATGGGATCCGGGAGGAATCGCTTTCATGAGTTTTTTCTAAACCTTTATCGTTTTAATTACTTCGCTTCTCTTTATTTGAGTCGTTTGTGTGTGAGTCTTGTGTCGGTGAGCTTGTTGGATTTTAATCAAATTTTGCGTAGATGGATTGCATGATATTTGTTGACTATCGATGATTTCCCACTAGGTTTTGAAAATTGAAAATTGATCCCCATGTGAAAAATTGAAAATTGAACTTTGAGATATTTTGTTGTGATTGCATGATTTATGATAAGTTTGGGGGTGAAGGGATGCACACACTAGGGATTGAATCTCGGTCAAACAATTTGCAAAAATGTCTAGGTGAGGATTTGAGCCTCTAACATGTTTTTAATTGTGTGAATCACTTTCAAGTTGCACTTTCCCGAATTTGCTTGAATCTCTTCATGGTTTGCATGCTTATGTGGGTGCATCAAATGATTTAGAAAATTTTCTTTGCAATAACTACTTGGCCTAAAAAGAACCATCCCTAATGCATGTTCCCTAGTTAGCCACATTGAGCCTAATAAGTCTATTGTTTCTTGATGACCTTATGCTATAAGCCAAAAATCTGGAAAAAACCATGTTAACCCAATCTTAGGATTAGGAGAGCATGGAAGCTTAGCAAGACAAGGGTTGCAAGAAACTAAGTTTGGGGCGGCTACAAGGTTCGATATGTCATTCTGGGTTGATAAAAAAAAAAAAAAGTTTGGAGCCAAAGGCAAAAAGAAAAAAAAAAGAGAAAAGCACAAAAATGTCAAAAAAAGGGTATTAGAAGAAAAAGGCTGTAGTCACCCAAAGCAAAAAGAAAAATGGAAAAAGGAATTTGAGTGGAAGTTCAATGTGTCAAAATGCTCATGCTCTCTTAGTTCCTAGGGACTTAAGCCTAGTACCTTTGAATATCCTACCTTTAGCTAGGCCTCATTACAACCTTCAAAAGACCTTTTGATGTTGCATGCATGTTTTCGTGGGAACCATTTTGAGACGAAAATCAAATTCATGGGAAGTGCTCTTGAAATCTGAAATTGAGTGAAAAGTTGATAGCCTTGACAAATTGAGCGAATGAGTGAAATATTACATGCCCTTGTGACGAAGGCAATTGTTTGAAATTGGTGATCTCCCTTTTGTGTGTAACTTGGTTCCTCAACTTAGATTAATGATTGCATGAATGATGGAATTCTCAATTGTTTAAGGTAAATGAATGTGGGGATTACATTTTTTCAAAAGGGGGAAAGCATTGAAGAAAAATTGTTTTGATAAAATTGCATGAAATTTGTGCGAAATTGGTTGAATCCTTAAAGCTTGCCAAGTTTGAGTTTTTTTTTGAGTTTTAGTTTACTTGGGGACAAGCAAAGTCTAAGTTTGGGGTATGTTGATAAGCCTCTGGTTATCTAGTTTTAAAACTAGTAAGATCATGGTTTTTGTGCTAATTATTCGAGTTCAATCTCGTTTTTCGCCCAAATTTGGATTTAATCGTCCTCAAGCAACATTTTGAGTTTCTTAAGTAATTTTAGGATATTTTGATTAATTTTGAGTCAATAAAGCATTTACTACTATTTCATGTTTTCAGGTTAATAAGAAAAGCAACTCTGGGAATATTCGCCCCCCGAGAGGCTACTCGCCTCGTGAGCCTGAAGACCAGCCTGAGCAGCAACAGTCACCCTTTCTGTCTCGCCTCGCGAATCACAATCTCACCACGCGAGCCTGAAGGCCTGACTGTACCAGAGAATGTCACCCTTTCGGTCTCGCCTCGCGAATCACTATCTCGCCACGCGAGAACCCAATTTTGAACTCGCGCCACATTTAATATTCGCCTCGCGAGAGGCTAGTCGCCTCGCAAGCGGGCGCAGATTCTAAAGGTTATAAATTGCTGTTTTAGGGCAGATTAGAGGAAGAACTTTTCATATCCACTGTTTTGCGAATTTTATAGGTTTTGTATTACGATTTTGATGGAGAACTAATCTCCGAAGGTTAATCTGCTGTAATCGGTTTCAACCGCCACTTGAGGTTCTATAATTCCCAATCTTATTGCTTTTCCCTTTCAATATTCTCCTATATGTCTTGTTTGCTTAATTCAAGTTATATAGGATAAGTCTTGATTAATTTCGATGATCATATGTTCCTTACTCTAATCGCGTTTGCTTAATTCGCGTGTGTACAATCGTGTTTGCTTAATTCACGAAGTTCTTAATCCGTTTGCTTAATTCGGAATAGGAACATATATCTCGTTGTGTCAATTGCGCTTGTCTAATTGTTGCTACAATTGAAAAGGGGTTAGAATCCGCTTAGGGCATGTAATTTATGTGAATCAATGATAGTTGGGAAACTGAAAACAGTAGATTAATCGTTTTTAGCTTATTGATAATCACTTATTTGCATTGTTTTTCTTAATTGAATCATTCAACTTCAAACCCCCCCAAACCTGATTTTGAGTTAATAACAATCCAAGAGTCCTTGCGATATGATACTCGAGTTGTCGCGCCCTAACTACAGTTTTTAAACCACTCGTTCTTCTTGACCCACGTGCGACAGCGTGTCAGGATCAATTTTCAAATTTCAAATCATTAGGGGAAATCATCAAATCTCAAAAATTTTCATGCAATCCATTTATGCTAAATTCAATAAAATCCCTTCAAGCTTACCAACACAAGACTCATACACATATAACTAAATGCAAAGAAAAGAAAGATAATTAAAAAGACAAGGGTTTAGAAAAACTCATGAAGACGCTTCCACCATAATCTCATTGCCTGTGGTACAACGGCTAAGAGATGCCCAAGATATAAGTCCTTCCTCCTAGATTCCATGGCTTGTGGAGTGGAGATGGAATAAGCAAGTGTAAGGAGATTCCATTGACTTCTCTAAATGCTATGATGAGCTCACTTCCTCCTACGTCAAATGGCAAGTCATCGACTCCAAGTATGGCATTTATGTAAATAGATCCTCCATGAAGCACTAGAAACATAACTTCTTGAGGCGACCTTAGAGCCTTTGCCGCTATTGATGAAAACTTCAAATGTTGAGGCAATGACTTGAATTCCGAAGTTGATATTTTCACAAAGTAATATGGTAGACGCACCAACTTTGTAACATCCACACATGTATGCATCCCAACGTACTTATCCAACTCATAATTTCTATGTTGCTCAATAGGAATGGTGAAGGAAGTATTTTCCACACGACTATTCTCATGTGTCCCTAGCAAAGGAACAACAGGAGATATTTCCTCCTTGCAATCCGCTTCATGATCTTCTCCTCTTGAATTATCTTCCACCACCACTTCATCTTTATCCAAGGCCATATTATCAATTGCATTCTTCTAAATTTGATTCTCACACGGATTTTGTGCTAGCAATTTAGAATATTCACTAACTTGCTCTTCTAACTTCTGAAAGTTATCACTTAGCATCCCCGTTATCAATTGAGAATGTTCCTTACACATTTTCTTCCTTTGAATCTTGGCACTTATTTCTTCCTTGCTACGCTCTATGCTCTGGACAAGTTGAGCATCTATCTCCCAAAGTGATTCAAGCGCCTCGGGGTCCAGCTTAAGGTGTGGTGGTTGTTGTAAGGATGATAAATAGGATTTTCATTCCTTCTTGGAGTATATCTTCACATGCTTAACAATAATATAATCAAGCATGGTCCAATCACTTTGAGATTCCCGGTTTAGATAGAGACGATGGTCCATGTGTAGTATTCACCTTAACTCGGTTCTACGAATTTCTCGGTTGTATTGGAAATCTCCTGGTAGAACGGTACCTTGCATAAAATATAAAACTCACAAGACCAAGTGAAATCAAAGAATTTAAAGAGAAAAATAATAAGAAACATTAAAAAGAAAAATTTGACTTGTTCAAAAATAATTATTTTCTTTAAATAAAGAAATCCGGTTGAGCCAATCCCCGGCAACGGTGCCAAAAATTTGATGGGCTCCGGCAAGTGTACCGGATAGAATAAAGTAATAATTAAAACAACAGGTAAATTATCGAGTATCGAACACAAGGATTGGGTGACCAATTTGTCTAGATTTGAAGAAGATAACTAACTTTTGACCAAGTCAAAGATGAGAGAGAAAGTTGTTGGGATAAAATCTATTATCTAAAACAAATATCAATTATCTAAAAGGCAAGATAAAAACAATTATCTAACCAAAGCAAGATAAAAACAATTATCAAATATCCAAAAGCAAGCAATCAGTTATTGATGAAATTAACTATGATTGTGAGATCTAAGTTCACGAATTCACCTACCCAATTAAGTAATAGATCAAGTGATTATTTGTCCCTAAGTTCAATTACATGCCAACCAAGAACCCTGAGTTATTCTAATGTCTCAGTCAAGCACAAGAGAAAACACCTAAACATGCAAATCTACTATATCTCTATTCGAAGACCCACAGTTAGATTCATAAGCCTTGGTTCCTTATAACGATTGCACCAATCTCCTACTCTATCTCTAGCAATACTCAATCGGTGTTCCTAATTCAAGTCCTAAAGCGTGAATCTCCGGTCGGACTCATCGCACTTTACTAGTTAACCATGTGCGCTTTTGATTAACATAACCAAATCAGAATTGGAAAGCAAGAATTGAGAGAAGGGAATAAGAAAACATCACATTGAACTATGCCGTCATGAGCAACTTCATCGATCCCTTAGAAAAGAGGATTAGTTCCTTATCACGTTCATAATCAACAACAAAATAATTGAAAAGAAAACAGAAAATAATCCTAAACACTAAGGGAGACGTGGCTCCAAGAGAAACGAAGAATTTTCCCAAAGAGGGATCTAAAGATGGGGTCTCTCTCTAATTCGCACTGAACAAACTTTAAATAGAAAAACTGGGCAGCATACGCTCGTAGGATGAGCCTGTCTCGTAGGACAAGTCCTTAAAATTGTCTCCAAAAATAGTTTGAATCCTTGCGGAGCGAAGACTGTCTCGCGGTACGAAGGCTGTCTCGAGGTGCGAGACAGAAAAAATTCAGCTTCCATGTCTGCTTCGCGGGGTGAACATTTGGGATTGCGGGGCAAGCCTGAAAGTCTTCCAATTTCCTGATCAGATGTAGTGCTGGCTCGCGGGGCGAGACGCTCTTTATGCTTTTTACTTGTTTTCCTCAAGTTTCCTTTCTTTCTTGATCTGCACTTTTAACTTGAAAATAAAAGTAGCATTAGAATGCTTTATTGACTCAAAAATTACCAAAATATCCTAAAAACTACTTAAGTGACTCAAAACATTGCTTAGGGACAATATAAACTAAATTTAGGCGGAAACAAGACTAAAATCGCACAATTAGCTCAAGAATCGTGGCTTTAATAGCTATAAAACTATATAAGCCACAGGCTTGTCAGTGATCAGGATGTTGGTTGGTTATTTCTTCCATCAGTTGGGACTTTGGGCGGACTTATCAGTATGTGGAATTCCAAACTCTTCTCCTTGAAATATTGCTTTTCAGGGAATGGTTTTTTGGGGGTGTCTGGAGATTGGATCAAAACAAATAACTATTGTACAGTAGTCAATGTTTGTTCTTCATGTGATCTGTAGGTGAAAAGAGAGATGTGGTGAGATTTAGTTATGTCCAAGAGAGGCTTTGGAGGGGAGATATGGTGTGTTGCCGATGATTTTAATGCGGTAAAGAATAATTATGAAAGGATAGGGGATATTAGAAACTCTCAGTCTTCTAAACAGTTTAGGTTCCAGGAATTCATAGATGATCTTAACCTTATTGAATTTCCTGTCCTTGGTAATCGATTCACTTGGTTCAAACCGGATGGGTCTGCGGTGAGTAGAATTGATAGGTTTTTGGTTTCAGAAGGCTGGATTAGGCTGTGGGACATTGTGGCTCAGTGGGTGGGCAAGAGGGATGTCTCTGACCATTGTCCTATCTTGCTCAAGGGTAAATGCACAAATTGGGGACCAAAACCATTTCTTTTCAGTAACTGTTGGTTGCAACATGAGGATTTTAAGCCTTTTGTAGAAAGATAATGGTCTGAAATTCATGTAAGTGGATGGAGAATTTTCGGTTTTAAAGAAAAATTAAGAAGGTTAAAAGAAAGGTTGAGGGTGTGGAATGTAGAGGTGTTTGGGAATTTGGAATGTAAAATAAAGGAGTTGACTGGGGAATTGAATCAGTCTGATGCTTTGGCAACTTCTAGAGAGCTTAATGATGAAGAAATTAGTGACAGGAAAAGGATCAATGAGTCTCTATGGACTGCTCTGTGGATGTTATGTACTTTCAGGAAATTAATTTTGATGATGAGCAACAAAAGCAAAGCAATTGATTGAGAAATGAAAAGTGCAAGATCAAAGAAAGATCATCCAAGACCAAGAGAAGAACTTCAAGGGTATATAGCTTAAGTTTGGTATTAGGATTATTTGTACGACTCAAATGTAGAATTGGCTATTAAAATTTAATTAACTAAAAATTATTTTTAAAATTGAAAATGGGCTTAAGGTTTTTCAAAGAATTGGAAAAATATTTTTCATAAGTGTTAGAATATTCCTTGGTTTGAAAAATATCATTTTTCTAATAAAAGAACAGCTCGTAATTGAATTACCAGAACTCCTGTAATCTATTACCACTTTCTGGAAAAATCAATATTTAAAAGTATCAGTGGTAATCGATTACCAGACTTCCGTAATCGATTACCAGCTTTCTGGAAAGCTCAGTGTTTCAAACTGACAGCTCGTAATCGATTACCAGTACATCTGTAATCGACTACCAGTCGCGAAAAAGTGATTTCTGGTGCAGAAAATGCATGACAGCTGTGCAAAACAGCTATATTTTGAAATCCCACTATAAATACTCTGTAGTAGCCCAAAAAAACTCTAGGTTAACACTTTAATAACACTTGCCCAACATCTCTAACCTCAATATTCAATCTTTCACTCTTGAAATCAAGATTTGAGCCAATCCTACACAAGAGTCATAGTGCTTCAACTTGTATTGATTCAACCTTTTGAGGTATTCTTCTTTGTAATCGCTTATTACTTGATTTGTGTTGGTTAAAGAGAGTGAGGAATCTCTCTAGTTTGATTTGTTATAAGTGTGAGGTATCCCTTGAGTAGATTTGGAGACTCTAGCACAAGGGTGAGGTATCCCAAGTGAAGAGGGCTCTTTGTAAAAGGTGAGGTATCCTTCTTGTATTGAGAGAAAATCGTAAGATGAGGTATCCTTAAGTCCAAAGGGTGGGTTATCCCTTTGGTGAGTAGTATTGAGGCTCTTGCACAAGGTGGGGTATCCAAGTGGAGAGTGCTCTAAGTATTGTAAAGTTTGAATTGATTATTAGTGGAAAATACTCACAAACATATTGTGGGGACTAGATGTAGGTCACCAAAGGTGGTGATTGAACCGGTATAAATCGCTTGTGTGCTTTTCTCATTCTTATATTTTTTATTTGTTCATTACAAATTGGTCTTGGTTAGAGAAAAGGGGCAAAAAATTTATTATCTCAATTCAACCCCCCCCCCGCTCTTGAGATTGAAGCCACTTGGTAACATGCTCGGTGGTGGCTTGACAACTTGATGTTCCAAAAATTAAGATTTCGGTGGTTAAAAGAAGGGGATTCTAACACTTCTTTCTTTCACTCTTGCGTTAACTACAAAAGGCAGAAAAACACAATCTTGGCCTTCCATTCTGCTGGGTCGTGGGTTCAGGGGGTGAGTGATATAAAAACTTGATCAAAAGATACTACAAGGAAGCGTTTTCTACCAATTGTGTCCAGTGTCCAGTTCTGGATGGACTTGAGTTCAATAGGATTTCTGCTGATGATGTTAAAACTCCGACAGAACCCTTCTCTTTGGAGGAAATTAAGGAGGCTATTTGGACTTGTGATGGATACAAAAGCCCAGGGCCGGATGGGTTCACGTTTACTTTCTTCAAGAAGTTTTGAACGATAATAAGTAAAAAGGTTAGTCTCTTAGTGTCGGAATTCTTCATAAATTCTACTCTACCAAAAGGGATTACTTCCTCCTTCATAGCCTTGGTACTGAAGAGAGAAAATCCTCATAGGATTACAGACTTTCGGGCTATATCAGTAATAGGTTGTATCCATAAACTTGTTTCTAAGTTGTTGGCCTTCCGGCTTAAAAAGGTGATTGGTTCGCTCATTTCACACTGCCGGTCAGCTTTTGTACCTAACCGACAAATTCTTGGTGGGGTTTTGGTTATCAATGAAATTGTTGACTTGTCTAACAAGAAGAAAAAGAACTTCCTAATTTTAAAGGTAGACTTTGAAAGTCGTACGACTCTGTTTGCTAGGATTTTCCAAGGTATATGATGAGAAGAATGGGATTCTGTGATAAATGGATGGGTCGGGTGGAAGCTTGTGTTTTTTCTAGGTAAGTGTCGGTCATTATTAATGGTAGTCCGACGGAGGAGATTAATCCACAGAAGGGCCCGAGGCAAGGGGATCCATTAGCATCGTTTCTTTTTCTTATAGTGGCATATTCTCTGGCTTTGCATATAGCCAGTCTTGCTCTTTATCTCTCCTACAGTATGAAGTTGGCACAGGCAAACACAAGAAGGGAGGGTTGAATTGTGTTTGTTAATTATTTTCGAAAAAATCCTTTTTGAGAAACCTTTTCACAAGCAGGAGATAAAAATTTTAAGCACACAAGAAATCCTTTTTAAAAGATTAACAAAACCAAAATCAAATCCCACAGTTAGTATAAATAAATAAAACTGTAAATGATAAGGGATAGAAAATTCACTCAGGTATTTTATCCTGGTTCACTCTCTTCCAACCAAGAGCTACATCCAGTCCCTTCTACTTGAAGGATTTTCTCCACTATTTCCAAATAGTTTCTAAAACAAGTATTTTACACCTCTCGAAGCTACAAGTATTACTTTCTTGCCAAGCCTCTTCAGGCTCTAATTCAATCACATAGATTTTTCTAAGATCTTTCTAACTCACTATATGTGAGGGTATGAAGGTTTAAGATCTACTGAATATTTTTACAAATATTCAACCTTAAGAATTACAGACTTTTGCTTTACAAAGGGAATATGACCTTTGAATATCTTGCAAATGTTCAAATGGCAAAATTTGTTTCTTCAGTGCTTGAGACCTTCTATATATAGTGGTCTCTAGCTTCTCTTTCAGATCTTCAACGGTTATTTTTAATCATCCCGTTTAGAGACTGCGTTAAATACATGATATCCGTTGAGACTGATAGCTTGATTTTGGCCGTGTTGAAAAGCATCCTTGGTTATCATTAAAACACGAAATGGAGGCTCACTGTCCTGAGCAATCGTACCTTAAAAACTTTCTTTCCTACTTTGTGTATAACCCAGCTTTTGTCCAGCAATAAAGTTGTCATCGTATAGATCGTTTTGCAATTCCAATTGTACTATTTACTTTTTGTATTTCTTTGATAGTACTATGAATTTTCTCACAAAGGAACAAGGCATTAACCAGATAAAACAATTATAAAGAACATATATTCCATTGAAATAAATATCAATCATTTGAAATAAATTCAATGTGGTCCAGATTGCATTAAAACACCTTCAAGGTAGTAAAGATATAGAAGATGTAGAACCATCTACAGGCACTCAGTTTTAGAACGCGTCTACACAAGGTTTTATTCTGCTCGTCCATTGATGTGGCAGTAGCGCTCGTCCACACAAGTCTTTGAACTTTAAGTCTTTAGGGAAACTCCGTCCAATGATGTGGCACTATGGACGTCTACGGAATTTTAGTTAGGCACTAAGGATGTCTATTTGAGTTTCAAGGAGAGCACTCGTCTGCTGACGTGGCTACTATGGACGTCTACTGAGATATAGTTAGTCGTCTACTTAACGATTAGAATATTAACAATTTAAATAACCTTTGGACGGGTAACTCTTTGCAAGAGTCCAAGCATTGTACCTTATATTATTTTGGATATTCCTGAATAAACTGAGATCACTTGTTACATCTCAACTAACACTTTGGCAAGCAAATTTAATCCTTTTGTTAGCATCAAAACCTAGAGATTAAATAAACCAGAACCACTTTGGTTCCAACACAGTATGCAGATGATACTCTGCTAGTTGGGAAGACGTCCTACCAAAATCATTGGGCTATGAAAGCAGTTCTTAGAAGCTTTGAGATGGTATCTGGGTTAAAGGTCAACTTCCATAAAAGTTGTCTATTTGGGATCAATGTGGATGAGACCTTTTTGGAAGTTGCATCTTCTTTCTTGTGTTGCAAAGTAGGTGAGTTGCCTTTCACTTATCTTAGGCTCCCGGTTGGGGCGAATCCGAGAAGAGCTATGACTTGGCAACCGGTGGTGGATGTTTTGAGGAAAAGGCTTGCTAGGTGGAGGGGTAGGTATCTATATTTAGGAGGTAGAATTGTGCTTCTGAAGTCAGTTTTATCTAGTATTCCAATGTATTTTTTTGTCCTTTTTCAGGCTTCCTCGAAAAGTGCTTAGCACTCTCATTAGCATTCAGAGGAACTTCCTATGGGGTGGATGTGAGGGGAAGAGGAGCATTTCTCAGGTAAAACGGAATAGGGTATGCTCTCCAAAAGAGCTAGGTGGGCTAGGTGTCAAGGATAAGGATGTCTTCAATCTAAGTTTGTTAGGGCAGTGGAGGTGGAGATTGCTAGTTGATAAAGATGCATGTTGGCACAATATTCTTTTAGCTAGGTATGGGAAGCCTTATCCTATGCCGAATTTACAAGATTGGAATTCAAAGAACTCTTCATCTTGGTGGAGGAAGAGGTTTTGCTTTTGTTCTCAACTACTATGGAGGGCACTTATATCTGTAGAGATACCAAAGATGTATGGGTATGGTTAGTTGGAAATACAAAACTCTTCACGCTTAAGGCAACTTATGACCTTTTGCTCTCTCAGTGTTTGTATCTTAATCCGGTCTCATATCTGTCTGGCATATTCAAAAACTTTTGGATTAGCTGTGTGCCTAGTGAAGTCCTCGCTTTCTCTTGACAACTTCTACTGGATCGTCTTCCAACTCGTGTGAATCTTTTTACCAGGTAGGTTATTCTTGATCCGCTAATGTGTGACTGTGTCCTTTGTGGCACTGACCAGGAATCTGCTCTCATCTTTTTCTGTTGTGTCCCTTCATGTTAGGGGTGTGGGACTCGGTTTATAGGTGGCTCAGCTTCAACTTTATGGCTCCATAAGATATTTCTAGTTTTTACTTTTCACATAGGCAGCTGTTTGGTCTTTGTGGCTGATCCGAAATGAGTTCATATTCAAAAATGGTGAGCTGAACTTTATATCTGATTTGGAGCAAATTAAACATAGGTCTTGGTTTTGGTTTTCAGCGGGTAGTGAATCAGTGGTTTATACACATACATATTGGTGCCTTTGTCCTGTTGGTTGCATATCCTGATTTTTGGTTGTTGCTTTTTTAGTCTATTATATCTGAGAAACAGTTGTTAGCTCACTTTGTATCACTTTGTTGGTTTCGTTTACTTCTTGGTTGTTGCTAGTTTTTTCTTTTACTGTCGTGGGGAGTTTTGGTGTGTAGCGCCAACTATACAACTCTGCTATAAGTGCCTATTTCGCCCTGTTTTTTGCCTACTGAACTCTGTCTGTGAGAATTTTCTTTAGCTCTTGGTTGGGTGTCACTTATGGTTGAAATGGAAGATTGTGGTTTTTAAGTTGTTTTTGGTCTTGGTGCTGTCATTTTCTTTGGTGGGTGGGGACTAGTTAGATTTCAACCTTGTTCAATTTGCTCTTGGTTGAACTTCTAGCTGTATCCTCCCATATGTTTCCTTTTATTGTAATTACATGGTACTATTGTATATGGGTTTTGGGTACCCCTTGTACTATTTCAATACAATTTAGCTTATGGAAAAAAAAAACCTTTCCCCCTTGAGAAAACCAAAATGTTGAAGATAATGCATTTTAATATCATACGGGAGAAAAGTTTGAATTCCAATCCATGAATAGAAACATTACCACACTTGACATACTACCGAACATGATAACAATAGATGTTCCGTAATTTCTGCTTAAACCTAACAAAAAACACACAACAATTGACTTACGTCCAGACAATGCATTTCTAAAAACAGATTAGACTATGACGACATACGGTCTAATAAAGCTTGATAAGATAATGCTAACACTTTTGGAGGCGCTAAGCTGCTGCAAAAATTCTTTAAAAATAATATGTAGAAGAAAATAAGCAATCATTGACATTCAATTGCTCCGCAATATATATATATATATATATATATATATATATATATATATATATATATATATATATATATATATATATATATATATATATATATATATATATATATATATATAATATGCAAAAGTGTGTGAAGATACCAGAATTATCGAAGGTCCAAAGCCATTTATCTTACCACCACCTTTGAGCAAAGAATCTGAATTCAACGAATTAACCAAATGAACAAAGTAATCTGATTGCTGGTGGATCCATGCTTCACTTCATTTTTGTCACATTTTGCTGGATCTAGATCTTGGGCTTCTCTTTGATTTCTGATGAATTTTAGTTGGGACTGGACTATTATCTTTGGGGGGACTGAACTTTAGTTATTTTTCAACCTTCTAGCTTTTTTTTTTTGTGATAACCAAACGAATTTCATTAAGAGGAGGACTCGAGTTGCACCAACCCAAATATCCTTGAAGATCAAATATCTGACACGAGAGAGTCCACACTTGCCTCTGAATTTTGGACTTTTCTTCTTCTCTTTAGCAGTTAGGCCAGAAGTAGAGGCTTCTCTGGAGTAGTGAATTAAGTGGGATTGCTAGAACGCTCCTGCATAATTAGCCTCAGTGACCATCTCAATTGGCAAAGACCGAACGTAATCCATCTTAGAGTGGTCAAAGGGTTATGAACTGAGATCTAGCATAATGTCTTGAACCAATGGCATCTTTCCTTTGTGCCTTGGATGCTTCTGGTCCTTATCCTTGTTCTGATCTATCGTTGACAACCTAGGACAAATCTTGGTGGGCTTGACTCCAACATTTGTGGAAGAAGAGTGTTTTAACCAGGTTGGAGGGACAAACCATGCTGCTCTGTCTACTCTGAAGTGGCTGAATTCCCATTTCAGGATCTCATACATGAGAGTGTCCACAAACTGATCAACAACAACTCCATATACCCTTGGATGTTTTAAAGTCATCCACTTTGTGGTCTTGTACATCACAAAAGGAATTTACTTGAAGGATCTGGCTCTTTTCTCGAGAATACTCCCAAAATCCTTCTTGCTGGGATCAGCGTGCCAGTCAGATATTATTATTCTTTCTACACCATCAGTGAATGGTTTAAAGGATGGAAGTTTCACTAGATTGGGGTAGATTTTTCTAGCAGGGAATCTCTGTTGGGGAAGGTGGGTGAGGAGAGGTCCATGTTCATCGATCATTTGGGAAGGGAATGGGCCAGTTGGAGTGTGGGGTTCAGGGTTGACCCAGTATGGATAAATGTTGAGGGGTTCATACTCATACTCAGCCAAAGGATACCACTTTGTTAGAATATGTTCCGGTTCTTGTGGAATAGTGTGGAATAGTATTCTCCATTCTCTCTGTACTTTGGCCCATTTTTTAGATTTGCCATTATAGAGAGTGGAAGAGGGAATTATGGGTGGAAACAAGGTTTTTAATGGTTTAGGAAAGGGGGCTCCAAAGGTAATGCTATTGTCTATTTGTGTTAGTGGTGAATGTGGTGATTGTGGCAGGGTAGGGACATAAACAACATCCAAATCATGTGGAGCAGAGATATTATTAGCCTGAGTTTCCAAATTGGACACTAATTCATCTGCTGCTAACCTAACAGGGTCATCAGTAGAGATTATTACCTCAGAAGCCAAAATTGTTTTAGTCCTCTTTGCTGGTTGCCTCTTCTTCTTGGCAATAGGACCAACAACAGCAGCAACAGTTTATTTTTCTAAAATGGCAGCAATAGGTATTTCATCATCATCATCTTCTTCTTCAGACATGATTACTTGCCTTGTCCTTTTGGGTGCAGGTGGAAGAGTAGCACCGGAAGATACAGAGAGGACAGATCCTCTAGTAGTCCTCTTAGGGATAGGTTACCTGACAGCCACAGTCTTCCCCTTGGTTCTTTTCTTTAGACCAAGGATTACAACATCGTTGGCCTCAAGTGATTCTGCTTTAATCTTCATTTTCTCCTCAAGCTTGGCCAACTCCACTTGCTTGTATGTGCTAAGTTGCATGCCACCTAGATTGTTCCTTCCAAAATCCAAGGACCAGATGCATCCCTCAGTCAGTAGGGCACTCTGTTCTTGTTCAGACTTTTCACCCAAGGCTTCATAAACTCCTTGATGTCTGAAGATTTTGGATAGGAGATGTGCGAAGGTGATAGAAGACATGGTTTCCCTATTCTCCACAACATCCTTGAACCTTGAGAAAAGGATGTGGGGCAGGTTGATTTTGGTCTCTAAAAACATATTGCACAAACAGAACTTATGCATGGCAGAGAGGTTGTCCTTAGAACCAATTTTGTGAAGCACTGTCTTGTTCAATATTTGATGAAGAATCCTAATTTCATCCTTCATCTCTGATGACTTCCAAGAGTGAGTCCTTACTGTATCATACTTCATTAAAGTCACAGCAGTTGTTTCAGAACCACCGAGGTCCATATCCCGGTTCTCATTAAAGATTAAGCTTTCTTACGCACAAGCAATTGCATCAGAGATCGTTTTCTCAGACACCACCACCTTCTTTCCTAAAACAAATGTAGTAATCTCGGTGTCTCTAATAACAAGTTTCCTCCAGAAGGTTTTTATCAGATTTGGGTAAATAGGAACCTTCTCCAAGAAAAGACCGTCCCAACCAGCAGCACTTACGTACTTACTCACATCAAGATTGTATTCCTTTAATACTTCGAACTTGAAGTGATACTCAGTGAGGATACTCATGGAGTCACTTGCATAGACAGGATCAGGAGGAGTGATTGAGGCCATTGTTGAGAATTTGAGATTAGAATATAAGAGAAAGAAAACAGAGAGCTTGAGAGAAATGAAGTTCAGAGAAGATGAGTTGTGAAAAAAAAATTCGGATGGAAGAAGGTACAAGATAAAATAGTTCTTGAATGCCAAGAGTTTTTCTTTTGAAAATAAATCAAAAAGAAAAAGAATAACTGATAGGACAAGCATTTAATGTAAGACGGCTTTGGGATTTTGAAACTCTAAAAAGGTCATGATGGGATTGATGAGAGGTTCTGACTCAGTACAGAAAATAAATTAAATTAAATTTATCAAGAGTCAAACAAATAAGTTAAAAAAATGGACAGGTCCAAATAAAAGCACATGTGGACGTGTAGTGTGACATGCAATGGATGCGGTTCACTACAGTAGTGGACGCGTATTTTTCACTATGATTTGAACACCAAAAGCAATGGACGTGCATAACAAGCAATTGGACACACATTTTCATCAAAACAATCACACATAAGACTGGACGCCTAAATTAATCCACATATAACATGTTCAAAAACATCCTTATAAAAAAGAATCTATCCTCTGCAAGAGGTTTAGTAAATATATCTGCTCATTGATGGTCAGTATCTACAAATTGAATATCAATTACACCTTTCTCCACATAATCTCTAATAAAGTGATGTTTTATCTCAATATGTTTGGCCCTAGAATGCAAAATTGGATTCTTTGAAAGATTAATTGCATCAGTATTATCACATATAAGTGGAATACCACTTACAAACACATTATGGTCCTCCAATTGACGTTTGATCCATAGAAGTTGAGAGCAGCAACTTGCATCTGATATATACTCTGCTTCAGCAGTAGATAGTGCAATGGTACTTTGTCTTTTGCTTGACTATGAGACAAGATTGGCTCCATTGAAGTGACATTCTACACTAGTACTTTTTCTTTCAATTCTATCTCCAGCATAGTCAGAATCACTAAAACCAACTAATCTATAATCATCATTTTTCTTAAAGCACAAACCCAGATTAGTAATACCTTTTAAATATCTAAATATTCTCTTAATGACTGAGAGATGAGACTCTCTAGGATCAGATTGAAAACGAGCACATAAGCAAACACTGAACAATATATCAGGCCTAGACGCAATCAGATATAAAAGAGATTCTATCATACCTCTATATACCTTTTGGTCTACCTTTTTCTCTTTATCATCTTTGTTCAGTATTGAAGTGGGGTGCATAGGAGTATCCATTGGTTTGCAATCATCCATCTTAAACCTCTTTAGAAGTTCCTTTGTATACTTAGTCTGATGGATGTACACCTCATCCATAGACTATTTAACTTGAAGTCCAAGGAAGAATTTTAGTTCTCCCATCATGCTCATTTCAAATTCTTTCTGCATTAACTTTTGAAATTCCTTGCACAGAGCTTCATTAGTAGCACCGAAAATGATATCATCAACATAAATTTGTACTATAATGAAATCTGACTTAATAGATTTTCTAAATAAAGTTGTGTCTACTTTTCCTGTTAAAACCACTTTCCATTAGAAACGAACTTAACCTATCGTACCAAGCTCTAGGAGCTTGCTTAAGTCCATACAGTGCTTTCTTAAGCTTATAAACAAGTTCAGGGTGATTTTTACTTTCAAAGCTAGGAGGTTGCATGACATATGCTTCTTCATTAATAAAGCCATTTAAAAAGGCACTTTTAACATCCATTTGAAAAAGCATAATGCTATGAGGTGCAACAAACGATATTAAAATTCTAATAGCTTCTAGCCTAGCAACCGATGCAAAAGTTTCAGTGTAGTCTATACCTTCTTCTTGAGAGTAGCCTTGAGCAATCACAACCTTACCATCTGCATCAAGCTTGTTTCTGTTGACCCACTTTGTTCCAATGACTGATTTGTCTTCAGGCAGTGGTACAAGAGTCCAGACTTCACTTCTCTCAAACTAATTAAGCTCTTCTTGCATAACTAGAATCCATCCTTCATCCAATAGAGCTTCGTCCACTATCTTCGGTTCACATTCAGAGACTAGAGCAGAATCACTTTGTTCTCTGAAGGTTGAGCGAGTTCTTAGCTTGTCATTGGGGTCACCAATGATTTGATCTTGAGGAAGGTAGTTTTTGAAATACCAAGATTTCTGAGCATTGTCCTGTTGAGAGGTAGATGTTTCTGGTTGTTGTTGAGAAGTGTCGTCTACTTGAATATCAGTCTTAATTTCTGGTTTCTCTTCTGAGATATTTAGATCAAGATCTGCAAAAGCTTCATCTAGCTCTGATAGTTTCTTATCATGCTGTTTGTCATCAAATCTAACATGTATAGACTCTTCTACTATTAAGGTTCTTGAATTATATACTCTAAATAATTTTGAGGACTCAAAATCCTAGTAGAATTCCATTATCTACCTTAGCATCAAATTTACCAAGTTGATCTTTTGTATTCAAAATGTAACATTTATAACCAAAATGATGAAAGTATGAAATGTTGGGTTTTCTACCTTTCCACAATTCATTAGGAGTCTTATTCAGAATAGGTCTAATGTATATTATGTTCTGAATGTAGCAGGTAGTGACACAGCTTCAACCCAGAAGTGCTTAGGGACAAAATTGTCTTTGAGCATTGTCCTAGTCATCTCTTGAAGAGATAACTTCTTTCTCTCTACCACACCATTTTGCTGTGGTGTCCTTGGTATTGAGAAGTTGTGTTGAATACCACCTTCTTCACAAAACTCGTGGAATAGCTCATTGACAAATTCTCCCCCATGATCACTTCTAATTGAAGTTATACACATGCTTTTTCATTTTGTACACGTTTGCAGAGTAGAGAAAAGACCTTGAATGACTCATCCTTGTGAGCAAGGAACATAACCCATGTCCATCTAGTGTAGTCGTCTACTATGACAAGACCATATTTCTTACCACAAACAGAGGCGGTCCTTGTTAGACCAAAGAGATCAAGGTGCGGCAATTCTAGTGGTCTGTTGGTACTAACAACATTCTTAGATTCAAATGAACCTTTGACTTGTTTTTCCTTCTGACATGCATGACAAAGAACATCAGATTTGAAACTAAGGTTTGGTAGACTCTTACAAGGTTATGGTTTTTCAGCTTTGAGATTAATCTCAAACTTGCATGACCCAACCTTTTGTGCGAAATCCATCGCTCATCCTCTGGGCAGTGAATATGAGTGATTCATCAGCTTTCTTGACAGTACACATATTCTTATCAAATGAAACAGCAAACCCACTATCACATAATTGACTAATGCTAAGCAGATTGTGTTTAATACCATTTACTAACAGAACGTTATCGATGGAGGGAAAAGGATGTTTACCAATTTTGCCTATACCAATGATCTTTCCTTTTTGGTTTCCTCCAAAAGTGACCCAGTCACCATCTTTGGGTCTAAGGTCTTGGAACATACACCTTTCTCCAGTCATGTGCCGTGAGCACCCACTGTACAAGTACTAGGACTTCTGTTTCTTTCCTGTTGTTAAGTAGAGCTGCAACAGGGATTATCTTATCTTTAGGTACCCAAATTGACTTAGTTCCTTTCTCGTTATTGATCATAGGTCATGAATGCTTTGCATGCTTATTATGTATGCATCTAGATGACATATGCCTACTTTTTCCACAAAAATTGCAGTAAGTATTGGAAGGGCTTGATTTTGACTTAGTAGGCTGTGGATGGACTTTAGACACCTTATATTGTGTATGAACCTTTGGTTTATTCAGAGATGCATCATGCTTCTCTTTATCATAACCAATGCCAGATTTGTCACGTGGTGATCTAGAGTACCTTAAAATAAGGTTTAATTTATCTGAGCTACCAGCCAGTTTTGACAGAGAGTCTGTCAAGTATGTCAAATCTTGTTTCATTTGTTCAACTTCACCAGAGCTATTAGACTTACACTTCGTCCTGTCAACCAGACTAACATTGTTTGATTTTAATGTTTCATTTTTATCCTTAAGGTTTTGATTCACTGTGCAGACCTAATCATAGTCTCTAGAGAGTTTAATAAACTTCTTTTTGAGACACTTATACTCTTTAGACAGTATGCATGATTCATGCAATAATTCATCAAAAACAGTTTGAAGAGTATATAGTCAATAAATTCACTTTCTGATGCAGTATCAGCCATGAAGCAAAGTTTGTTTCTTCTCCAGCTTCATCTTCTTCATCTGAAGAAGACAGCTCAAGATCCTCCCATGTAGCCATCAAGCCTTTCTTCTTTTTGAAGAATTTCTTTTTCTCCTTCATCTCTGGGCAATCAGCTTTGAAGTGTCCTGGTTTCTTACATTCAAAGCACAGGGGTTGGCCTTTCTCCTTGGAATCTGACTTCTCCTTGGAGAATTTTTTGTTGAACTGCTTCCTTCTGAATCCACATTTCTTTCTCCACATGTGTTGGATTTTTCTGGAGATGAAAGATAGTTCATCCTCATCTGAGTCACCTTCACTATTTGATGAATCAACTTCATCTGAGGACTCGACAACTTTAAGCACCTTTGAGGAACTAGCTTTCTTGGCTTTTAGGGCAACAAATTTTCCTTTTCTGGAGTTTTCCTCTTCATTTAGTTCAAGCTAATGAACTGTAAATGAACCCGGAAGCTCTTCCAGAGAAAGAGTATTCAGATTCTTTGCTTCCTGGATAGCAATTACCTTAAGTCTCCACTGCTTTGAGAAACTTCTCAAAATTTTTCTCACATCATCTCTATTCTCATAGACCTTTCCAAGAGACCTGAGACTGTTGGTGATTGTTTGGAATCTTCCAAACATCTGGTCTATAGTTTCATGATTGGCCATCTTGAATAGCTCATACTGGTGAACCAACATGCTTATCTTCGATTCCTTCACTTGTGAGGAACCTTCATGAGCTAGTGCAAGAGTATCCTGGATTACTTTAGCTGTGTTGCAACTATGAACCTTGTCATGCTCAGATCTGGTGATAGCACACATGAGATAGTGCTTAGCTTTCAAGTTTAGTTGGTGTTGGATTTTCTGCTCTTGATTCCATTCAACTCTAGGCACTGTAGCTCCAGCTTTAATCCTTGGCTCAGTGTAGCCATTTTCTATCAATTCCCAGATGTCAACATTCTGTGCATCCAAGAATGCCATCATCCTCTTTTTCCAATAATCATAATCAGTTCTATCAAAGAGAGGGGGTCTGTTGATAGCTTGTCCTTCTGCATCCATGATTGTAGGATCGTACTGCCTTAGCACTTATTAGAAGCTCAACCTTGTCAAGGCTGAGCTCTGATACCAACTGAAGTTGGCATAGGCAAACACAAGAAGGGGGGTTGAATTGTGTTTGTTAATTGTTTTCCCAAAAACCCTTTTTGAGAAACGTTTTCACAAGCAGGAGATAAAAAATTTAAGCACACAATAAATCCTTTTTAAAAGATTAACAAAACCAAAATCAAATCCCATAGTTAATATAAATAAATAAAACTGTAAAAGATAAGGGATAGAAAATTCACTCAGGTATTTTATCTTGGTTTACTCTCTTCCAACCAAGAGCTACGTCCAGTCCCTTCTACTTGAAGGATTTTCTCCCCTATTTCCAAATAGTTTCTACAACATGTATTATACACCTCTCCAGGATATAAGTATTGCTTTCTTGCCAAGCCTCTTCATGCTCTAACTCAATCACAGAGATTTTCTAAGATCTTTTTAACTCACTATATGTGAGGGTATGAAGGTTTAAGATCTACTTAATATTTTTACAAATATTCAACCTTAAGAATTATAGACTTTTGCTTTACAAAGGGAATATGAGCTTTGAATATCTTGTAAATGTTCAAATGGCAAAATTTGTTGCTTCACTGCTTGAGACCTTCTATATATAGTGGTCTTTAGCTTCTCTAGCAGATCTTCAATGGTTATTTTTAATCATCCCGTTTAGAAATAGCATTAAATGCATGATATTCGTTGAGAATGACAGCTTGATTTTAACCGTGTTGAAAAGCATCCTTGGTTATCAGAAAAACACGAAATGGAGGCTCACTGTCCTGAGCAATCGTACCTTAAAAACTTTCTTTCCTCCTTTGTGTATAACCTAACTTTTTTCCGACAATAAAGTTGTCATCGTACAGATCGTTTTGCAATTCCAATTGTACTATTTGCTTTTTGTATTTCTTTGATAGTAATATGAATTTTCTCACAAAGGAACAAGGCATTAACCAGATAAAATAATTATAAAGAACATATATTCCATTTAAATAAATATCAATCATTTGAAATAAATTCAATATGGTCCAGATTACATTAAATCACATTCAAGGTAGTAAAGATATAGAAGATGTAGAACCGTCTAGAGGCACTCGGTTTTAGAACGCGTCTACACAAGGTTTTATTCTGCTCGTCCATTGATGTGGCAGAAGTGCTCGTCCACACAAGTCTTTGGACTTTCTAAGTCTTTAGAGAAACTCCATCCAATGACGTGTTCCTATGGACGTCTACTGAATTTTAGTTAGGATGTCTATTTGAGTTTCAAGGAGAGCACTTGTCTGCTGACGTAGCTACTATGGACGTCTATTGAGATATAGTTGGCCATGTACTTAACGATTATAATATAAATAGTTTAAATAACCTTTGGACGGGTAACTCTTTGCAAGAGTCCAAGCATTGTATACCTTATATTATTTTGGATATTCCTGCATAAACTGAAATCACTTGTTAGATCTCAACTAACACTTTGCCAAGCAAATTTAATAATTTTGTTAGAATCAAAACCTAGAGATTAAATAAACCAGAACAACTTTGGTTCCAACACAGTATGCAGATGATACTCTGTTAGTAGGGAAGGCGTCCTACCAAAATCATTGGGCTATGAAAGCAGTTATTAGAAGCTTTGAGATGGTATATGGGTTAAAGGTCAACTTCCATAAAAGCTGTCTGTTTGGGATCAATGTGGATGAGACCTTTTTGGAAGCTGCATCTTCTTTCTTGTGTTACAAAGTTGGTGAGTTGTCTTTCACTTATCTTGGGCTCCCGGTTGGGGCGAAACCAAGAAGAGCGATGACTTGGCAACCGGTGGTGGATGTTTTGAGGAAAAGGCTTGCTAGGTGGAGGGGTAGGTTTCTATCTTTAGGAGGTATAATTGTGCTTCTGAATGCAGTTTTATCTAGTATTCCAATGTATTTTTTTGTCCTTTTTCAGGCTTCCTCGAAAAGTGCTTAGCACTCTCATTAGCATTCAGAGGAACTTCCTATGGGGTGGATGTGAGGGTAACAGGAGCATTTCTTGGTAAAATTTAATACGGTATGCTCGCCAAAAGAGCTTGGTTGGCTAGGTGTCAAGGATATGGATGTCTTCAATCTAAGTTTGTTAGGGAAGTGGTGGTGGAGATTGCTAGTTAATAAAGATTCATGTTGGCACAAGATTCTTGTAGCTAGGTATGGGAAGCCTTATCCTATGCCGAATTTGAAAGATTGGAATTCAAAGAACTCTTCATCTTGGTGGAGGAAGAGGTTTTGCTTTTGTTCTCAACTACTATGGAGGGCGCTTATATTTGTAGAGACACCGAAGATGCATGGGTATGGTTGGTTGGAAATACAAAACTCTTCACGGTTAAGGCAACTTATGACCTTTTGCTCTCTCAGTGTTTGTATCTTAATCCGGTCTCAGATCTGTCTGACATCTTCAAAAACTTTTGGATTAGCTGCGTGCCTAGTGAAGTCCTCGTTTTCTCTTGGCAGCTTCTACTGGATCGTTTTCCAACTCGTGTGAATCTTTTTACCAGATAGGTTATTCTTGATCCGCTAATGTGTGACTGTGTCCTTTGTGGTACTGACCATGAATCTGCTCTCCATCTTTTTCTGTTGTGTCTCTTCACATTGAGGGTGTGGGACTCGGTTTACAGGTGGCTCGGCTTCAACTTTGTGGCTCCACAAGATATTTCTAGTTTTCACTCTTCACATTGGTGGCTGTTTGGTCTTTGTGGCTGATCCGAAATGAGTTCATATTCAAAAATGGTGAGCTGAACTTTATATCTGATTTGGAGCAAATTAAACATAGGTCTTGGTTTTGGTTTTCCGCGGGTAGTGAATCAGTGGTTTATATATATACAGATTGGTGCCTTTGTCATGTTGGTTGCGTATTCTGATTTTTGGTTGTTGCTTTTTTAGTCTATTATATCTGTGAAACAATTGTCAGCTCACTTTGTATCACTTTGTTGGTTTAGTTTACTTCCTAGTTGTTGCTAGTTTTTTCTTTTACTGCCGTGGGGCGTTTTGGTGTGCAGTGCCAACTATACGACTCTGTTGTAAGTGCCTATTTCTCCTGTTTGACGCCTACTGAAATCTGTCTGTTAGAGTTTTCTTTTGCTCTTGGTTGGGTGTCACTTATGGTTGAAATGTCAGATTGTGGTTTTTAAGTTGTTTTTTGTCTTGGTGCTGTCATTTTCTTTGGTGGGTGGGGACTAGTTATATTTCAACCTTGTTCAATTTGCTATTGGTTGAACTTTTAGCTGTATCCTCCCATGTGTTTCCTTTTATTGTAATTACATGGTACTATTGTATATGGGTTTTGGGTACCCCTTGTACTATTTCAATACAATTTAGCTTATAAAAAAAAAACCTTTCCCCCTCGAGAAAACCAAAATGTTGAAGATAATTCATTTTAATATCATACGGGAGAAAATTTTGAATTCCAATCCATGAATAGAAACATTACCACACTTGACATACTACCGAACATGATAACAATAGATGTTCCGTAATTTCTGCTTGAACGTGACAAAAAACACACAACAGTTGACTTATGATAGTGTGATTTTGCATCATATTTCATGTACATTTTTGCATGCATTTTTATATAGTTTAGGCATGATTAGTTTGAATTTTATTAGTTTTTACCTTGGAACGGGTGAGGCGATTTCTTGGTGTTGTTTTGCAGGAATTTAAGGAAAAATGCTCAAGATTAGCCATGATGGAGCTTGGATGAAGACAGAGCTTGAAAAGTGAAGAAAATGACCCAAGCAGAGCCCATCACGGCCGTGATCGAGCAATATTTGAGAAGAGAGAAGGCAAAAGTCAGAAGTTGTCACGGCCTAGCCGTGATGCCCATCACAGTCGTGACAGGATAATTGAGTCAGAACCCTCCTAGGCAGAATCTGTCACGGCCTAGCCGTGATGCCCATCACGGCCGTGACAGACCAATTGGTGGAGGCAGAAGCTATCACGGCCTAGCCGTGATAAGTGTCACGGCCGTGACAAACATATTTTGAAAGCGCATCCAAGGCAGAGAGCATGACGACTTGGCCGTGATGGCCATCACGGCCGTGACGCGAATCCAGATTTATAAAAAGGTACAGGTAGAACAGAAAATACCAGTTTTTGAAACCCTCAAACACTCTCTCTGAACCAGGGGCAGTTGTGCAAGGATTCCATGGAGTCTTTTCTCTTTTTCATCTTTATTTCTGGGGTTTTGGCTATGATCATGAGTAGCTAAATCCCCATTGTTGGGGTTAGGTGTAGCTATTTCTGAATCATCCATGTATTTGACTTGATCTTGTAATACAGTTTTTGCTTCCTTATGAGTGATTGATTTCTATGCCTAATGCTTATTGTGGCTAGCACCCCCATGACTTGATCATTATTTTGGTATGCAATTGGAAAATTCGTATTAGAACGAGAATTGAAATAAACCACCTAGTAAACCTTGTATCTAGGAATGGATTTAGGTTTATTAGCAATCGTGTAATCCCTAATCATCATGCAAATTCATTAATCTAGGCCACCTAAGGAATTAGGGTCTATTAGTGGTTTTAGGCTCTTATCATCCGAGGAATCGGGGCTTGAGTAATCTAGTGGGTTGATTGTCATAATTGAAGTAGAAACTGTTTATTAGTCATTTCATTGCATGGGGATGAAGTTTAGTGAACCTAATCCCAACATCGTTCATAGATTAGAAGAATTCTTTTAACTGCCTTCCAAGTGTTCGACAGAAATTCTCAAAGAACTTTTTAATTTGTTTATTTTAGGTTTTGAATCTGATTTGGCTTGGTATTCAGTATTGAGCCCCCTTCAATCCAAATATCCGCTTAGATAGTAATTGATTCGGTACGTGCTAGTACTTGTCACAGTCCTCGTGGGAATGATAAAACGGTCTCACCACCGTATTACTTGTACGACTAGATATACTTGCCTAGATCCGTCAACAAGTTTTTGGCGCCGTTGCCGGGGACTGTGTTTCAATATTAGCATATCCGTTTTGGTTACTAATTAAAGCAAAAAAAATTCTGTTATAATCTGTTTGCTGTCACATTTTTCTGTTTTGTTTTGCTGTCATTTTTTCTTTTTTCCTCTGGTTTGTTTGATGTTTCTGTTTGCTGACATTTACTGCTAACACTCTTGGTTACTAGAATGTTTGTGCATGCGAGGTACTATCCCGGCTGACCAACTCCTCTACGACCCTGAAATAGAAAGAACAACCAGGGAAAATCGGAGGCAAGTAAGAGGGCAGAAACTGTTAGAACAACAACAAGAAGAACAAGAGACTTCCACTTCTCAAGTTCATCAAGGAGAACTCAGGATGGCAGGAAATGGTGAAGGTGCTCCACCACGGAGGACACTTGGGGACTATGGCAATACAAATGTCAATCGGCATGTCACTAGCATAGTGAGGCCTCCAATTAACTGCAATAATTTTGAAATCAAGCCAGCTATCTTGAATTTGGTTTCACAAAATCAATTTGCCGGGTTGGAAAAGGAAGATCCTAATAGTCATATCTCCAACTTCATTGAGATATGTGATACGATGAAGCACAATGGTGCCTCTGAGGATGCAATTCGCCTAAGGGCGTTTCCCTTCTCTCTAAGGGATAGGGCCAAAGCTTAGCTCCAATCTCAACCAAGGGGGAGCATCACTACATGGGATGACTTAGAGGCAAAATTTCTGGCAAGATTCTTCCCCACCTCAAGATTTGTGAAGACAAGGGGTGATATCATAAGCTTTGCTCAACAAGAAGGTGAGACCCTTCATGACACCTGGGAAAGGTTCAAGGAATTGCTCCGAAGATGTCCAAATCATGGGTTTGATGATCATACCCAAATGAAAACATTTTGAAATGGATTGAGACCGTCAACCAGGTATATGTTGGATGCCTCAGTTGGAGGTTCCATGAACACAAAGACAGCGGATAAAGCACTGATTTTGATAGAGGCTATGGCATCTAATGACTATTTGATGCATCATGATCAAGGTCCCACATCACGAAGGGGAGTGTTGGAGTTAGATTCACAAACTGCACTTTTGGCTCAGAATAAGCTCATGACACAACAACTGGAGTCCATCACCAAGCAACTAGCTCAACTCCCACAACAACTCCAAACTGTTCAAGGGATAACCATGCCACATCAACAGGTAATGAGATGTGATTTTTGTGGAGGTGATCATGATAATGGAAGATGTGAGGCAACACGTAGTTCCCATGAGGAAGCCAATTATATGGGGAACTATGGGCGTCAAGGCAATAACCAATACCCTAACAACTACAACCAAGGGTGGAGGAATCAAGCAAATTTTGGTTGGAAAAAAGATGCCGGTCAAGCAATCAAGCCTCTTCCTACACAACCACCTCAAGACCGGACTTCTATCTTGGAGAACACTCTCAATCAGTTCATGCAAATGTCCATATCAAACCAGAAAACACCGATGCTTCTATAAAGAATTTGGAGGTTCAAGTTGGACAAATTGCAAAGCAACTAGCGGAGCAATCTAGCAGCAGTTTTTCAGGTAATACTCAAACTAATCTAAAGAGCATTGTAAGGCTATTGTTTTGAGGAGTGGTAAAAGCCTTGAGGAAGAGAGTGGCGACCCTTTGGTGAAAAATCAGAGAATTGATAAAAAAAACAGAGGTGATTGCTGAAAAATCTAATTTGAATAAAGAAAAAGGCAAAGAGGTTGTAGTAGAGGAGGAAGAAAAAGAAAGTGAAAAAGACAAGAGGGAGAAGCTAGTGGATGAGAATTCAATTTTGAGGAGGACTAAAAGTCAGATTTTGAAAGAGGGAGACAAGCCTCAAGAGATCCCCTCTTATATGAAGTTGCCATATCCTCATTTGAGAAAGAAAAAGGAGAAGGAAGAGCAGTTTGCCAAGTTTCTTGACATCTTCAAGAGGTTACAGATTAACATACCCTTTGCTGAAGCACTAGAGCAGATGCCCACTTATGCAAAGTTCATGAAGGAGTTGCTCACCAAGAAATGAAAGTTCAAAGAAGGTGAGAATGTTGCCTTGACAGAAGAGTGTGGTGCGATACTTCAAAGGAAGCTACCTCCAAAGCTTAAAGATCCTGGTAGTTTTACAATCCCTTGCACTATTGGGTGTGTTGCTATTGGGAAGGCCTTGTGTGACTTGGGAGCAAGTATCAATTTGATGCCGCTTTCAATTTTGAACAAGATTGGAGGTGGTGAGGTGAAGCCAACAAGGATGGCATTGCAACTAGCAGACAGATCAATCAAGCGTCCTTATGGTATTCTGGAAGATGTGTTGGTTAAAGTGGACAAGTTTATCTTCCCAGTGGATTTTGTGATACTAGACATGGATGAGGATGCAGAAGTTCCACTTATATTGGGGAGACCTTTTCTAGCAACTGGTCGTGCTTTGATAGATGTACAAAAGGGCCAACTTCGACTCAAAGTGCAAGATGAAGATGTCACTTTTAATGTATTTGAAGCTATGCATCGCCCGAGTGATGAAGAGAATTGTTTCCGCATGGACCTTGTGGAAGTAGTGGCTAAAGAAGCCTTTGCACAACAGCACCATTCCTCTACTCTTGAGAAGGTAATTGTGAATTCTATTGAAAATCTTGATGAGGAAGAGGAGAAGGAAATAGAAGACTATTTGTGTGATCTGGAAGCTCAACCCAAGCAACTTAATATCAACACTAAGAAGGAAGAGCTCAAAAAGGATGAAGTCCAAGAGAAGCTCGAGTTAGAGCTTAAGCCTCTACCTCCCCACTTGAAGTATGTATTTCTTGGTGAGAATGATGAAGACCATGTCATAGTGAGCAATGCATTGTCCAAATTGGAAGAGAAGAAACTTGTAAGGGTGCTTCGAGAGCATAAAACAGCTATTGGATGGTCCATCTCAGATTTGAAAGGTATTATCCCCACGTTTTGTATGCACAAGATCATGATGGAGGCTGAATTTAAACCGGTGGTCCAACTGCAGAGGAGGCTCAATCCTACAATGAAAGAAGTGGTAAGGAAGGAGGTGCTGAAACTCCTTGAAGCTGGAATGATCTATCCTATTTCCGATAGTTCTTGGGTGAGTCCGTACAAGTGGTTCCAAAGAAAGGTGGCATGACCGTCGTGCACAACGAGAAGAATGAGTTGATCCCAACTAGAACAGTCACCAGTTGGCGAATGTGTATAGATTACCGGAAGCTAAACCAAGCTACTAGGAAGGATCACTTCCCACTTCCATTCATGGACCAGATGTTGGAGAGGTTGGCCGGGCAAGCGTATTATTGTTTCTTGGATGGTTATTCGGGGTATAACCAAATTGCGGTTAACCCGGAAGACCAAGAGAAAACTGCATTCGCATGCCCTTTTGGAGTTTTTGCCTATCGGAAGATGCCTTTCGAACTTTGTAATGCGCTTGCGACATTTCAAAGGTGCATGCTTTCCATTTTCTCTGATATGGTAGAAAAATACATTGAAGTTTTCATGGATGATTTTTCTGTTTTCGGTTCCTCTTATGATAATTGTTTGTCTAACCCTGCTGCTGTGTTAAAGAGGTGCATGGACACCAATTTAGTCTTAAATTGGGAGAAGTGTCATTTTATGGTGCAGGAAGGCATTGTGCTTGGGCACAAAATTTCAGCTAAGGGGATCGAAGTGGATAAATCCAAGATTGATGTGATTGAGAAACTACCTCCACCAGTGAATGTCAAGGGTGTGAGGAGTTTTCTTAGGCATGCAGGCTTTTACCAGTGGTTCATCCAGGACTTCTCAATGATAGTCAAGCAGTTGTGTGGCCTTTTGAACAAGGACACTCCATTTGTGTTTGATACTGCTTGTCTTACCTCTTTTCAAATTTTGAAAGACAAGCTGATCACTGCTCCCATTCTTGTTGCACCCAACTGGGAGTCACCATTTGAATTAATGTGTGATGCCAGTGACTACGCAGTTGGGGCAGTTTTGGGACAGCGGAGGGAAAAAATTTTCCATGTCATTCACTATGCTAGCAAGGTTCTCAATGAGAACCAGGTAAATTATGCAACAACTGAAAAAGAGTTGCTAGCCATAGTGTTTGCATTGGAAAAATTTCGTTCCTACTTAATCGGTTCACAAGTCACTATTTTTACTGATCATGCTGCAATTAAATATTTGTTGACTAAGTTAGATTCTAAACCAAGACTCATAAGGTGGATTCTGTTGTTGCAGGAGTTTGACTTAGTCATCAAAGACAAAAAGGGCAGCGAGAATGTGGTGGCTGACCACTTGTCCCGGTTGGTGAATGAAGAGGTGGCTGCAAAAGAGAAGGACATTCGGGATGAGTTCCCGGATGAGGCTTTACTTCTGGTGCACGAAAGACCATGGTTTACCGACATGGCAAATTTCAAGGCAGCCAATATTGTTCCAGAGCACCTCACTTGGCAACAAAAGAAGAAATTCTTCCGGGATGCCAACCATTTCATGTGGGATGACCCATTTCTGTTCAAGGTTGGACCGGAAGGCTTATGGAGGAGGTGCGTTAGTCAAGAGGAAGCAAGGAAAATTTTGTGGCATTGTCGTAACTCGCCATATGGTGGACATTACAATGGGGATAGGACAGATGCAAAGGTCCTCCAATCTGGGCTCTTTTGGCCCTCAATCTTCAAGGACTCTTTCAATCATGTGAAGAGTTGTGACAAGTGCCAAAGGACCGGGAACATTTCAAAAAGGGATGATATGCCACTGCAGAACATTTTTGGAGGTTGAGGTATTTGATTGCTGGGGCATAGACTTTATGGGTCCACTTCCACCTTCATTCTCCAATCAATACATCTTGGTGGCGGTGGACTATGTTTCCAAATGGGTGGAGGCCATTGCAACACAGAAGAATTGAGACACCCCGTTGTGCCCCATTGTATTATTAAATTAAAACCTTATTATTTATTTACTTAATCGCGCACTTATTATTGAAAATACATAAAAATTTAAAACTTAATTAATAATCATATAACTTCTACAAATATAAAACACACCAAACTATATTACATAAATACACACATACGTATCCTTTATTTTACACAACATTGTTTAGGGTATCCTCTCAGTAGGATCCCACACAGGTACTTATTTATACAACTTGCTTATAACTAACGAAAAAACAAAACATCTTATGTGACTCACTGGTGATAGTGTGATTTTACATCATGTTTTCTGTATACTTTTGCATGCATTTTTCATTTAGATTAGGCATTCTTTATTTGATTTTAGTTAGATTTTCCCTTGGAACGGGTGAAGCGGTTTCTTGGTGTTGTTTTGCAGGAATTAATGTAAAAATGCCCAGAAATTAGCCTTGATGGAGCTTGGATGAAGACAGAGCTTGAAAAGAGAAGAAATTGAGCCAAGCAGGATTCTGGAGATTCGCCCCGCGAGACTGGTTTTGCCTCGCGACCCTGAAAGCTGACTGTTCTAGAAAATGCAAGCTTTTCTGGTTCACCTCGCGAACCATGTCTCGCCTCGCGAGTCTGGGGATCAGAAGCCATCACGCCCAGGCCCTGATGCTCATCACGGGCGTATTTGAGAAGAACCTTTTGGTTTCGCGTCGCCAGAAACTCTCGCCTCGCGAGAGTTCAATTCCCTGAAACAACGGATTTTTAACATTCGCCTCGCGAGACATGTCTCGCCTCGCGAACGCGCGCAGAACTGATTGGTATAAGTTGCTGTTTTAGGGCAGAAAGGGAGAGTTTTTTGGAGCTTTTGGTGGAGAGTTGGGGACCTGGAGGCTGCGGCTGGACTAGGGTTCCAACCCTAGTAGGGGATATTTTCCTTGCTCTGGGAATGGAAGAAGATTGGAGGATTCTTCTATGAGCGTTCTTCATCTCTTCTCTCATTCTCTTTTGTATTCTCATTTTTCATGAGTAGTTAAATCCCCCATTGTTGGGGTTAGATGTAGCTTTTCTGAACTTGTTTGTATTTGATTTGGTTGTTTTAATGCAAGTTTCTATTTCTTTATGAGTATGTGATTCTGTGCTTAATGCTTTCCTTGGCTTAGCTACCCATAGGAATGATAATGTTGCTTTGATAGACAATTGACAGATTGATGTTAGGGCATGCTCATGAATCATATGCCAAGTAGTTCAAGAATCTAGACATAGGTGTTAGCTGCTTGCAATCTTATAAGTCTTGACTTAATGCAAAATCTCAGGTTAATCCACCTCAGACATTAGGGTTTAATTTGGGGTTTTAGGCTCATTGCACCTAAGACATTAGGCTTGAGTATTTTAGAAAAGACTTGATTGTCATTATTGAATTAGGACTTGTGTTAGAAGCCATTTCATTGCAATTAAGGGAGGATTAGTGTAGTCTAACCTGACAATCTTAACCGCATTTCTGCTGCCCTCCAAGTGTTCGATAAAATTCCCAAAAGACCAAAAATATTTTATTTACTTATTTTATGATCTTTTCATACCATAGTTTAGTCTAGATAGTTGTTGAGTTTGTGAATTGGTAATTGACAACCGATCCCTGTGGATACGATAACCGGTCTTACCACCGTATTACTTGTTTGCGACGAGGTGCACTTGCCTTTATTCTAAAAATGCGCATCAAGTTTTTGGCGCCGTTGCCGGGGATCGGCTTTGCCAATATCATTAGTAACAAAGGAGACAACTAATTTAGACATTTTCTTAATTTTTATTTCCTGTGTATATTTGATTTTTTCTGTATATATTTGATTTTTTTTTCTTGAGTTTTATCTGTTCAAGGTGGATTGTAACACATGGAGATTTACTATTTTCCTGCCTTGGATGGAGTCACTAAATATTCCTTTGGGCCCGATGTAGTCTTGGGAGACTATGATCTCTGGGGATATCAATGCCCTTATGCACAAGCTTACAGTGTAATCATGAAGCATGAGGAGGAATGGGAATGGAATGAACAAACACCTCTGAAAATTGCTCTAGAACAACATTCCCAAGGACTATCCATCTCTGAGGCCAAGGCAAGAGCCAATTATGATTGTATCGATGCTCTGATGCAAAGCTTCAAAATGCAAGTGGGGGAGATTTGCAAACAGCTAGTACAATACCCACATGAAGCATTGTTTGAGCAGAATATGGTTGGGGAGATGGATCAAAATGAAGACGAAGTGGTAGTGGATTCCGCCATGCTTGCTAAGGAATTTGAACTTTCTACATTGGACAAATATGTTGGCTTGCATGCATGTGTGGACGCTGCAAAACTAAACCCTTCCACTTGTCTGGCAAACTTCCTCTTGAAAATTCCACTTGACCCGAGAGGAAGTAAATTCATAATTGCAAAGGTCAATAGAGTTTTCACACATTGGCTGGGTGGAGCTGAGGATAAAGTGATATTACTGCTACAATCTCCACTCCAAATACCATTTGATCCAGGAAGAGGATCCTAGGACGTCAAGCTAGTGACGTTAAAGAAGCGCTTATTGGGAGGCAACCCAAGTTTTCTTAACCCTTCTCTTTTGTTAGATTTTGTTTTTGATTTTTAACTCTTGAATAATTTGAGAAGATCAAGAGTTTTCTTCTATTAATAAATTTGTTAAGTGTTTTCAGGATAATAAGGAAGGAGAAGCAAAAAGGGGCAGGGAGAAACAAAGCCAAAAAGCATGTGAACCAGCACCCGCTACCGCCTCGGTAAGCCGTTCCAATTTTTCTCCTCTTTCCAACTTGATTGTTTACATTGGGGACAATGTAAATTCTTAAGCTTGGGGTAGGGGTATTTTGCATTTGCATTTCTCATGTTGCATTCATATAGTTTTGCATGATCGCTTTGCATGATCACACAATTAGATTGCTCTTGCTTAGAATTTGCACCCAATTGTGAGAACTAAGTGCCAAATAAATTGAGATAGTGAATTTTTGAACCCAATTTTTTTTATTCTTGTGATATGGCTGCAAATAAAAAAAAATGCTTGAGATGATCTTGGATAGTTGATAATTAGCATGTGGTTCTGAAGATTTGTGTTTTTCATTGATCTTTGAACTATTAAAATGTGAGCTTTTGAGCCAAAGGGGTACTCACTAAATCTACCCCATTCTTTGTGTTGGAGTGTTATTCCTCTTGGATGATTTTATCTAGAACTTGACTTGAAACCGTTTTGAAGCTTGAAAATTTTTGAAAACATTTTTTGAAAATGATTGAGGCAATAGGTATTTTTCTGGCCTTCTGAGCTTTGAATGACTAAATGCTACCCCTTAGTTGCCCAATTTTGAGCCTGAAAGAATGAAATACTTTTCTTGGTACCTTGAATTACTTTGATGAATGATGTTTGATAGGACCTTCTAAAGTATTACAAAAGGGTACAAAGGTAGTTGAAAAAAAGTTTGGGATGAAAAGAATCAATATTTCTCTTGAGTTGAAAAATCTCCCCTTCTCCAAGCAAAAGAAAAATAAAAGAAAGAGAAAAATCTTTAGAGAAGGGGATGACAAAAAGAAATGAGAAATAAAAAGAAAAAGAAAGAAAAGAAAGGTGGAAAAAATAAATCGAAAACCCAAGAAGGTATTTTAGAAGGTGTCATGTGTGAAATGTTTGATACTTGGTTTAGCCCTTTTGAAATGACCTTTTCTTGATTGCCCCACCTAACGATTAATCCCATGGCCAAGTTACAACCAAAGCAAAAGACCTCTTGATTCTTAATTGTTTTCATTAATAAAGTAGAGGTTTGGTTGATAGTCAAGCCTATGGTAGAATTCATTCCTTGAGGAAAATTGAGCGAAATGTTAAATATCCCTAAACACTAGAGTGAGGTGAGAAAAGAGAGCCAAGCAAATGAATAAGCTTGGGGTGAGCTTCAGGTGAGAAAGAGTGCCCGAATCAGTGAGAATATGAATTTAGAGAACCTAAGCCTCTAATTGGACTTAATTGATTGTCTCTTGCTGAATTGTTTGAATTGCCTATTACTTGGATCATTTACTCGGGTTCTTGGTTCACTATCCATGTTCTGTTTATTCTTCTGGCCTTAGTGATTGCTTGAGGACAAGCAATTGAATAAGCTTGGGGTGATTTGATAGTGTGATTTTACATCAAGTTTTCTGTATACTTTTGCATGCATTTTTCATTTAGATTAGGCATTCTTTATTTGATTTTAGTTAGATTTTCCCTTGGAACGGGTGAAGCGGTTTCTTGGTGTTGTTTTGCAGGAATTAATGTAAAAGTGCCCAGAAATTAGCCTTGATGGAGCTTGGATGAAGACAGAGCTTGAAAAGAGAAGAAATTGAGCCAAGCAGGATTCTGGAGATTCACCCCGTGAGACTGGATTCGCCTCGCAACCCTGAAAGCTGACTGTTCCAGAAAATGCAAGCTTTTCTGGTTCGCCTCGCGAACCATGTCTCGCCTCGCGAGTCTGGGGATCAGAAGCCATCACGCCCAGGTCCTGATGCTCCTCACGGGCGTATTTGAGAAGAACCTTTCGGTTTCGCGTCGTGAGAAACTCTCGCCTCGCGAGAGTTCAATTCTCTGAAACAGCGGATTTTTAACATTCGCCTCGCGAGACATGTCTCGCCTCGCGAACGCACGCAAAACTGATTGGTATAAGTTGCTGTTTTAGGGCAGAAAGGAGGAGTTTTTGGGAGTTTTTTGGAGCTTTTGGTGGAGAGTTGGGGACCTGGAGGCTGCGGCTGGACTAGGGTTCCAACCCTAGTAGGGGATATTTTCCTTGCTCTGGGAATGGAAGAAGATTGGAGCATTCTTCTATGAGTGTTCTTCATCTCTTCTCTCATTCTCTTTTGTATCCTCATTTTTCATGAGTAGTTAAATCCCCCATTGTTGGGGTTAGATGTAGCTTTTCTGAACTTGTTTGTATTTGATTTGGTTGTTTTATTGCAAGTCTCTATTTCTTTATGAGTATGTGATTCTGTGCTTAATGATTTCCTTGGCTTAGCTACCCATAGGAATGATATGTTGCTTTGATAGACAATTGACAGATTGATGTTAGGGCATGCTCATGAATCATATGCCAAGTAGTTCAAGAATCTAGACATAGGTGTTGGCTGCTTGCAATCTTATAAGTCTTGACTTAATGCAAAATCTCAGGTTAATCCACCTAAGACATTAGGGTTTAATTTGGGGTTTTAGGCTTATTGCACCTAAGACATTAGGCTTGAGTATTTTAGAAAAGACTTGATTGTCATTATTGAATTAGGACTTGTGTTAGAAGCCATTTCATTGCAATTAAGGGAGGATTAGTGTAGTCTAACCCTGACAATCTTAACCGCATTTCTGCTGTCCTCCAAGTGTTCGATAAATTTCCCAAAAGACCAAAAATATTTTATTTCCTTATTTTATGATCTTTTCATACCATAGTTTAGTCTAGATAGTTGTTGAGTTTGTGAATTGGTAATTGACAACCGATCCCTGTGGATACGATAACCGGTCTTACCACCGTATTACTTGTTTGCGACGATGTGCACTTGCCTTTATTCTAAAAATACGCATCAACTGGCCCTAAACTTACTACGCTACATTATTAGGATCAGTAGGTTGTTCTTTAGCGTCAACTTCATACGGAACGTCGTTCAACTCTTCAACAATCTCCGTCTCGTATGGGGTTCCATCCTTCTCCTCAGTAACATAGTCGTCCATATGGTCTTCTAACGTAACAAAGTAGACATACACAAAAATACAGAAATAGGGAGATAAGAAACAGTTCTATCATCATAAGTGGAAAAGATTCATAGCATATAATACAATAATAGTCACAAACATGCATCACTCACAATCTACAATCATCCATACTTTATAACATCGTCCTCTACCCTCCAACTCATGCAACTAAACCTTTATGCTGACGTGGCCACTGCTAATCTTGTCACACATCCCTCGTTAGGAATGTCAGTCAATCGTCCAAGTGACACGTTCCCAACGTCGGTGCACATTCTCATCCATGGTGAGGATGCTCATGCAAGGCAATGACACTATAGCTGCACAGTACCGTCGGTGCACACCCTGATTTTCTCTCTCAACCTGTCAAGGGTGCTCATGCATAGAAATGACACTATAGTTGCACAACTTAAATTCTAATTTGGAACGGTCCACGAGAACTTCGGACCTCATGTATCTCAAATACACGGTTATGAACAACGATGCAACATATGATTCTCACTGACTTTTATCAATAGCAACCTAGTACCTCAAGCTTTCCCTCATGACCTCCACTTACATTCTATATCACATCACTTCTATAAAATAATAGCGAGGCACTTCTAATTCATATTCAAAACTCTCATACCCAAACAAAATACCTCCGAGCAATATATATCTTTCCTTAAAATCATATAAGCATAGTATTAAACCCAGGCAGATCATGCATAACACATTAATCAGCAGAATATTCAAACATCTCAATATCCTATAAGGCGATTTATCACAACCAAATCATAATAGTTCAACCAAATAAATAACAAAGTCAGATTCTGTCACGGCCTGGCCGTGATAGCCATCACGGCCGTGACAGACAACAAACATCCTCAATATCATAAATATTCAAACACCGCAAAAATATGTCACATGCAGATGGAATACCTCAACCAGCTTATCACAGTAAATTTGATAACATAAAATCAAACATCCTCAAATACTTAAAATCAACTTAATGTCGATAAACCTACAATCCCCGAATCGTCATTGGTATTACGGAAAAGTTTCCAATACGATTTTGGTATTATCGATTACTCGACCACTAGTAGGGTTTAGGTCGCCCTACACCATTATTATAAATTATATACTACTTATCGGTTCCGACGATGGAATGGTTCTTTCTCCCACCTGAGTTATCACCGGAAACACGTACACGACGATCCTCGTTATCCCGCCACGAGTTAACACAACCACCTTCATTCAAACAACATAACTATAATTAATCAACTAACAACCATCTATGACACTTTAGGTCTAGGTTCGGCCAAGACTTAGAAAATAGGTTTAGGATTATCTTCTTAATGCCATCTTTTGGATCCTAGTTACTAGAGTCTTAACTAACATAGATTACTTATTACAAGACTAAAATTTGAAACAAAAATCCTCTAACCTTTAGGGTTAGGGTTTCGGTCAAGGGCACACTTTTAGGGTTCAAAATCCTTAAAATTTCTAATAATGATTAAGTCATAGATTAATGGTCCTTAATCAACCAAGATCATTGATTAGTGACTAAACGACTAAATTTTAAACTCAAAACTTCCTAACTCTCATATACTTAGATTCGGTCTTAACATGTTCATGGGGCTAGGGTTTTTAGTTTGATAAACCAACTTGGATTTATTAAGAATACATACTAATAGCTTGATTACCAAGATCATTTATGAAAACTTTTGAACAACACTCATCAAATCTCACCCATCTAGGGTTCGGCCAACATAGAGATTTTTGAGTAAAGATTTTCATTTTAATAAACTAATCATGGATTAGAGTGTGTAGACATACATGTCATATGGAATACATGATCATACATGACAACACATGAACAAAACTCTACCAAACCTATTCTAATAGATTCGGCCCTGTCCAGAAATCAAGGAAGGAAATTTCTCATGACCATATGCTTCTAGATGATGAAAATAGAGATGATTATAAGATCATAGCAATTGGTTTCATGTCAAAAGGATTTTTCTAGAATTAGTTATGAATTTTCAAAGTTCTAGATCTAGAAACTTAAAAGTGATGAACATAGATGAAATAGACTTTGAATCATGAAAATTATTGAAGAACATAGACATGATTAAGGAAGAAGAATAGGATTCACCTCTTGAAGATCAAAAACAAGTGAAGATTCAAGGACTTACTTCACAAAGTGATGCTAAAAGACTTATAACTTAAGAGTGTTTGGAACAAAAGGCAATAGAAACTAAATGAAATGTGAGGGAGGGTATTTTTAGGCATGTTGTGCGCCACTTTTGAGGACCAAGTATAAAGGAGGTGATTTCTCAAAGGATTAAAGTGAAATTAATTCCTAAGGACCATTTTGCAAAGATGCCAAAAGTATAAGGACTATTTTGCAAATTGTCAATAAGTTGTAATGATGACCATGTGCCACATTAAATGTGGTCTTATCTTGACTATCCTTGGCTGATTTTTCATGAGATATTTTGAGAAGAACCTAGAACATTTTGGAACATGTTAGAAAAGTGTAGAACATGGTGGAACATGGTAGAACATTGTAGAACATTGTGGAATTGTGTGAAAACTTCAAGAATCCACTTGACTCTTCCAAACTAAGGCAGCCCCCACTCCTTCTTGGGCTTGCACATGGGGCCTCAAAATTTTGGTCTTGGATTCATTTATGTGGGGTCCACTAAAATGCTTAAGGCTTAACATGACATAGAAAACTTATATGATTTCTAATGGGCTTTATGGAATTAATCCATGAACAAGGACTTTGGGCTTCATGGCCACGTCCACTCATGGTCTTGGAACAAAGATTTTGGCCCAATTCACTTAGAAAACATAGGAACTTAGGGACCAAAGTGTAATTAATAGAAAGTTCAAGGACCTAAGCGTAAAATTCATAAATTGCCACTTTGACTTGTAGAATCTTCTAGACTCAAAAGTGTGACGCATACCCATGAATCATCATGTATGACTCGTTATCCCGATCTCTTGATGGGTCTCTGTAATTCGGTTTTCGACTCCGTCGGTTTCCTGATTAGGGTTTTACGCGTGCGTAAAAGCGTAATATTTCGTTTTCGACTGAAAATTTTCAAACTAACCAAACTCGTTGAAAATATGATTTAAATATAAACCATTTCGTTCACGAGTCAAATTAGGTTTTCTGATCATTAAAATCTTATTGTCAGTGAAAACACCGATCGCTTTTCAAATCGAACTTTTACCAAAATTCGTCCGAATAAACATAATATTTTATTTCTGATCAGAAATTTGGAAAGTAGACTTCCTCACGTACAAAATATAAAAAAATCTACAAATTTCAGTTTTCGGGTCAAATTAGGGTTTTCTGTTAGTATAAAATTATACTGTCAGTTAAAAAACGCAGACCGGGCTTCGTCTGAATTTTCAACCCAAAATTTCACCGTAGCCTTCTACCATAAGAGAGACTATGCATATGATTTTATTTTATTTAAAATCACTTTCTAACTCTCAGATTAAAATATAATTAATTATATTTTAACCAGTTAAACAACGTAATTAAAAATCAGGTTGTTACAAGAATGATGCCCAGACAGTGATTAAATTCATCAAGAGGAACATCTTTGCCCGGTTCGGTGTCCCAAGGGTCCTTATAAGTGATGGGGGATCTCACTTTTGCAACTCACAACTGAGAAATGTGTTGAGCAAATATGATGTGAGGCATAAGGTGGCATCTCCATATCATCCGCAAACAAATGGGCAAGCGGAGGTCTCCAACCGGGAGATTAAGAAAATTCTGGAAAAGACTGTGACCGTTTCAAGAAGAGATTGGGCAAGGAAGCTTAACGATGCCTTGTGGGCTTACCGGACTGCACTGAAAACTTCTGTGGGGTTATCTCCGTTTCAGATGGTCTATGGGAAGGCATGTCATATACCCGTAGAGTTGGAGCATCAAGCCTTTTGGGTTTCTCCCTTTTGATTGAAGTGCATCAATCTCCAATAAAATCATCGATCTGCTTAGGTATCAAAATTCTTACTCAATTAGTCTTTGGAGATATCATTATCTCTATTATGTATCACTCACTTCATAATTTTTTTTTTATGAACAAAGAAGTATATTTATATAACTACTAGCACCAGAAGTGCTGCTTCATAATCTTATTGTTAATAAACTTCTCAATCAATCGATGGTCGTAATATTTTTTCTGGAGCTATTTAAGAGGCAAACCCTAGCTAATATTCCTGAATCTTGAATTTCTCCCACAGCGTAATTTGCAAGTGACTTTCTTCCTGAAACTTTGCTTTATTTCTTTTTCTTCTATAGGTTCTTAATCAAGAAATTCTACTTGCATTGAGTTGAAAACAGAAGGCTATTCCACTTGGAATTTGGGATCTCTCTACTTTTGGTCACCACTTCTCAGTATAATTCGTTAGCAATATAATATTTTTTTAATTTAAACTCTGTTAACCATTGTCCTAAGACTATATTGATTAAGAATTCTAATAAAAGCTAGGATTTATTAAAAAAGGCAAATCTTAACCAGTGTCCTAAGATTGAAGATGTGGTATTCCACGTTGGGTTGCTGGAATTGTTGGTTGGGTTTGAGGCTGAAGATGTTATGGTTTTATTTTGGACTCATATGGTTGTTTTGGGGGGATTTTTGCTTGAGTACATATAGACTTATTGGATATGATTAGATGTTGGTTTTTATGATGTTGCTCTTTGTATATTTGATTCAGTTTCTGATTAGGGACAATAGTATTTCTACAAAGACTGCTTTTGTTTTTGTTGTATATGGGTTTGTGCACCCCTCATGCTCGTAATTAATATAATTTTGCTTATAAAAAAAATAACCAGTGTCCTAAGAACATCGGTTAAGGATTCAAAGATAAAAAAATTCTATTGAAAAATGATGTATTCAACACATAAAAAATTGAAAAGTTGTGATTTACTATAAAATCATTTTATATATTGATTCCTTAACCACGGACTAGGCACTGGTTTGCAAGAAGATAAGATAAATGTCAACAAGTACCTTAAGGGTGTTATTTAAGGAAAGTGGTGTAGTCAATACTTAGGTAATAGATATACTGAGTTTTTCAATCAATAATACATTGTTTAGAATCTTTAAACAATGCCCTTAGGGCCTTGTTAGGAAGACCCCTAATTTAATTAGTCAGCCTTCCATTAATATATAATAACAGCATATTTTGGGTTTGAAATTGAGATTCTGTTACAAGGCAATTAGCTTTTTTTTTTTTTATCAGCAAAAATTATATATATAAATGAATTGAGCTCAAGGGGTATCCAAACCCATTTAAAAAAATTCAGTAATCACAATAAGCAGAGCTTCAATAGATATATAAAAACAACCTAAAGCAAAACAAGGAGCCATAAGGTTGCAACATAGCTAAAGACCACAACCCCCCCCCCCCCCCCACCCCCACCCCCCCAAAAAACCACTAATTCCCCTCACTAAAACAGTCCCAGCATAACAAATTTCTGGTTTTTTTACCTGGGTAGTGCAATTTATTTTGTAAATTATCAAAATGGTGTAAGTTGAAAAGATTTTACTTGATTGGGATAAGTCGTACATGGTATATACGACTTCAAAGTCGTATATATCATGTACGAGTTCACTTTTTGGCTTTTATTATAAAATAATAGAAGTGGTGTACGACTTCTGTGTTTTTGGGAACTACTTTTAACGGGAACTACTTTTAACACAGTAGTCGTACATATCATGTACGACTTCTATTATTTTATAATAAAAGCCAAAAAGTAAAGTCGTACACGATATATACGACTTCAAAGTCACATATGTCATGTGCGACTTATCCCAATCAAGTAAATATTTTCAACTTACACCATTTTGGTAATTTACAAAACAAATTACACTACTCAAGTCGATTAGCCAAAATTTCCTCAGCTGTAACGTGCCAGAAAAGAGAGGAATGATCAAGATAACCTTGCCACAACATCCACGATCCCAAATTCTCAAAACCAATCAGCCTCATTTAAATGTATTACCCATGGTCTCTTTATAAGAAGTTGCAAACCCCCACTTAAAAATGTTGTGCTGTCAAGAAATAGAGAGAACCTTTCTTCACCCAAACTTTTGTACAGAGAAAGACTTAGAACTGTATATATGTAGTAAACCAAATTTATTATTGCAAAAGAAATGATTATCACATTTCACATAATGTGATTATTCTGATAAAAAAAATTAATAACTTTTAAATCAAATAAAGGTGATTGTTAGTGAAAATAAGTCAAACACTTACACGAGTACTTGTGTATTATTCTCCAAAGAAAAAAGTAAATTGGAATATATCTTGTACAGCGAAAAAAGATAATTAAAAGGGGAATATATCTTTTCTATTTTTGTGAAATATAAGATTCATGGCCATGAAAAAGACAAAGGGATATATTGACGAAGGATGTTTTGCTAGATTTTGATGATTTGAATCACCTTACTAGCAACTCACTGCAATAAGGGTCTTTCTTCAGTCCCCCATTCCTTCTTGGCGAACATCCTGACCAGGTTCAACGATAAAATAGAAAAGCAACTTCATTTTATTAGATTTCTCCATGGCCACATAAATTTTCAACTTTATGGCTTTATTTTATAGTGTGGGCATAATATCTCTACTATATATACAAAACTTGTTGTGCATTTGTCTAGCCAAGACAACTAGCTTTCTAGTGAAACATGTGTAATTAAGGTATTATTATTTGTTGGTTGTCTCTTGGAGTTCCTCTGAACGCTTCATATATATAAGGGATTAATTATGTCTCGAAAGGATAATCCTACTTCAATGAAGTGTTTGGGGGAACTCTTGGGTTCAACTAACACAGTGTAGCTAGCAAGAATGAACCAAATTAATTTAAGTGTTTAGGGGTAGTAACGGCTAATAATGAAACACCCCAATTTACAATATTGTTTAGTTTCTCTATTAGCTAAGCTACTAGTACAGTACCAGCCCACAATTATTTCTCTCTGCATTCTGTTTTGTTTGATTCTATATATTGTCTAAATATAGCTTTGATCAGAATTTGCATTGGTTTTTTTATTTATTTATAAGCAAATGTAAGTATGTCAACATGTTAGTTGTCAATTTTTTTCTCGTTTGCCAAGAATTGAACCTTGGATCTCTCACACATTCAACACATTAAACCCTTAGTTCTAACCACTTGAGCTACCCCACCCTCCGAATTTGCATTGGTTAAACTCCATGTGTATTAGAAAAATCAACAATAAAACTGGTTGAGAAACTTCTTGTATTAGAAACCTACTCCAAGCACAACACAAACTCAACTTACAATTCTCAAGGTAAATTCTTGGACCTGGATCTATTGTCATCTTGTAGTCAATTATAGTTGAATTCTGGGTTTTAAATTGCAATTCTCAATCACAACTGCAATTTTGGGAGTCTTTGTAACTGTATCACGATTGTAATTGCAGCCACACTAGTCACATTTTCTACAATTTTTCATTATTATGGAAAGTGCAACAGAACTTCAACGGTGACCGCAACCACAATTTAAAATTATATAGTTGCATTCTTTAAGAGATAAACTGAAATTCTTATTCTGCCATGTTCTCTTTTCTTCCTTGTTCTGCCTTGTTTTGTGGCCTTTCTCTTTAGGTCTAGAGATTGTATTGTTGCTGTGTGCAAAGTTTTTTTTTGTTGGGTTTCTTCTCTTCTCTTAGGGAGTGTGATTATGGTTGTGGTTAGGATATTGGTCCTTTTTCTAGGTAATCTTTTTGGCTATTTTTGATGTTGTTATGGTTGTTAAGGTAGACATTTTGTTTGGGCTTGTGCTGGTGGGGTTTAGGTAGTTTTTCAACCAATATGTATATTTGTCTTTGGGTCGAACAAATACCTATTTCCTCTCTGTGTTTCTCTATCGGTTCTTTGTAAACGGGTTAGGGTACCTCAAGTACTCGCATTAATAATATTTTGCTTATCAAAAAAAAAAATGAAATTCTTATTTACTTGGGTGACCACAAACGTGATATCTACTTTTTCCTTAATTGAGATATTATGTGGGAATGTTGCTGGCGAAATTGTTTTACTAAACTATCAATATAAACTATGTTCACGTCTCAAGTATTTATTAAGTGGAATTGGCTCTCAAAGGATATTTAGGCAGCCTAGCTGGCTTTAGTTGGGGGGTGAACTGTTAGTTAATTTTCAACCTATTAGCAGCTTATTCTTTTGCTTCGGGTTGACGTATTACCTTTAGTTTATCCTCTTGTGTATATTTTTAACTGTTACAGTGTATACAAGTTCGAGTACCCCTAATGCTCGTATCAATTCAATTTGACTTATCAAAAAAAATAAATATAAAGGTAGGTCCTTAGCTTCTACAAAAACTTATATAATTATAAGGTTGTTGTTAATCAATGCCCTAATGCTATAAGTTAAAGAATAGAACAAAAAAATTATGGGAAAACTAAATATATCACTTTTCAAAATAATAAATATATCACTTTCTAATGGATTTTTTTCTCTTAATTCATTAATCAATATCTTAAGGATACCGATTAGCATTCTCTTGGTGCATTCCAATCACAACAAAAAAAAAAGTTTGAAATTACTATTTTCCTTCCTTGTTTCAGTTATTATGCAATAATTGAACAGCTAATTTTGAAGAGATGTGAAGGTTATATTCAACTGAAAGTACAGTGCGTATGAAACTATGAAAACTAGTTCATATATATGCTAAGGATGATATTTACCAGTTACCACTTAATATTGAGGCAGCCAGGGTGTAATTAACATATAAAATCTACTTTGGTAGCTAAGCACTAGGCCTTGTTCTCACTTCTCACACACAAACAGAAGTAACCACTTCTGGAAGAATTTGACATGAGAAGCTTATTGCAGCTCTAATATTCAATGCCGACATGCCTTCAGAACATTTGTCAGCAAGATTTTAAATAAAGGTTCGCGACCACAATTGGGGCGTAACATTTTGGTTATGGAGATCTCCGAAATCGAAAACACAACCTCAATTGTAGCCGATCAAGTTCCAGTAATCCCTGAACACACTTTTGACTTTTGAATCAGATATCAATTTCTGTGTTTTACTCTAGGTTACATATCCTCAGATCGCAATCCCTAAACACACTTCTGAAGCTTCAAGTTTGAAATTATATAAATTCATTTTATTTGATTTATAAAAAATGGTTGAGAAAATGAAAAAAATACATATAACCACTTGACGAAGTGCTTTCTCTTTTGATTCAGTGATCTTGCTAAAATGATCAGAATTGGATAAATGTTTAAATAAATGCTAACGTATAGGGATATTGATTGATCATAATTGGAGGCTGGGAGCGTGAGATATTTACGGTGAGGAAGCGATGAGAGTAACACATTGCTGGGCTTGAAGTCGTTGCACGCTGATTTCTGTAGGCGAAGCATTAAAAGGTCGCCCTTGAGGTCGTCAACTTGTTCGTTAATTTGTTCGGTGGTTCTGATTTCCTTCATTTTCCTCTTCTCCGCCATTCTCACATTCACTGCTGCTACCGGTGAAGTGTGCTTTGTGGAATAATTAGCAAATAAGTTCCAAACCTGTTGAAGAAATATTTCGTCATAACTGTTTAAGGGTATAGTTGGAAAAATGTAAGCCTCTTAAATGAATTTAACTTTAACATACCTTTTATATCATCATATAATCCTATATTACTATGATATTACAAATATGATTAAAGTAATATCCACTGTGAATATAAAAAGATTTATACTAATATCCACTAATATTATGATATGTGTGTTTTTATTTTAATTACTGATAGAGAGAAATAATAAAGATACTGATTTATCAAGATATTATTGGATGTCTGTGTAAAATTTCTTTACACTGACAGTGCATATAAATTAATCTCTTACATATATATATACTTTTATTATTATTTAAATACTACTTATATACTCTTCTTGAAGTGTTTTTGTACTTGTGTGGAGGTTTTATCCTCATTAATTTCATGTTTAGTTAATAACAAAGGCAGGTAGTTTATTTTTTAATTTTTTTATTTGAGTAAAAAAAAAAGAGTTTAATTTCTATGCATTGTTAGTGTGATGACTTTTATAATGACATCCAATAAAATTTTTACAAATCAACATTATTGTTGTTGTTCTTTCTTAATTATTAAAATAAAAGTACACAATCAAAATATCAATGAAAGTCAGCGTAAAACTTTTTACACTAACAATATATGCTACTTTAATCCAAAATATATCCATAATAGTATAGTGGGGCACTGTCTAACCAACTTACAATAACATAACCTCATTACGGTTTTCATAAAGAAGAGGATAGACACGTCCCTGTTATTTTTTGATTTCCTTTGGAGGGTTATGTTTTGGCTGTAATCTACTTGGTATTTTTCTGGCTCTTTTCATTAGGCAACCTGTGTAAAGTTAATACTGGTCTCATTGGAAAGAAATTTTGTCATCAAGATATGGGGTGGAATATGAGGGTTCGTACTTTCTTGACTCAGGTGTTAATGGCACAAACTGTTCAGCTTGGTGGAAGGCAATCTGTCGGCTAGGTAATGTGAACAACATGGAGGACTGGTTCAAATCTGGAATGAAAAGAAAATTGTGTAGAGGGAATAAGATAAAATTTTGGGAAGATGTGTGGTTTGGTCCGATTAGTTTGAGGGATTTATTCCCGAGACTTTACCCTATTTCAGAGGATAAGGATAAAGTAATAGAATCCATGGGGTTTTAGGTAAATGGAAGGTGGGAATAGTCTTATAGTTGGACGAGAGCATTGTTTGTCTGGGAACAGGAAGTAATGTCTAAATTCATGGATACAATTAGTGGGATAGGTCCTTTGGGTAGTCAGGGTGATGTGGAGTCCTCGGTTTTTAAAGATTTTTGGAAATCAAAGGCCCCAATGAAAGTTCTAGCTTTTTCTTGGAAAGTCCTGAGGGATAGAATTCCTTCGAAAATGAATTTGTTAAAGAGGCGAGTCTTGAATGATCAAAAAGATTTATGTTGTGTTCTTTGTGGTTTGGGTCAAGAAACTACAAATCACACATTTCTAACATCATGTTGTAGTCTGAATGTGTGGCAATCTGTTCTTGGGTGGTTGGGTCTTGGGGTTGCTGTTTCCTCCTCGGTACGGGATTTTTTTTCGGTAGTTTAAAACCTGCTTTGTGGGGAAAAATGTAGAAGGAGAGCTATGGTTCTGTGGCACGCTGTAATTTGGTCGGTTTGGTTGGAAAGAAACTCTATAATTTTCACTAATGCGCAATTTGACATGATGAGACTCTTGGATCTAATCAAATGTAGATCGTTGTCATGGCTACTGGTTGATAAGGACTGGAATTTTAACTTCGCGGCTTGGTGCGTAAATCAGTTTGAGTGTCTGAAGGCCAAATAGCATGTTTACCTTGTTCCTGGTAATTTGTCGTGGCCAGGTGAAGAGTTCTGGAAGCACTTTGGTGTTATGATCAAGAATGTTTTTTGTTGGTTTCTTTGCTTGACATCCCTATGCAGTGGCAGTTCATCTTGCTCTTGGGTCCCTCACTTGGTTCTGTTGCTGGTTTAGGTGGATGCCTTTTTGGATCACAGTGAGTTAGAGTGTTTCTTGAAAGCTACAAATGTGAGAATTGAGGGGTAACAAAACTGGGGTTGGGTTATAATTGTGTGAAAATCAGAGGTTTTATGAACTAACATTGAATTATTGTGGGAAACACTACAAGAATTTTCGCTGTTTCCCAAGGTCAAAGGCCTTGGGAAATCCATAAAATTCGTGGGAAAGTATACATTTCCCAGGGATGACCCACGGATTCAGATCCCTCGATTTTAAGGGGGTCGGAAACTTTTCCCACGGGTAAGTCCTGGGAAATATCCCGCGGTTACGCCCTTGGGAAATTTCCCAGGGATTATTCCCTGGGAATATATGTTTTTTTAAATTATAAAACTTTATTTATAGCTTAACATTAATGTTAAACTAGATAAATAAATAATTATTATTTTTATATGAATGCATCAACAAAGAAATTAACATCATAATTCAAGCAAACAATTTGTTCTACAAAAAATGTTATTCAAGTCATATTTGTTCAACGAAAAAAGTATTTCAAACCATAATTAACATGATAAGTAAAATAAACATATAAATTCATTCAAAAGTCTAAGAATCCTCATTATAAGGATCCTCAACAAAATGGTCAAGAGAGTCGTCGTCCTCCTGAGCATGATGGGTCGTCTGACTAGGCTGGCCGCTTCTTTGTGGGGGCTCTTTGCGGTTGCAACTCGCCGTGACTTTGTCTCCATCAGCTGTCGCATCGTATCCATCATCCGACGATGCTCCTCATCCTTCTGCCGCTCCCTCTCTTGGGAAGCGACCAACATCTGCCTCAACTGAGCAATCTCCGCAGACTCCTGAGGGTAACGACTGTAGGTGGTGGACGCTCCAACCCTAATCTCTAACTTGTGCGAGGGCCCTTTCCGATAGTTGGCGGCAAGGTCTCCAGCACCGTACAAACGACCCTTATACTTGCCGCCGACGACTTCTGCCCAAACATTCAGCGCAAGCTGCTCGTCCTCCTGTGGGTTAGCTGGGGTGGATGGTGAAGAGGCTGATGCTTGAGACCTATGTTGACTCATCCTCTCATGAAACTCCTCCTGTTACAATACATCAGACTATCAAAATTTGAACAATATGTTACAAGATAAATTATACAGAAAAATGGACAGAGATTCCCCTAAAACTACAACATCCCAATGTTTACAAACAGAACACCGCAATTTAAATCCATAAATCATCATCAAAAGCTCAATAGGATGCACACAAATTATCATGTCCAAACTAGTTATAACATTTCCAATGTCAGGCAGTATCAATAGGTCCAAATATAAAGTGACTCTACAGACTCAGTAATCAAAACATGAATAGTATGTTACACGATTAATTATGCAGAAAATTGGACAGAGTTTCCCCTAAACCTCAAACTTTACAAATTGAACAACACAATTTAAAACTGCAAGTCATCAAAAGCTTAATAAGATTCACACAAAGCAATATATTCAAACTGGCTTGAGAGCCAATGAAATTGATTAACAACACTAAAATTAGAATGTGAAAGTTGAAAAAGATACTCACTTCAGTAAAGAATATGTGAAATACAATCTTGCTTTCTTATTAAACTCCCTAAAAGCCAATGCTCAAACTAGTCATAACATTTGAGGCTCTCTGCCTCTCAAGTCCAGTAAAGTATGAGTTTTACAATATCTATTAAAGTCAATAACTTCTTCAAAAATCAAAAGGGCGTATTACCTAAGTGCGCTTGGAGCGCTCATCTATGTACTCGCCGGTATCCTTCCTAGTATGGGTGCGTTTGTGAACCTCATGAATTTGTACTCCTCGATTATACCGGCGAGCCTATAACACAAGCATAGATGATTAGGATAACAATTAATGAACTATGATGTTGGAATAAATGCATTTAATGCATAAAGAATGACAGTATGAGCATACCATACGATCTGCCCACTGCGACTGGGAAATGATACCTCCCGTGTGCAGGCTCCCACCCTTTTCTGATGCTCTATTTTTCTTTGCCTGATCAGAATTTTTTTAAATTGATCAGAAGCCCAATAACGACGCAACTCCTCCCAAATACCATCTCCAATCCAGGATCGCTGTATGCCACTCTCACGAGCCCCCCTAAGCATATCAGAAAGGCGTTCGGAGGCTTTATGGTGAAAGATCCTCTGGATCTCTGACTCATCTTCATTCCTCCATGCCGCCTGACCCTGTATTAAGATAAATAACAATTGTTATACTAATAGTTTCGGAAATAATAAAAATCACATTAAGTAAATTGAAATTTGCTACTTACTCTAAACGCATCAAACATACTAATCCGCTCATTGTCAGTGAGTTTTCCCCATGATGTAATTGCCCTATGATACCTTTACTGGATAACAAACGCGATGGCACTCGCTGCTCTCTTACAAGGAAGGAACCTTAACAGTAAAGACGCATGAACCAATCAAACACATGGTAATAAATTATGATAAAATGCATGAATCAACCAAACACATAGAAATTTTATTAATTCTTACCCGTTACCACTAGGCCTAATAATAGGTCGGTCACCGGGCATGAGCTCAACTAACTCTGATCCATCTAGCTCCTCTAGCTCCACTGGCTCCACCGGCTCCTCTGGCTGCTCATGCACATCTGCAACTGAAGGTGAGCGTGAATAGCCTGGACTATATTGTTGCTCCTCATCCACACATGCTGAAGGAGATGCTCTATAGTGTGCATGTGTCGTGAACCCCGGGGTGGGAATCATATCGATATGAGGCGATGTAGGTGCAACACATGGAGGTAGTGAAGGTGCTTGCTGTGGTGGGTGCGATGTAGGTACATGTGGGTGTGGTGCTGACGCTGATGAGGTAAACGTTGAAGGCATACGTGAGTATCCGTCTGTAGACTCACGAATCACTAAATTGGTGGAAGGTCTGTTCCGACGACGACGGGGAGTTGGACGGGGGTCAGTATCAAACATAATACCCTTACCCTTATTGATGGGTGGAGGTGGGTCACGTCCTGCAGACATGTCTACAGAGCAATTTAATGTTAAAACAAAAGTTATCAGATATAGCAATAATATAAGTTATCTAAGTCATAAAGTCAACAAATATAACTAACTAATAATCCAACAGCCAAAAATAAGTTATCTAAGTCATAAAGTCAACAAGTATAACTAACTAATAATCCAACAGCCAAAAATAACTTAATCATCCAAATCATAAAGTCTTCAGAGGATCTAATACAAATTAACTACGATTTATTCAGAATTTGAGTCATCGTCTTCAGCTCATGTTGAGTCATTATCTTCTTCCTCATCTTCAGATCCTGTCTCTTCATGTTCTTCAGTGGAATTATCGTCTTCTTCATCCAAATGCTCCGGGATGGATGACAAATTGGCGATATTCACTTCTTCACCAGTGACTTGCAAGTCCCCTAAGCCATCAATAGGATCAACTTCAATGACTTCAGCTACATGTGACATTACATCCACTTGATAAGGCACCTCTCCCTCTGAATCATCCACTTCAATTCTACCCCTTGGTGTTGTCTTGATGGCGACGGACCAACCTCGTTTTTCCTTACGAGTTGGTGGATAAGGTACATAATACACCTGTCTCACATTTTGTGCTATGATAAACAGATCATCCCTTTGATATCTTCTACTCATTCGGATGTCCACAGTATTACATTTCGGGTTAAATTTTGTGCCTCTACCGGACGGATCGAACCAGTTACAATAAAATAGAACTATTCTTTTAGTATAGTCTAAATAAGGGTACACCAGTTCATATATATGTTGGATCACGCCGTAGAAGTCATTTTCAATTCCTTCTGTGAGACCCTTTACATGGACCCCGCTGTTGATGGTTTTTTGCCCTCCGTCCATGATTGGGTATGAAATTTGTACCCGTTCACGAAGTAAGTGTGCCATTCTTTGACTTCTGTATTAGGACCATCAGCTAAGTTCCTTGTGTTTGTTGATGGGAGTTGGTTTCTCACGGTAAACCTACATATGTCAGTTCTAAAAAATCATGTCTAGATTTTACTCACAATATATAATTCAAAGATTTTTAAGATACTAACTTGTTGCTTAAACCAGATTGGAAATTCAGCATGTATACGAGTGGACTGTTCTTGCTTGCTGTTTGCAGATATCAAGAAGGCACTGTAAAGTTGGACAATATATATTATTAGCAGAAAAATATATACTATTAGGTATTCGAAAGAAAATGATATGAAATGCATACTCAAGGTATGGTTTAACTTCGGTACAATTGATCAACACATGAACATGAGCCGACTTCCTCTCTTTGTCTGATAACCAGTGAGAGGTCTCCTTCCTGGAAGCACGACCAGGCTGGCAAAATACTGACAAGGTTAACAGATGTCTTTCACTTTCACTTTCCATTTCATTCCTACTATTTGTTGGTGACAATACCCCAAACTTAAACTTTGCTTGTCCCCAAGCAAACTCAAACTCAAAAACTTAAAAAGACTAAAGACATGGCAAGCTTAAGGATTCAATCAACTTTGCACAAATTTCAAGCAATTTATTAAAAATATTTTTCAATGTTCCCCCCTTTCAAACAAAGTAATCCCCGCAATCATTCATTCCAAACAATTGAGAATTTCATCATTCAAACAATCATTAATCTAAGCAGGGGATCCAAGTTACACACAAGAGGGAGATCATCAAATTCAAACAACTGCCTTCCTCACAAGGGCATTTAGTGTTCACTCATTCGCTCAGTTTGTGTCAGGCTATCAACAATTCACTCAATTTTCACTTTTAAGAGCACTTCCCATAAATTTGGTTTTCATCTCAAAATGGTTCCCACGGAAAACATGCATGCAACATCAAAAGGTCTTTTATGGGTTGTAATGGGGCCTGGCTAAGGGTAGGATATACAAAGGATCTAGGCTGAAAACCCTAGGAACTAAGAGAGCATGAAACACTTCAAAACATTGAAATTCCACTCAAGTTCCTTTTCTCATTTTTCTTTATGCCTTGGGTGACTACAGCCATTTCTTCTAATACTTTTATTTATTTATTTTTTTTTCTTTTTTCATTTTTACACTTTGCTTTTTTTTTTTCTGCTTTTCTTTTCTTTTCTTTTTTTTATTTATATTTTTTTCTTTTTCCCGATCCCAAACAACACATCATATCCTTGTAGCCACCCCAAACTTAGTTTCTTGCACCCATTCTCTTTCTAAAATTCCATGCTCTCCTAATCTTAAGATCGGGTTAACATGGTTTTCCAGATTTTAGCTTATAACATAAGGTCAACAAGAAACAATATGCTAATTAGGCTCAATGGGGCTAACTAGGGAACATGCATTAGGAATTGGTTCAATTTTAGGCTAAGTAGCTATTTACAAAGAAAATTCCTAAATCATCTGAAGCAAACACATAAACATGCAAACCAAAAAGAGATTCAAGCAAATTCAGGAAAGTGCAACTTAAAAGTGATTCTCACAGTTAAAAACATGTTGGAGGCTCAAATCCTCACCTGAACATTTTTTTTCAAATTGTTTGACAGAGATTCTATCCCTAGTGTGTGCTTCCTATCACCCCAAACTTATCATAAATCATGCCATCATAAAAAAATCTCAAAGTTTAATTTTCAATCACATGGGGATCAAATTTTCAAAAATTTCAAATCCTAGGGGGAAAACAGTCAACAACTATCATGCAATCAATCTAAGCAAAATTAATCAAATCCATCAAACTTGCCAATACAAGACTCACAACTCCTGAGCTTCTCAAATTATTCAGGAGCTTTATTAAAAACAAAACAGAAATAAAGCAAGGCAAAGAAAATTAAAAGAGCAATGTTCAGAAAAACTCATTGGAGGTGGTTCCACCGGGATTCCACTGCTTGTAACATAAGGCCCGAGTGATAGCCAAAGGGTGGGAGTTCATTCCATGCTTCCATAACTTGCAGCCTTGATATGGGAGTGAGTGCTTGACAGTTACGGTGACTCCTTCCAGTGCGGCGGACTTCTCACTCCTTCTTGGGTCAAAGATGACCGCTTTCTCAACAAAATCCTCCCAATAAAATTGGGGTTCAACCCCTTGGACTGGCCATGGTGCAAGATCCAGTGGCTTGAACTCCATCACTGGTTGTTCCACAGTGGGAGGTGGTAAACAAGTAGCTGGGGTTACTGGTGCTGCTTCAACTTTTGCACGTTCTTCATTCACTGCACTAACAAATTCATCACCTGCTAAACCTGCAGAAATCTCAGCACACACCACACAAAGGTTAGTGTTAGTAGAGTCAGTACATATGGTACAATAAACTGAATCAGAAAAAGCCTGAATGTCTGGAAATTCAGCACACAGTTCATCCACTCCATTACTTTCAACACATGCATCTAATTCCAAAGGTTCTTCATTATCCTCAAGCATGGTGAAGCAGATGTCCTCCTGATCCTCATTTTTTATGTTTCCTGAAAAGAATGATCTTTCAAAACATGCTACACATGAAGCAGTGTCAGTACAATCAGCACATGAATTATAATAGATAGAATCAGGGGAGGTATGAATATCTGGAGATTCAACACACAGTTCATCAACATAAGTATTTTTGACATTATTATCAAAATTATCCTCAGAGGTATTGTCAAGAATAACTGCTTGTGACTCTATGTTCTTCAAGGGAATGTGGAGTTTGCAGTGCAGCCAAGGCGGAAACGATGTAAGCATTTCGAGTGTCAAAATCCTGACGACTTGCCTCCATCCTCTGTTGAAATTCAAGATTACTCGCCTCCATCCTCTGTTGAAATTCAAGATTTCGTTCCTCCATCCGTTGATTTTCCTCTATCATCCGTTGATTTTGCTCGGCCATTTGTTGTATCATTTCTTCCAGACTGAGTTGGGCTAGTGTAGGGTCAGGCTGATATTGTAGCTCGCGTGTTGTTTGATTCACCAAAGATGCTATCTCATCCAAGATGCCCTGTCCTCCACTATATTGGCTAGAATACTCATTCATTCCAAACATGCCAAAATCATTACTAAACTCATAACCTCCAACAAAATTAGGATAATTTATGCATGGTGGTGGTATACCAAAATCAGGATAATACATGCATGGTTGCTCATAATAAACATTAGGCACATAATTTTGCATATAATTATCCATGGGGCGTACTAAAATTCACAACCAGACAAGCAGACAAAACTAATTCAGCAAAGCTGTTTTTTTTTTCTGTCAATAACAATCAAGAGTCCCCGGCAACGACGCCAATTTTTGGTCGCGCTATCGTCACGCGCCAAAAATAACGAGCGTTTACAAAATAATGCAGATAGGGAAGCGACAACTCGAATATCGTCTCTCAAGGACTCTTGGGTGTTGTTGTTAACAGAAACAGTTAGATTTTGGGGGGTTTTGGATTAAGATAAAATAAAGAAAACAAACAAAACCAGAGCAATGAAAACAAGGCAGTTCAAAGAGATTATCAAATAAACTAAAGCGATTAACCTACTGTTCTCGGTTCCCCACTATCATTGGCTCATGTAAATTCCAAGCCCTAAGCAGATTCTAATCCCCTCCCGGTTGTAGCAACAATTTACAAGCGAAACCACTACTACAAATATATGTCCCTATTCCCGAATTAAGCAAACGGGGTTAAGCCCTCATGAACTAAGCGAACATGAATGAACACACGCGAAATAACAAACGCGATTAAGTATAGGAACATAACATCACCGAAATGAATCAATACAACACTATACACTCCTGAAATAACAAACGAAACATATAGCATCGCATTGAAAAGAGAATAGCAAACAAAATAGGAAATACATAACCTCAAGTGTAATTGAAACCAATCACAGTAGATTAATCTAGGAGACTAGCTCTCCATTACAGACTTAAACACAAAAGAAAAGAAAAGAAAATAAACTACTGAACTACAACTACTGACTAACTAGCTAGCTTCCATTTCTGCCTTCAAACAGGCTTATATACAACTTCTGGAATTCGCTGACTCGCGAGGCGAACACCTTCTCGCGAGGCGAATAATACGAATAGTCTTCAGCTTTTGGTTCTCTCGCGAGGCGAGCATATATTCGAGAGGCGAGACTCTTCAAATTCCAAACTGTAATGCCCGTGACCTTCAACATGGATGAGTCGTGATGGCTTCTGGTCTTCCAGGGTTGGATTACTCGAGAGGCGAGTCATGTTTCGCGGGGCGAGACAAAGAGGTTTGCAATTTCTGGCACAGTCACCTTCAGGTTCGCGGGGCGAAGGCCTTTTCGCGGGGCGAAAGCTCTAGATTTATTTCCTTTTATTAACCTGAAAACAGAAAATAGCATAAGTACTTTATTTAACTCTAAATCAACTAAATTAACCTAAAAATACTTTACATACTCAAAATGCTGCTTAAAGACAATCAAGTCTAATTTGGGCGAAAATGATATAAAATTAGCACAAAACCACGGTCATACTAGCTATAAAACTAGATGAGCCAGCGGCTGATCAGTGACAACATGAAGTTATTGAAATAATGGGAACAAAAATGGGTTGTCTCGCGGTGTAAGTAAAACGCACAGATTGATCCTTCAACCTTAGCCTTATTTTTCACCGATCGTTTCGAATCACCCATGAATCTATAAAACAACAAGAAGTTCATAGTCATATCCTTTCACTTCGAATGGAAAAAAGTCTAATTAAAATTCTATGATGGTTATATTACCTTTCAAATGGATACATCCACCTATATTGAACCAGTCCACCAAGCCTCGCTTCATATGCGAGATGTACTGGGAGATGCTCCATAGAATCAAAGAAACCAGGGGGGAATATTTTCTCCAACTTGCATAGAATGATGGGAATATTTTGCTCCATCCTAATCAGGTCATTCTCCCTCAACGTTGCAGAGCACAAATCCTTGAAGAGTTGACTCAATTCAGTAAGAGGATTCAAGACATGCACGGGCAATGAACTAAAAGCAATAGGAAGTAAACATTCCATGAATACATGACAATCATGGCTTTTCATCCCATGCATCCTTCCTTTGTTAACATCGGCACATCTTGCTAAGTTGGAAGAATAACCATCTGGCATCCTAAGTTTTGTTATCCAGCGACAAACAGTCTTTGCTTCATCGACAGTTAAAGTGTAACTAGCTTTCGGTTTTAACATCTTCCCATTAGCCTGCGACTTTAGCTCCAACTCTGGTCGCCTACAGTACAAAGCTAAGTCCATTCGTGCCTTCTCATTGTCCTTGGTTTTCCCACTCACATTCATGACAGTGTTTACTATGTTATCAAAAAACTTCTTCTCTATGTGAATAACATCGAGATTGTGTCTCAACAAATTATCTTTCCAATACGGGAGGTCCCAAAAAGTACTTCTTTTAGTCCAGTTATGGCCTTCCCCGTATCCTTGTAATTTGGACACATGACCGTTGCCAATGACTTTTGGTAGTTCTCTTACTCTACTCCAAATCTCTTCCAGTTTGAACCTAGGCGGCAATGCATCTTTTTCAACTTCCCCCTTTTTGAAGGCATTCTTATTCCGTCTAAATGATTGATCCATTTCCAAGAACATACGATGCGAGCCAAACCATGAACTTTCCCCCCGTGTGTCAAGCTAAAGGCCTTTGTATACTCCATGCAATGTGGATATGCCAATTTACCATGAGTCCCCGAACCAGACAACATACCATAAGCAGGAAAGTCATTAATGGTCCACATCAAAGCTGCCTTCATTATAAAATTTTCCTTCCTTGCGATATCGTACGTCAACACGCTGCTCCACAACCTCTTCAAATCATCAATCAAAGGCTATAAATAAATATCAATACCAGCCTTCGGATTGGATGGTCTCGGTATGAGACACGTCAAAAACATATAAGGTTTCGACATGCACATATTAGGAGGAAGATTGTATGGTGTAACAATTACGAGCCAACAAGAATATGGTGAAGCCGATGCTTGGATATACGGGGTAAAACCATCGGAGCTTAAACCAAGTCATACATTACGTGGATCCGAAGCAAAATCAGTATGTACCCGGTCAAAGTGCTTCCATGCTTTGCCATCGGATGGAAGCCGTAAGACGTCTGAAGTTCTTTTGTTCTCAAAGTGCCATGTCATTTTTCCTGCAGTTTGCATTAATGCGAAAATTCTCTGTAGCCTTGGAACTATTGACAAATAGAACATCGCCTTTACGGGAATTGGTTTGTTATTACTTGTCCCAGACTTGGGAGGGAAATACCTCAGAGCTTGACAAATTTTGCATTTGACCAAAGATCCATCATTTATGCCGAATTCATTGTCGTAATACAACATGCATCCATTAATGCAACAATCAAATTCCAATCCCAGCTTCGACACTAACCTCTTTGCACCATAATAATTCTTTGGTACAACTCCTTTTATAGGTGTCACGTCCTGAAGCATTTTCATAAAAAAATCCAAACACTTTTCAGGAATATTCCAATTGGACTTGCAAGCTAAAAGCCTCACACACAGCGATAATTTAGAGTCTGAGGCCCCTTCAAACAATGGCTTTTTTGCTGCCTTAGTTAAAAATTATAAAATCTTTGTGCTTCCTCATTCGGAAGATCTTCAGTGTTATTGTAATCGTGCGCCTCGTTTACCCCGAGAGCATCAACCACCATCTCCTGCATTGACACAAACTGTTCCCCACATCCCATATTTGCATGAGTGCTTGAGGCACCCGTGCAATTCTCGTCAACCCCTAAATCAACATGTGGCACTTCTTCACCATGGAGAGTCCAAATCCAGTAATTTTCCTTGAACCCATTCATATACAAGTCAGTCTTCACAAGGTCTTCACTCTTAATCTTTCGACATCGGCATTTAGCACACGGACATCTAATTCGGTTTCCATCATCGATGAAACACTTTTGTCGCTTTGCTTGGGTAACAAACTCTTCAACCCCATCTACGAAAGTTGGTTTCAAACCCTTTCTTTTCGGATATAGCCTATCATACACCCAACTACGATTCAAAGGATAACAATCCATCTTCTGCATATTAATAAAAAATCCAGATAAATTTTAACATTAAATTTCAACATGTCCACTTAGAGATAGTATTAGCATCGTGAATAAATTGAACAAAATTGAGACATTCTATTTGACTAAAAATAAATTGAAGTTAAGGATATTAGAATTATGCATCATATAGCTCATGAACTTTCTTTCTATATTTCGTAACCAAGTGATTGGCCCCTCCAAATTTTAATGGGGTTTCAAGTTTGGCCACTTTCGCACCTTACTGTTATCACATCATTTCTATATTACTTTTTTATGGACAATAAAACAAGAGAAACACTAAACAAGTTTATGCTTCAATTTTGGTCAGGTGTAGCACAAGTTACAAGACTGTGAAGCAAAAGACCTCATATGAAAACCAATTCGATGGACACCCAATAATTTGTTTCACCGTTACACACATTTTTTTAACAAATAATAATAAAATGAAAGAGAGAAAAAATAAAATCAGAAAGAAATTATGGTTGTAACAGAAAGGAGTGGATTCATCTATTGTGAGGAAGGGAGTGAACTAGCTTAGTAACAAAAGGGGGAGAACCAGCTTACCAGACAGAAGCACGAACGGAGAACGGCGGTGCACCAGAGGAGGGCGGCGTGACTGGACCTGAGTGGGGACATCGCGCTGTTTGGGGCTGAGTGAACGTGAGTGAGCGAGTGAGAGGGAAAAGAATTGTACAATGGGTTAATACCCCTTTCCCACGGCCCCACCCGTGGGAAACGATGCCTCAGTTTGTGACGGGGTATTCCGTGGGAAACCACTGATCATGCGACAGGCAAATCTGTGGGAAACGCCGCATTAAGGACAAACATGTTTTCCCAGGGTCTAACCCGTGGGAAAACAAGCGGGAGCAGTTGGCGACCTGTTACCCACGGCCCAACCTGTTGGAATCATAGTGAGAACTTTCCCAGGGCTTTAACCGTGGGAAAATTCAAAATTTCCTAGGGATTTTTTGCCCTGGGTAATATGCCCTGGGAAATAGCTTAAATTCTTGTAGTGAAAGTTGTTTGTTCTTTTTTACAGGTGGTGTTTTTTGGTTGGCTATTGGTTAGATATATGTTGCTATCAAAGTTGGGGTATGAGAGTGGCTTTTTCTGTTTGCTGGCTTCTCTGGTTTGGAGGCTCCATCTGGCTGGCATTGTTGATGTCGATATGTCCTGTTTGCCGTGGGGGTTTGGCCTTCAGGTTGCTGTCTTCTCTGGTTTGGTGGCTTCATTTGGTCTGGCAAAGCTGCTGTCATTAGGTCCTTCCTGCTTTGGGTGCTTGTTTTGCTGGTCTGCCCTTTGTTCAGCTTCTTTTCTTTAGTGTTTCTTGGCTGGTTGGGTGTAGCAGGTTCTTAGTTGGCGGTGAATCTTTGTGCTGCAGTTTTTTTTTCTTACCATGTTAAATCTTGTCTTGTTCTTGGTTATGATTGGTTTCCTTGCCTTCTTACAATGTTTCTGCTGTTCTTTGATTGGGTTTGTTGGTTTTTCTTGGTTGTTCTTTAGCTTCCTCTTTGGCTTAGACTTTTGTAAATCAAATGATGTCCGAAGATGGTCTGTATTTTATTTTCACAGGTTTGATCTTGGGTCCTCTTTTGTACATGGGTTTGGAGTATCCCTTACACTCCTTAGTAATATACTTCAGCTTATAAAAAAAAATATACTGGTCTCATTGCGAATTAGTATTTTATTTACATTAGCCGGTGTGTTTCTGTTGTTTTTGTTCTTCTTTTTTTTTGAATAAAGCAAAAGTATATTAGAAGGAATACTAGGGGTACTCACAACCCTTTTACAAAAAGAGCCACAAAATATAGAGAACAAGATCAAAACAAACCTCACACCCGTTCAATACACTTTATAGGATCTATGCACCAATTCGAGAAAGAAATTGAAGTACCCTTTGATTTGGCCATGCACCATCTCCAAGAGCATGTTTTTATCCTCTCCAAAATATAAACCATATCCACCTTTTCGTCCCCAAAAATGATTCCATTTCTCAATTCCCACACATTCCACACCACACAATTCCAAACCAACAAACAGAGCTTCAAATGCGCCTTACTTTCCACAACTTGACAATATCAACAAAAAAATCTAAGCTCTTTATAGATACAACCTTATTAATGCCCATCCAATTAAAAATAAAGGACCATAGATTAGAAGTAAACATACATTGAACAAAAAGGTGGCTCCCTGTTTCCAAAGGACAATCACACAAAACACATCCTAAGCCACTTTGTTGCTCAATAACCTTCCTACGGAACAAATTTGATCTAGTTGGTAACCTATCCAAAAGCAACTACCATGAGAAAGCGATTACCTTTAAGGGTGCACAGGTCAACTACAAAGATTTGAAAGCCAAATCCTCTTGACTGGACGAAGCTCCCATATTAGGACTCCTATCAAGCAACAGAAGATAAGCTGACTTCACTTTATAGTTTCCTGCAGACTCAACAGACCAGCACCAAGAATCATCCTTTTGTAGCAAGGAAATCGCCTTGCATTACAAAATTCCAATCGTATGTATTCCTCCCACACAAAGAAGTTTCTCCTCCATTTGAAGTCCCAGGCCCACACACCATCTTCCCAATTCCCAAACTCTGAAACCATCTCATTTTGCAAGGAAGAATTAGCAAACAGTCGTGGGTATACCTCTTTTAAAGGTAAATTCCCAAACCAAATATCCTCCCAAAAACTAACCGTGTTTTCCGTAACCAATTTTCTTCCTGATCCCCTCCACTAGCCAATCACTCGACCCAACTCCACTAGAACCTATAGAGCACATGTCTCTCCACCAGACCGAAGAGAACCTATTACAATCGGCCTCACCCAGTTTAGGATTAGAGCATACTTGATCACCATATTTTTCTTTGAGAACCTTCACCCAAAGAGAATCCCCTTCCTCCAAAATATTCCACTGCCATTAGCCAAGCAAACTCAGGTTGAAAAGAGCAATATCCTTCACTCCCAAATCACCTTCCACCTTCGGCTTACAGACCACAAACTACTTTACCCAAGGGATTTTATGTCCCTCCGGTGCACCACCCTGTAAGAACTTCCTTTGGATAGCCATAACTCTTTTTCTAACATTACTCGGCATCTTCATAAAGGATAAATAAAAAACCGGAATGCTATTTAGAACTGAATTTAGAAGCACTATTCTCCCACCTAATGACAAACTTATTCTTCCATGAGCCCAACCTCCAATTTAGAGAATCAATCAATGGTTGCAAATTGGTTCCTTTTCTTGGATTTGCTCCAACCGGGAGTTCGAGATAACGGAAAGGAACGCCTCCCACCTTACAGTTTAAAAAGTCAGCCCCCCTAGACAAGAATGATTCGTCAACATTAACCTCCAGAAGGCTACTTTTGAAGAAGTTAACCTTCAGCCATGCAACCAACTCAAAACACCTCAAAACTGACTTCATCACCCCACAAATTCTCAAACGTAGCCTCTCCTATCAAGAGAGTATCGTCAACATACTGTAGGTGTGAAACAACAACATTTGAATTCCCTACTCTAAAGCCCTTAAATTTTCCAAGAGATACTGCACTCCTGATCAAGCCACTCAACCCTTGTGCAACCATACGAAATAAAAAAGGAGCAAGAGGGTCTCCTTGCTTCAAACCTCTCTGTATGTTAACTTCCTCAGTCGGGCTTCCATTAACCAAAACTGATAGCTTCCTAGAGAACGCACATGCTCGGATCCAAGCTATCCATTTATCTGCAAAACCAAATCTGCCAATCATATATTCCAGGAATGGCCAGCTCACTGTCATAGGCTTTGTCAAATTCCACCTTAAAGATAATGCATTTATTCCCCCTCTTTTTTGCCACATCAATCACCTCATTTATAACCACCACCCCATAAATGATGTGCCTATTTTTTATAAAAGCTAATTGTTAGATGAAATAAGCTGCTCCATCACCACTCCCAATATGGTAGCTAAGACCTTAGCCACTAATTTATACATCCAGCCAACCAAAGAAATAGGCCTATGGTCACCAAGAGACTGCGAACATGATATCTTTGGAATTAAAGTAAGAAATTATGAAGACATCACCTTAGGAAGGCAAGCATTAATGAAGAATTCTTCGAACATCCCCTGCACATCCTGTTTAAAAATATCCCAGCAAGACTTCACAAACATGAAGTTAAAACCATCGGGTCCTGGACTTTTATCACCTTCGCAACTACTCAAGGCATCCTCAATTTCCTCTAATGAAAAAGGCGCAATAAGCCGTGAATTATGTTGGACAGATACTGAATTGAGTAAGATACCATTCAAATTTGGTCTTAACCACCTCCTATCTGCAAAATGAGCTTTAAAATAGCCCACCACCTCATTTTTAACCCCAACCACATCCTTAACCCAGCCACGTGAACTTGCGACCCAACAACGGAAGATCAATTAACTCCAGCTCCTCAATGAATTGATTAAAGTTGTTTCTCAACATCCTGCCTTCATCCCCCAACGTTCTCGACACTCCCCTCCTTTCAACCGAGCTCCTCACAACATTGAAATCTCCCACAATGCACCAAAGACCCTTACCAAAACCTCTAAAAGACATTTTAATAATCTCCTACAGCTCATTTTTTTTCAACAGCATTTCCTTGGGAATAAACATTTACTACATAGCATCTTTTCTCAACCCTAAACAACTCTAAGTAAACCCCTACAAATCCTCTCCCGGTAAAGGAAAACAGAAAATTTGCCATTGAAGCATTCCAGATAGATAAAATGCCTCCACTTGACCCTACTGAAGGAAAAGAGCAATAACCAAAATTTTGTCCTCCCACAATGAGTTACACAACACGAAGTAACCACTTCCACCTTCGTTTCTGAAGAGCAAGAAAATCAATTTTCTCTTCATAACTACCACTCCCGACAGTGCTTTTCTTCACGCCCCCAATCCTCTCACATTAAAGGATGCTATTATCATGGAGGCACATTGACGACCCCTCTAGCAATATTCTATACCCGTCTCTCTTCTCCAAGATCAACTAGCTTATCAATAATTGTTTCTTCATTACCTTCAACTGAGAGACCTAATTCCTTACCCAGAGCAAGAATTTTCTCCGCAAACCTCCTCCCACCATAGTCACAAATTATACTACTGCAATGCCTAATGTTGGAGTCTAAAATGGACAAACCTGAGAGAGGTTACTTCTCATAAATGAACATTATTGAAGCATCCCTACCAGGACCACCACGCTTTAACAAAGAAGGAGCATCCACAACTGCAATACCCTGTTGCTACTTGTTCCTCCTGGCCACATGCTTATTCTTTTTTGACTTTGAAGGCAGTGCCCCTTCTCCACACTCACCTCCTCTAACACTGTCTTCCCCTCCCTTGATTTAGCATTTCTCCGCAAAACATTAAATTGGTTGAAATCCGGGTATAGCTTGTATACCGAAGCCAGTCTCGACGGTTTCCTACCCACCTCAGCCCAGATAATGATGTTGTTCCTTTTCTCCAAGCCTAAGCTCCCTGAATTCTGATTGTCACTCAGAATCCCAACCCCCATTAACTTACTAGTGTGACTGTGTTCATTAAAGGAGGAATCCCTATCAAACTGATTAAAAGTTCCCTTGCAAGCCCTTTTTCCCTTTCTTATTTCTTTCCTCCTTTTGTTTTTAGCCTCTGGAAAAGCCAGGCTCACCGAGTCTTCCCCAAAATCAACTGAGCAAGTTCCTTTTCCATTTTTATCCAACAGCCCAGAGATATCATGGGCCACGTTTTCCAAACCCAAATCACACTGCAAACCCCCATCACCACTTAGATTTTCTTCAGTTGGCGTACACTTCAATTGTTTTCTGGCCTAAAAGGCATTTCGGGCCTTCCTTCCTCTAGCCCTTTATTAGAATGGGGCCTTTCCTTTAAGACCTCCATTTGATTACCATAATCCTCCGTACCAATCCCGATGTTTTCGCCTTCCCCCAAGGCAACCTGGTCTTCACTCATTGTAGCCTCGCAAAACGCGCCCTCTGGATAAGCATCCGTAGCCGACTGCGACAGTACTACTCCTTCACCACCCCCAATGAAATTGACTTGACCTCTATTATTTGAATTCAAAATAGTCTCCTCCACCAGTTGACCATAGTCAGTGTCGTAGTCCCCCACCACCGCACTGTCTCGGTCACCCTGCCGACTACCATCCCAGGAATCGCTCTCCCCAGATGATCCCAATAAATAGAGAGATGTATCCCCCCTTTTTAAACCTAGATTCATGGTTTCAACAAACACCTTCTCTAGCAAAGAAACGGAGAAAATGAGTCTATCAATTTTTACAATTTTGTTAATTGGCTCCGGTGAAGTCACCATAACCTATATCCTTCCCACATCCAAACGAATCATTTTTCTTTGTTGCTTCGTCCAACCCTTCGAACCTCCCCACTAGTCGACTCAAATACAAGAAGAAGTCCTCCCTCCATGCCTAGACTGGCACCCCCATCACCCTTACCCATACGGTTCTTTCTCTGGGCACCATACTCGGTTCCCATGGTTTCAATTCAGTAAACCATTTCCTTATCCCTTCACACCCTTCAGAGAGAAGAGTATTTAGTTCTTCTGTGTTTTCAGACGCCAGGTGTACCAAGCCCCCATCCATAGATCTCAATGAGATTGAGAAGATGCCGAACTTGGATAAGTGCTTCTGCAGCATTCTAAAATCCTTAAAAGAGTGCAGCTTGCCCACATAACTCTGCTCCGACCACCTTATTTCTTCCTGTGGCACCATAAAAGTTGGGCCTCTCCAATCATCTTCCTCACTGTTTATCTCCCTCGAGGTCCCATCATGATTACCATGTTGATCTACAAAAGGTTTACTAACCTTCTTACCACCCTCCACTGTATTAGCAAAACTAATCCCATTTTTAATAACGAATGTAGCCTTATAGGAGTTAACTGTGATCCTTCGACCTGATTGTTGATTCTGAAAAGCATTTGTTTTTCCCCTACCGAATTTTGGTATATTGACTTTGAGCTTCCACCTTCCACACCATATTGTATTCAGATTCCCTCCATTCTGGTTGGATTTTCAACCTCCGTGAACCTGACGAACCCGAACCTATTTCCATTCTTATCTCGTTTTTGTGGTATGAACACTTCCGTCACCGGCCCCCACTTCTCGAACTCCCTCAACAGATCATTTTCCCCAATATTCTCAGGAAAATTGGTAAAGAAGAACGAAACAGTTTCTTCCAGTATATATGGTTCAACTCTCCTATCTTGCTTCCCCAGTCACCTTTACCTTTTCACATCCCATAAGTTCCTCTCATAGAAGGATGGTTTTGGCGGAGGCCTTGCACCAAAACTGTTAATGTTATTCTGGGCACTATGCATATTTGGATCCCCTGCATGAAAGCTCTCCCTCACCCTCTCCCTCACCTTCATTATAGAAAAAACCTACCTTTTAGATGTATGTATAATGTAGCTCAATAAGTAATGCATGATGAACCGATCTTGTTGCTCCAAGCACTAATGCATATACGCACATTTACCAATAAGTCTAATTATGCAGTTTGTATATAGGTTAGAGTATCCCTTGTACTCTATACCAATACATTTCTTTGCTTATAAAAAAAAATACAATAACATAACCAACATAGATCCTAACAACTTTCTTTAAACTCAAAAAAAAAAGAAGAAAAAACTGAACACAACTGTAATGTGAAAAGCTAATAAAACATAATAATTTACATAAACTAGTCATCCAACAGATCTTCATCAATTCTATATATATGAAATTGTGTCAAGCCCACTAAGAGCCCAGGTTGTAGCATTTTTATTTCCTTAATTATATAAGGTCTTAATAATAAAGAGTAGAAATTGATAGAATAAAATAAAAGGATAAAGGATATGTAAAAGGTTTTACACTGTTCTTCCTGTTGATTTTCAAATTGCTCTACCTACAGCATTTGGGTTATATAAAAGGGAGGAAAGTAAGGGTGGCTTGAGAGGTTTTATGGCATTCGATTGTTTGATTCATTCGAGTATTTAGAAATAATATTATATTCAATAATAATTCCCTTAATATAGACAGTTTGATGGATTTAATTAAGTTTAGATCTTGGTGATCATGAGTGACGCTGCACTAAGGTAGGTTAAAAGATATTCTTTTCTGTTTGTGATTGATCTCAATCTCTTTTATATTATATAAAGCCCATGTTTTTGTACCCAAAAAAAAAGCCCATGTTTTATTTGAACTTAGATTAAACTTGGATTATATATATGCAGTCATATAAATAGTGTATTGATGTATTATTAATTAATTTAAACACGTTAATTCCCGTCAAAAAAAATAAAATAAAAACAACACGTTAATTTATTCATTTGAAAAATTAACGGTAGGATATTGAGCAGACTCCTCCAACTGCCCCCATCCTCTCTTAAAATTTCCACTCAAATAGAAACAAACCAGAGCCAGTCACTACTATCCAATCCAGACTCCAGAGCTCCATTTGATCAAAACCACTAGCAGCACCTCCACACAGGTACCTCCAATTGGGTCATATAGAGATAACGTTTTTATTCCCTTTCAGAAAAGCAAAATTGTTGGAAATTATAGTTGCTAGTAGAAGTCATGTGGTAAAGGAATATAATTTGGTAGACTTATGGAGGAGGCTTGAGAGGAATAAACGTAAGAAGCTTTCATTTCAAATTCCTCTTTCTTACAAATGATTGTATATTGCCTATTTATAGGCATAGTTTGATCTTTCTAGATAAATCCTGACATTTCATATACTTTCTTGTGTTACATGTTTTATTTGCTAAATGCTATAACATTGTAGACAATTACCATCACTTGGTTTATGCTACGTAGGTGTACAACCTTCTAGAAAATTTACATCAATTTTAACAAAAATAGTATTATAGAGAGTACAAGGGTACTTTAAACTCATTTACAAAGAGTTAAGAAGAGACAAATTATAACAACCAAGGTTCTAAATTGCAGTTGTGGTCACGGATGCGGTCGCGGTTGTGATCACTGCGATTGCGGTCGCTGCGTCGCGGACTGCAGCCGCTGCGGCGTGAAATAATTTTATGTTCGCCATCAAATCTAAAAAATATTGTATAATTATTGTAATTCTTCATATATCTGAATTGAGAAGAGGATAGCAAAAATAGAGAAAAGAAACAGATTGCTAAAGCATAAAGGAATAATTCTTGCATCTAAATGCTTTGGGGGACCTGGAATTTTTTTAGTTTTGGAAAAAAATTTGAACGAACGGTGCTGAAAATAGGTGTTGCAACCTGATGCGGTGTGTCTGATGCGATCTGATGCGGTTACGTTGCGGCCGCAACACGTGAAAAGGAATCACACCACAATTGCGGTATGATGCGGTTGCACTGCGGTCCGCAACCGCAATATTGCGGCCGCAATATGTGATGCGGTCCGTAATTTAGAACTATGATAACAACAACAACAACAAAGATTACAGCAGCAGGTCATACAGACTAAAGACAAACAAAAAAACTGGATTGCAGCACCAGTCTGAGAAGCAACAACAGGAACCACCCGAATAGGAAGCTAAGAACCATTTTCAAGAGCACACATTTACCCTGTCCAATAAATAAATCAACAGTGTAATCCCCAAATATTATCCCATTTCCAAGTTCCCAAATACACACCTAACCACAACATGCCACAACATAGAATAAATGGAGAAAAAGCTGAAAAGTGCTTGTTGTGTAGGACATATTTATTCCAAGCCATTGTATAATTAAGGACCATAACATAGAAGCAAAAGAGCACGGATAGAACAAATGTACAAGGGTCTCAACATGCAGATTACAAAAAATACAATTTAAATGACTAACAACAATAATCACCCTCCTTCGATATAAATTAGTAGCTCCTAGCTAGTAGGTATTCTATCTAACATCATTTGCCAAGAAAAAACAACAAGCTCGTATGGTGCCAACCTTATCCACAACTTTTTAAACACTTCTTCCTCCTCTACTGATATAGCTTCCATTTGTACTAACCTGGGCGAAATGGTGCCAAGTTAGAATGGCAATGTAAATGGTGCCATTTTGCCATCCTTAGCTAATTATCCTTGTCAAAGAAGTATTAGAAATACCTTGCATTGCATGCCCAGTCAACCGAGGTGACATTGAAAGTCCAAATATTTTTAAAAAAAAAGTGTTTTAGCCGCAGTTGACATGGTAACAACTAACAACTATAAACACAAGCGTCCAAGGGTTTACTAATCCAAGAAGTTACTTAATCAGTTGAATTACATAAAAATCTTGTTTGAGTCAACAAATTCTCATCAATCAATTAGCAGGCAATGAAATAAGAGAAACCAGAATGTAGAGAGAAATTCAAGGCAGTACTATGTAATATAGGTAGCAAATAGAGAAAGCATTCCTGTAGTACAATATAGTTATTCCCCAGACACTTACCAAATTAATTAAATAGCTGTGTTTGAGGAATAAAATGAATTTGGTTCATTCTTGCTGCTATGCAGTGTTAGTTGAACCCAAGAGTTCCCCCAAACACTTCATGGAAGAAGAACCACACTTTCTAACTAGCCCCTCACATGAAGCGTTCAGAGGAACTCCAAGATACACCCAACAAATAATCCTTTACACATGCTTCAGTAGTTGACTTGGCTAGACAAGTGCACAACAACTATCCTATTTATGGTGGAGAATTATGTTAAGGGAACAAAATAAAGGTGAATTTTATGTGGGCATGGAGAAATCTACGTTCATGAAGTTTCTTTCTATTATACCTATATATGAACCTGGTCAGGATGTTCGGCAAGAAGAGGAGACTAGAGACATGTCTCTGTAGGGTTTTAAATTGCGGTCGCGATTGCGGTCACTGTGATTGTGGTCATTGCGGCCGCTGCGATGCGTAATGCGGCCGCTGCGGTGTGAAATGATTTGAAAAATTCACAAAATGAAAAAAAATTAATTAATTTTTTTATAATTCTTTATATATCTTTTACTAACAATGTTGTATAAATTTCTATTCATTTTTAAGACATTATATTATGTTTATGAATAATTTAAACTTAATTTAGTGAAAATAAATTATAAATAAAACTTTTAAGCACATATAAGTACAAAATTAAAAAGAAGTAAGAAAGTCGAAAACTTAAAAGTGCATAAATATATATGAATCACAAATAAAAAGATATTAGTGTCACATATAGGAATACATCCACTTGCAATTGTGATTCTAAAATAACGTCACATTGTCACCACTTAGAGATACATCTTCACTACAAAAAAGAAGAAGATAAAAGTAAACAAATTAATAAATTTAAAATAATAATTAATAATAATAATTAACAAATATATGAATCAAAGATAATAAAAATTGAACTTACATAATACTTGCTACCACATGGTGGAATGACGTGGTAGTTCATAACCTCTATTCTCACTTTGGCTATCATCTTGTGTAGCTTCTTGTCCAAAGACATAATAAAAAAATCCACCACTTGATTGTTGATGATAAGGATCTTGATAATTCATTGATGGTTGGTAGTATGAGGGAGCTTGATCACTTGCGTATGAGTTACATGTGTTGAAATAAGGATATTGATAATAAGGTGGATGAGATTGTTGACTACTCTAAGAAGAATCATCAATACTAAAGTCACTAAAACTTTGTGCAATACTAGAAGTGGAAGAATCTTCAGGTGGAACATTCTGTTTTCTTTTTCCTCTCCTAGAATGTGACCCACCTCTGCTGCTCTCGGGTAATGAACTACCACAAGGAGGCATATCAGTCAAGCTCCTATAATGCCTATTGTATGGTGAATCTTGAGATGGATCATTTTGAAATTGCCCATCATCATCACCATCATCATTATCATCACCGCCACCTTCTTCAGCTTCTACATTACCACCCCCATCACCACTATTATTACTTGGTGGACCTAAACCACCACCATCTTCATTAGAATCATCATTATCGTCAACAACTTCCACATCTTCATCATCTGTATCCACTAGAGGCAATCATTCTGCATTTTGTACTCCATCTAATAGTGGATCTTCTCTCTTTTCAATCCATGGAGATAATGCATCTTCTTGAAATATATAATCAAGATTGATAGGATTAAAACTTGCTTCAATTTCATCTTGACTTTTTCTCATTTGATGCCTCATTTTCAATTTCATATTGTAGTGCGTGATGACAAGCTTTTGCAGCTTTTTATACTTCAATTTATTCCTTGTCTTCATGTGGATATAACTAAATGTGCTCCAATTTCTCTCACAATTTGTGGCTGAAGTTGTTTGGCTAAGAACCTTTATAGCCACATGTTTAAGCTCAGGAGCACATACACCAAAAAAGGACCACCATTCAACTTTTTAAAGGAGCAACAAAAGGTAAACAAATTATTAGTTATTATATTAAAAAATAAAGTTAAAGTTCAATGATTTATAAAAAAATATTATTTTACCTGGATTCATCTTAGACCAAGCTGCTTGAGCTTGAGGAGTACCAAATGTTTCAACCTTATCTCTAAAAAGTACTAACTGTGAAATATAACATAATATATCAATACGTAAATATCTTCATTTGATAAATAATAAATTATAAGTTTAAAAATATAAATATTCATTACTAACCTAGTTCAGAGCTTTAATCTGATCATCGATGTTTCTTTCTATTCTGAAGATGACTCTATTTGTTCCTTCAAACGTTTCTTTATAGACATCCTCCCTATGTTCAACTCCGTATTGAAATTACGGATTAAGAAAATAACCTAACACTACTAGAAGGACAAAATTTTCGGACGGAAATGTTTCCGTCTGAAATTTTCCGAAAATTTCGGACGGATTTCAGACGGATTGTGTTATTTTTTATATTTTCCTTGATCCGTCTGAAATCCGTTCGAAATTTCGGACGGATTTCAGATGGATTGTGTTATTTTTTATATTTTCCTTGATCCGTCTGAAAATCCGTCCGACGGATTGTGTTATTTTTTATATTTTCCTTGATCCGTCTGAAATCCGTCCGAAATTTTCGGACGGATTTCAGACGGATTGTGTTATTTTTTATATTTTCCTTGAAAAAAGATTAAATAGTTTATCTTATAAATATGATTAAAATATTTGATCTTAATAAATTTAAAAGTAAACAAGATTTATGAAAAAAAATTAAAAAAAACATATTTAAACTAATAAAATGAAATCAATCCCTATTAAAGCAATCCGTACCGGTTCAGTTTGAGTAATTAAATTACTCTCTTCAAATTATTTTATTGGGTGCGTTAGCACTGACTTATTTCAGTGAATGCACGCTTACTAGACAATAAATTACATTATTGTAACTATTATTATCAGTACAGAAAAATATTTTGAATAATATGATTAAGAGAAAAGCATTCCCATATTTTCATTCTATTTAATTTTAGATTTGAAAATAAACTGGTTTGACATTAATCGGAGATTAAATTTTGGACTGAGTATTTTCTTAGTTGATCAGTTCAACTATTAATATTTACTCCAATTTGAATTTTGAAATCATATCTTTATCAATATTTATTTTTAGATTCCAAAAGGTAAAAACATGTTTATTTTAGACCTAATATTTATCACTCATTTTATACCCACTAATACAAAAAATCAGATTTTTCTTTTTCCTATATCTACCCAAAACCCGTAACCCCTCCCCCTCACTTTCTTTTCTTCTCTGCTTTCTTCTTCTTTCTATTTTCTTCTTCCTCCTCCCAACCTTATCTCCTCCTTCCCTCCACTGAACAAAACCGCCCAGCTCAGGCCTTGCCGTCGATCGCAGCTCGTTGCACGAGGAGGAGGCGACGAGCCTCACGTCCCCTTGCACGCTGCCGGAGCTGCCGCTGTCCGGTGCCAAACCACCGCCCTCCGTCGCGGTAAGTGAGTTTGGCCGCCATTTATGGTGGTTTTACACCTTTCTTTGTTACTTTCAACTTCCTTCTCCTCCCCCAAAGCTTACCCTTCATTTTTGGTTTATGGGTGTCACAGAACCACTACGAACCGCCACTGGCCACCGCATCGCTGTCGTCCGCCGCCGCACCATAGCACCACCACAACTTCTTCTTCCTTGGGTGAGTCAAAACCCTCTCTTGTGTCTCTGATTCAAAACCCCCAAATTGGTTTTGAAAACCTAACCATAACCCTTTGATTTTAGATTTTAATCTTAAAGAATAAACCTTGTTTTATGAAATTGGGACTGTGAATTGGTGTTTCCCTAAACCAATTTCATTAATATTTATTTAAAATGAGTTTTCCCCAAATTGTATTCGGGAGCCCTAAACCCCAATTTGATTTTATTTGAATTTGGTTATGTTTTTGTGAAATTAATTATGATTTAGTGCAATTAGGACTCTTAATTGATGATTCCCAAGTTCTCTTTCATGATCCTTTAATCAAAACAAAGTTTCCTCAAAGAGTATTGTGAAGCGTAAGCTCCAAACATGATTTTCTTTGAAAATAACCTTGTTTGGTAATAAGATTAAGTGTTTAGATCAAATTAGAATGTGTGTTTGATCATGCGTAATTGATTTCTTGATTTCTGATTGTTGCGCGTTGTTTGATTCCCTCTCTGAGACGTTTGACACGGCTATGCTTGCTTGATGGAGTAGATAATTACACTCTTGGAGCTAACCTGAGCATTAAGACGAGGATCCTTTACTTGTCATCAAAGGTAAGGGGAGCTTGCCTAGGGATATTCAATAACTATGTGCATGTGTGTATGTGTGTAATTGAGTGTTGTGAATATTATTGTGATATTGAGCCAATACTTGAATAAAAATCCTAATTCTTCTTTGTTTTTTTTCAATTACATGTAATGAGTGTTGCAATAACTCATGGACTGATGCAAGATCTAGGAAACCATATGTCCTGTTTGATGGGTGGATATGGGTGGAGTTTCCAAGTTTCTTCTTTCATTTTGTTTGCTAATTGCTATTCTAGCAGAGAGAGAAAGTGAGAATGAGTTAGAGAGAAAGATAGGAATAAGAAAAACAAAGGAGGGTTATTGAAGTTTGAAGATAGGTTCTGCAAAAAAATAAAATAAAACAAAAGGAAAGGGATATAAATGAAATGAAAATGGGATGATGTTGTTTCTCTGTTAATGCTGTACATGTAGCAGTTTTTGGCTGGTTGCAACCTCCTTATTTTTAGGCTTTGCTGTTTCACTTTATTTTGCTTTTAGTTTTTGGCATCTAGCTTTTAGTTCTTTATTTTGCTTTTAGCTTTTAGTTCTTGATATCTGATTTCTGTTGAATGTTCATTTGCGCAGATTGAAAAACCCTTGCAAAGACATGGAGGCAGGCTTGAGCACAATGAGACTTATTGTGGTTCCTGTTTGCACCTGAAAAGTTAAAGGACCATATAGATGTTTATTTCATCCTTCTTTGATCAATTGTGTTTCTAAACCCCAATTTTTGACTTCCATTAAGTGTTTAAATACAGTTTTTGAGATGTTGTTCCTGATCCTCTTTTATATATAGGTCCGCATTGGGCAATACTTAAATGGGATTTATATACTATTGTTTGTACTTGTTAGCCGTCCATTGTCTGTAGCTTGTTCTAAGGCTAAGTTGATGTTTGATGATAAATCATAATAGTAGTATGTTTTTCAAAAATGTTTGATGATTGATGATTCTTATCCCCTTTGGACATAGGGCTTTTCAAAAATCATCCATAGAATGCGCGTCACGGCCGTGATGGGCATCACGGCCTGGCTGTGACAGCTTCTGCCTTGAACGTTGCTTCACTAAATGGTCTTTCGCGGCCGTGATGGGTATCACGGCTTGGGCGTGACAGATTCTGCCTAGAAGGGGTCACTAGTACAATAAGTGCTTTTTACGTCAGTTAAAATTGATTTTTTACGTCAGAATACTGACTGACGTAAATACATTTGACGTTAATAGTTAATATTTTAACGTCAGTTGAGAACTGACGTTAAATATAAAACTATTAACGTCAGTTCTTTAACACAACTGACGCTAATTTTTACAAAATTAACGTCAGTTGTTTAAACAACTGACGTTAAACATAAAACTATTAACGTCAGTTCTTTAAGACAACGAATGTTATTTGTTAAAACTAACGTCAGTTGTTATAAAGAACTGACATTAAAGGTTTAATTTTAACGTCAGTTGTTTATTACAACTGACGTTAATAGTGTACTGTAATTTTATAAAAGACTATTAACGTCAGTTGTTTGATACAACTGACGTTAATAGATTTTTTTTAAATTCAGTTTTAAAATATCACTCCCCTTAGCTATCCCTGCATTCAGTAAATATCCCAAGAATACGTAATATCACACACATTACAGAATTGCAAAGGAAAAATGGAACAATGGGGGGACTTAAAACCAAAACCCATGTATATATATAAATAAATTTTAGTTCCAATGTCTAAAAAACAAAACTACCAATCTAAGGATATATACACATGTTATTAATTAGTTTCTAAAGTCTAACAAAAAAACTATTTATCTAAGTATTGCGGAGGTATCTTGTCAATTCCTTTTTCAGCCGCATACTTGAAGAAGAATTCAGCGAAGCGCATCCTCAAGTCTCTTAACTCATCTTCTTGAATTGGCGATTGGTCGTTAAATGCCTACACACGTTCAAATAATAACAATAACATCAATGCAAGTCATCTTCAAAACTATAATATATAATTTAACAATTTGTTTAAATATTACCTTATTCCATCCATCCGTAATAGATGTGGAGACTATGTTCAGAATATGAAGCATCACATAATAGCCGCACGACCACCCGTCATTTTGAAATCGAGACTACCAACAAACTTAATTTCAATGTCAGTTGAATATACATATAAATTAGTAATTATAATATTAATTATTTGATAAATAAACTACCAAACCTTGATGATGTTCCATACAGAATTTGCTTTAGCCTTAAAAGTCCTACTTCTCCCATTGGCGCAACTTATGCTACTTGCCTTCAGCGCGCTATCATAAACAAATAATCATGTCGATCAATTAACAAATTCATATATCATGTGTGTAATAAAATAAAAACAACTGATATTAAAACTTATATTAAATTTAAGATTAGTTACTTACTTATTTACAGCTTCCAACACCACCTGTGGGCGGTCATTGGTGGAGAGAAACAATAGAATATGACAAGTATGCCTAGACGGGTGAAGTACGAACAACTGCCAATGGCTTTTCATACAGTAGGGAGCCAGATATAATTCTTTCTGATTGTCTCCCAACAAGTTCCCTAAGTATTTACTCAATGCATCGCCAGCAAAGAAATCGGGCAGAAGGATTGACGGATCTAAGAAGTCAGAACCGATGCAACGCCCTGATCAAGCTAAAGACAATGGAGATACCTAAGATATGAAAAGGTGTGGATGTTAATTAAATAATATATATATTGAAATTAAAATAAATTATTCAATGGAAAAATACCAAAAATAAATAAGTTATAAAATTAAAATTAACTTACGTGCACCAGAGACTCAAAACATTGCTGGCCATCGAGACGTTATTTCTGCAGGCGTTCCCGAGATCGTCACCACAGAAGGTAAATATCCTTCATTGATCTGGGCGTGCCACCCATCCATTGTGCTCCAATGGACATTCAAAAATATCAAACGCATAATCCTCACCAAGTGAGAACAAACGAGTGATAGGTGACAGCGACACCGACGTCGACTTGGCCTCTAGTTTAGGAAAAATAAAATAGATAAGTTGTTGATGATTAAAAAAAAACAAGTAATTATTTGACTAATTTGGACATTAATAATGAATACATACCTTTGTTAACATTTCGAGCTCACGTCGTTTGAAGTCCAACTCAAGCTCACGCCTTTTCATTTCCAACTCATGCTCACGGCGTTGGACTTCGAACTCCCGTTCCCTAGCTGCCAACTCATCGTCCTCCACATGTGCCCTACTAAAACTCTCTTTTGTGCTCACATGTGAAGGGTTGGCATGCCCTACGGTGTCCTGGGATGTACCGACGGAGGAAATCTCTCTGGCAAGCGCCTGCTTGAATTCTGGGTTGGATATTAAGCTTTGCATCAGATATGTTGTAATAGCTGGGTTGGACATGAGGTGCTGAGTAATGTCAGCCAAAATTGATGCTTCATCGACCACCCGCTTTCGTGAAGCAGACTTGCCATAATATTATTTGATGGTCACATTCCCAGGAACACCGAGAACCCGACCAGGATGGTCTTTCTTGCCTAGAGCAGTCATCAAGACGTCCCGCCGTCCAGAAGGGACGAATGCGCCCTGGGAGGATTGTGCTTTAAGATCCATCTACAATGAAAAAAAATGAAAAAACGTGCAAGTGAAAAGTGTTGCAAATATCTATACAAATATCAATTGAAATCAAGTTAATTATTTACTTACAATCTTATCTGCCACTTCGCGAGTGGCATCAAATTTAAAAGATCCCGTCTTTGTCATGCAGCCGGCTAACCAAATATCCTCGCGGTCGATGTCCGACGGAGGACTTAATGGTGTGCCCTCAGGCACCTCTCCTCTTTCAATCCTAGCAGAGTGCTCTTCCTGCTTCGCCCTCAGCCTATCCGCCATCATCTGCTCGATCCGAGTCTGGTACCCACCCTGAGACATGGTGTGGCGGTGGACGTTCTTCGCCTGATTCTGCCGACCCTTATTTGCCTTAGCCTATTCAAACAAAAACAGATAATTAAATACAGTTAAATGACCTATAAGAAGCATACAAAATTAACTTAATCAACCAACCTGAAATTCTCCATCCTGTCGACTCCTGGCAAACATATCCCAAGTATCCTGATCAATCCAGGGATAATCCGAGAACATTTTATCAAGACGCTTCTTCCCAGATACATAGTACCTGGTAAGATCATGCTTGAACCCATTCCAATGCTTTGATGCCATTTTCATACATTTATGACGATGATCCTCGTCATTTGGCACAGTCCAAGCTACCTACACATTAAATACATAACAACTGGATGGATTATAACTCGGATAATTATCTAATAATGTAAATCAAATGAATGTAAAGGTAAAATACCGCGATAGCCTCCCAAATCTGATCCTTAACGTTCAATGGAACGTCATTCCAGTGGTTGTAGTTGATGCTTACGTGCTGCTTCGCTTGTAGAAACACCCACTTATTAAATTCTTTAGCACGGGGTCCCTGGGCATTTAGATTAGCATCGAAGGACACCTCAAGCTTCTGTCCGCTTTGCCTGTCCTTCTCTAGTTTCTTCAACGAGGTGGCTCCTCTACCCCATTTCCTATGAGCCTGTGATGTCTGTATGGACAAAAAAATGATAAAATAGAGGATTGTAACATTATAAACTTACATTAAAAAGAAGGACTAAAGATAGTATATAACATCTAAACTTACACTAGAATCAGGCGTAGGCGTGATCGGGTCCTGCGAAGCCCCCACAGTGTCCTCCCGTGCATGTGGGCTATCTGACCGATCCATATGTATGCCTGTTCAGAAACAATATATATATGTATTAACATAGGTTATAACTCAAAATAAATACAGAAGTATAAATAAAAATAACTAGATAGGTCCTGTAGATATACAAAACATCTATCCAATATAAGGACAATACGGGAGATTGAAAACTATAGTTTTTGAAGATTGCCAAGCACTGGTCACGGCCTGGAAGTGATGTCCATCACGGCCGTAACGTGCCAACTGAACCAGACCCTCACATGCAGAACTGATCACGGCCTAGCCGTGATGAGCATCACGGCCGTGACAGATCAACCAGCAGAGCAACATGCACTCAAAACCAAAAATAGAGACATTCCAGACAACTCAAACTCACGGTTTCAAGTTTCAACTACTGAGACTACAGTTTCAACATACACTCAACCAAAAATAGAGACATTCCAAACAACTCAAACTCACAGTTTCAAGTTTCAACTACTGAGACTACAATTTCAACATACACTCAAAACCAAAAATAAAAAAATGTGCCCTAAAGACTCACCAGAAATAGGCGCTCGCGTGGTGGTGTTGGTGGGGGGAGCTCGAGTGGTGACCAACGTTCGATGTGGTTACTGAGAGCAGAGGGACAAGGAGAGTTAGTGCGTGGGAAGGGGAAAGAGAGATGTCAAGTTATTGCAAAGAATGAGCGGGAAAGACAGAGTTAGGGGTTAAGAGTGAACCTCACGGTGGTGGCGAAGAAGCCCTCGCGGTGGTTGCGGTGGAGATGAGCTCGCGATTAGGGCAGAGTGAGAGTGAGAGTGAGGGTTGAGAGTGAGGGTTGAGCGTGATGAAAAGAGAAAAGAGACGTACAGAGCGAAGTGCAGAAGGCGCGCGGGTGTAAACGTTATAATCAAAATAAAACAACATTTTACGTCAGTTGTTTGTAAAAACTGACGTTAAAGGACGTGGGTGTAAACGTTATAATCAAAATAAAACAACATTTTACGTCAGTTGTTTGTAAAAACTGACGTTAAAGGATATTTAATTAACATCAGTTTTATTAAGAAACCGACGTAAAAAATAAAAAACTTTTAACGTCCGCTGTTGAAGACAACTGACGTTAAAAGTGTTCTGCAAAAACATTAATTCCTTTGACTACTGTGTTACTACCCCTGAGCATTAAGTTTATAGATCATTTTTCAAGAAAATCAGTCTCTCTTCTCTATATAGGATATAGGATTATTTACGTTAGCTAGTTATTTAACTGAAAATCACACTTTTAACGTCAGTTGTATTAATCAACTGACGTTAAAAGTTTATTAGTTTCTGCAAAAACATTCATTCCTTTGACTACTGTGCTACTTACCCATTCACCTTGTAACCTAATCCTCTTAATGAGCATTAAGTTTTTAGATCATTTTGCAAGAAATTTAGGTAGTCTCTCTTCTCTATATAAAGAACCATATTCTTCTGTATCAGTCGATCTGTATTACACCCCCCTCTTTTCCTCTATATTTCGTGCTTTTTATTCACAATATGCCTCTATCATATTTGAGGTGTTGTTATTTCTTCCTATTCCTAGACTTAAAGGTCTCTGTCTTAATGGTAAAAAAACTTCTGAGGTTGAGTAAATCACATAACATGGATGGTAAGGTTGGGTAAATCACATAATGTGATTCCCTCACTTTTTTTCATCCCCGTCATCCCTTTCACTTTGCTTTGGAAGCAAGTGACTGTGGATTCAAGACGATGCATCAAGGAATTCCAGTGAAGGAGAAGATGCAAAGATCCATTTCAATGTGGATTCACTTTTGCATCATGGAATTCAAGTGAGGGAGGAGATGCATCCATTGGAGTTTCTGAGGACAGGTCTGAGAAGAAAATGATGTTAAAGCAAAAAAAATTTATATTTTAGGGCTATGTTACAGAAATTTTTTATCTTCTAATCATTTAATTGTAACTTATGAATCGCTTCAATGAGATACGATTTGATTATACATATAACTTGTTTTTATGTTAAGTGTTTATTTATTTTAATTTGCACAAGAATTTGTTTACTAATTCAAGCTAATTAATGAAGATTAAAAATAAACTTGTTTAAAAAAAAGTTTAGAAATAAACTGCACTATATATATGGAGTGACCTGTGTTAAGAGTGACAACAGGGCATTTCAGATAGGGATATAGGATTATTTACGTCAGCTATTTATTTAACTGAAGTAAAAATCACACTTTTAACGTCAGTTGAATAAAAAACTGACGTTAAAAATAAATATTTTCTATTTAAACAAGTTTTAACGTCAGTTGTATTAAACAACTGACGTTAAAGGTATATAAGTTTCTGCAAAAACATTTATTCCTTTGACTATACTGTGCTACTTACCCATTCACCTTGGAACCTAATCCTCTTAATGATCAACTTAATTTTTTAGCAACTTACCACGCCTAGTAACTTCATCCTCTGCTCCAATAAATAGCTTCCTTCCTTCCTTTTATTTTCTGCTTCACAATATGGCTCTGCCATGGAGATTAACTTCATCACTCTTTCTTACTATTCCTAGACTTAAAGATCTTTGTCTTAATGGTCAAACAACTTCTGAGGTTGTGTAAATCACATAACATGGGTGATAAGGTTCTGTAAATCACATAATGTGAGTTGCTCACCTTATCATCCTTCCGGAGAATCGATCGCTACGAGTTCCAAAACCTCAGCTTATGAATGACCACATTATCAGCATGTACCTCGATTCCAACATGAGTAACACCATCACTGCTAGACATGATCACATTCGGAGTATAGTTTTCCCGTTGGCATATTTCATAAAACTCTCTGATGGGATGTAGCTTTAATGTTTCGGGTGTGATAAGGGGTTCCAAAAGTGACCTTATGCTTTGCCACACAGCCTCCTCATTGAATTCTGGAAAACTCAGTCGCTCAACTCTCCTTTCTTGCTCACCCGTGAAGGGAACAAAGCCTCAACAAATGTTTAGGATTTTAAACCCTTTCAATGTAACTTTTTATAGGATTTTAAACCCTTTCAATCTTCTGTATCAGTTTGTATTACACTTCATGAATGAGATCCGGTTTGGGTTATTGATTCAACTTATACTTCGCACATATATTTTAGTTTTCAAAATAGAAACAGAAAACATCAAAGCAATTGTGAAACTGGAACTTTGAGGAAGGCAGTGCGGAATGGTACGTATACTAGATAAAAAAATTATTAAAATAACCTTTAACGTCAGTTGTTGTAAGGACTGACGTTAAAAGTGAAGTGACCCACTTTTAACGTCAGTTCGATAAAGAACTGACGTTAAAATGTTCACTATTAATGTCAGTTGTTTATTGAACTGACGTTAAAAGTGAGTCACTTCACTTTTAACATCAGTCCTTACAACAACTGACGTTAAAATTGAATTAATGAAGTATGATATTTACAAAACTGCCACCGCCCCCTTTTTAACGTCTAGCTTTTGGTTAACTGACGTAAACCTTTACCGTCTAATGTATATTTTCCACTAGTGGGTCTGGCTCAGTTGACATGTCACGACCGTGATGGGCATCACGACCTGGACGTGATGGGCATCACGACCTGGCCGTGACAGATTTTGACTTTTCATTCTTCCGTGGGAAATCCTTCCCAAATCCGTTGGAAAACAAAAATAAATCTGTCTAAAATCTGTTCGAACAATAACCAACAAAATCACAAGATCCGTCCCAAATCCGTTGGAAAACAAAAATAAATCTGTCCGAAATTCGTCCGAACAATAACCAAAATCCGGATTTCCACGTTGTCCATATTCCGTCCGCAATCCGTCTGTAAATATTTTCGGACAGAATTTGGGACGGATTTTATAATTTCCAACGAGGCTTTTTCAGATGGGTGTCATTCCGTCCGAAATCCGTCCGAAATGAATTATCCTTCCGAAATCCGTCTGAAATTTGTCCAATTTTCGTCCGAAATCCGTCTGAAATTCTGTCCGAAAAAGATGGATTTCTAGTAGTGTAAAAAAGGATAATATATTATTATGGATGAAAGTATAAATATAAAATTACATGATAAAAATAAATTTATAAATTATATCAACATACCGGCAAAATGAAGATCGGAATGCATGTATCTCCATCGCTTGTCTATTAAATCATTATATCTGGAATGATAACGAGAATTTTGTCTAATTGCTTGTTTAGCTCTATCAATGGCTTCATATATGAAACCCATGGTTGGTTTCTCGTCACCATCAACAAGTCTCAAAACTTTTACTAAAGGCTCAAACACATTCAATATGTCTTGGGACTTACTCCAGAATTCACTATCATTAACAATTGTTCTTGCTTCATATGACGGTCCATTTTTCGCTTTACCAAATTTAGATCGTCTAAACTCTTCGGAGTTGAACATGTTTCTCAGACCTTGCTTTTGCTGTACAATTGCTTGAAGTTGTAGGAACTGTGTTGCAAATCGGGTAACACCAGGACGAACAATTTCTCTACCTCCAGTATATTTTTTCATGAGGTCAATAGTCCATATATGGTTATAGAGAAAATTTCTCACAGTCTTTGCATCAGTTAATAACTTCTGTACATTTTTCTTTTTTCCTATATCCTCCAAGCAAAGATCTAAACAATGAGCCGCACAAGCAGACTAATACAAATGAGGCCGCTTCTCCATCAGTTTTTGACCACCGCTTTGGTCTTTGCTTCATTATCTGTAACCACTTGAACAACAAACTCTTCTCCCACTTCTTCAACAACTTTATCTAATAATTGAAAGTAGTAATCTGTGTTTCTACTAACAACATCAGAAGCATCAATAGATTTCAAGAAAATTGTCCCTTTACTACTATGCACCAAAAAATTCATAATATGAGTATGGTTGATACCGTCCGTCCAACCATCACACATTATTGTCACCCCTTTTTCTTTCCATGTACCTCTCAATACATTCAACCACTTCTTCATTTCCCTATATTCATTCTCTAAATATACATCTGAGATTTCATAAGGGGTCGGACATTTAACCCCTTTACCTACCTCAGCAGCTGTAACAATCAAATTATGCAACTAAGGAGAGTTAGATAAATTCATAGGTAAGCGCTCATAAATAAAAAACTTGCTTACTGCCTCTTCTAGCTTCCTCCTCAATGTCTTCATGACACCCCTACTGATTTTTGGTTGCTTCATGCTTTTGCTCCTCATAAGATCAATATTTGTAGATCTCAACTCAAGAGTGACATCTTCAGGCCTTTCACCCCCACCAACATTCGCATGAGAGCTTCCACCTTGTTCATATGTATTTCCATGCCCTCCTGTATGTTGTCTAAATTGTTGCCTGTCTTCCCATTCACGTTGTGATCTAAGGCTTTCCTGTGTAACAAACCTCATTCGTTCATCAATAAGGTGATCCACATCTTCATCTTCATCTTCTCCTCTCAGGCGTGCTTCAAATTCTTCTTTTCTTTTTTTGGAGTCATTTTTTTTGCTTTTCCTTCAAGAAGAAGCTTCATCATACCTTCTCTAGCCAATTTGCTCACTCTAGCACAGCCAGACACTTGTCCTTTCATATGTGCTATATGTTGTTTCAATCTTGTAATGCCACCTCTTACTATTTTGTGACAAAGTTTGTATTCGATATTGTTCCGACTTCCGGCTACCGGGTTTCCAAAATGCCATCCAATATCGTCACTTGGAGAACCATCTAATCTTTGTGTAGGAAATTCTTCTCTTGGTGGCATTGCGTATATTTTAGACAACCTGTTCAATATTTATAAATAAACATCATTCAATAATTCAACCAAAGTTACAATTTTAATATAAACTAGTAATTAGGCAAACAAAAATAATTTAGTTATTAACATTTAATTTGAATAAATACTAGCAAAACATATATTTGCGCAAAAAAAAACTAAACATATATCACTTACAATTTTAATATAAACTAGTAATCACTAATCAGGCAAACACAAATAATTTAGTTACTAACAATTTAAAATTTAATTTGAATAAATACTAACTAAACATATATTTGCGTAAAAAAAAGCTAAACATATATCACTGACAATTTTAATATAAACTAGTAATCACTAATCAGGCAAACACAAATAATTTAGTTACTAACAATTTAACATTTAATTTGAATAAATACTAAGTAAACATATATTTGCGTAAAAAAAAAAGCTAAACAAAAAAAAGCTAAACATATATCACTTACAATTTTAATATAAACTAGTAATCACTAATCAGGCAAACACAAATAATTTAGTTAGTAACAATTTAACATTTAATTTGAATAAATACTAGCTAAACATATATTTACGTAAAAAAAAAACTAAACATATATCACTTACAATTTTAATATAAACTAGTAATCAGGCAAATACAAATAATTTAGTTATTAATAATTTAACATTTAATTTGAATAAATACTAGCTAAACGTATATTTGCGTAAAAAAATTATTAAACATATATTAAAAAAATCTATTTTTTTCCTCTCCTCTTGACTAACCTCCTTCCCCTCCTAAATTTTCTCAAAATTTCCCTCTAATAATTCCTAAATCTAACCATATTCCCACCCAAAAATTCCCTTCACTAATCAAAAATTCCCAATTTCCCATCCACTCAGGCACTCACGTCTCACTGTCTCAGTGTCTCACTCACATCACACTCACTATTTCGGTCTTTCACTCTTTCCCCTCCTGACCCCCTCTATTTTCTCCCACCCACACGCAACGCAAGACACACAGAGTCGCAGACACGCCCCTGCTTCTCCCTTTTTTTTCCTCTGCAATCTGCTTCTGCATCGCCGCACCGGAGTCGCAGACACACGGAGTCGCCGCTCTCAGCCCCACATCCTTGACCCTGCCACTCACCCATGGCTCACGGCCTTGCCGCCCCTTCCCCTCCTTCCTTTCTCTTCAAAACCACCAACCCTTACCCTAACCCGACCCCCAAATCTCCACCGACCAGGCGAGACCGCGAGAGGCGACAACCACCCCCAAAATCGCCACTCTTCCTCCCTCCCCCACCACCTAATCGCCACACATAACCCCCATTGAACCTCGACAGATGAGTGAGCGACTGAGCAGTGACTCAGTGTTCGCTGCCATAGCAGAGCAGAGGAGGAAGATAAGATCTTACCCTGGGGTGACTAGGTGAGGCTGGTAGATCGGACGTGAGGAGGCACCGAGGCCGGCGACGCACATAACCGCGTGAGGCACCAAATGGAGATCTTGATTCTTGAGCTGATCCAGACTCCAGAGCAAACTCAGACTCAGCAAACTCAAACTCAGTCACTCAGCATATGGCAAAGTCATTGGGGAGACTTGGAGAAAAGAGATAAAGACTTGGAGAAAAGAGATAAAGCCAAAAGCAAAAGGTGCAAGAATCTAATCTTTTCTGATGTACTTTGATTCTCTGAATTTTGTTTTTTAAGAAGATTGAACGGAATGTGGTATGATGCGGTCGACGTGGCCCGTTGCGGACGAAACGACGTTACGTTGCGGACGAAACTGTGTTATGTTGCGGTCGTTAGGGGTGATTTCGAATCACACTGTGATTGCGGCCTGATGCCATTGCGATGAATCCCGCAACCACAATATTGTGACCGCATTAGCGGTTGCTAAACGCGCTGTCGCCACGCGCCAAAAAGAACGAGCGATTATGAAAATAATGCAGTATAGAGCGACAACTCGGATCGTCTCTCAAGGACTCTTTAGGTGTTGTTATTATTAACAGAAAAAGTTAGAAATGGGGGGTTTTGGATTGAGTGCAATTAAAATAAAGAAAACAAAGCAATAAAAAAAACAAAGCAGTTAAAAGATTAACAAATAAACTAAAGACGATTAACCTACTGTTCTCGGTTTCCCACTATCATTGGTTCATATAAATCCAAGCCCTAAGCAGATTCTAATCCCCTTTCAGTTGTAGCAACAATTAACAAACGAAATTGCTACTACGGATATATGTTCCTATTCCCGAATTAAACAAACGGGGTTAAGCTCTCATGAACTAAACGAACATGAATGAACACACGCGAATTAAACAAACGCGATTAATTATAGGAACATGATATCACCGAAACGAATCAATACAATACTATACACTCCTGAATTAAACAAACAGAAATGCATAACATAATATTGAAAAGGGAAAAGCAATAAAAATAGGAAATACAGAACCTCAAATGTAAATGGAAACCAATCCCAGTAGATTAATCAAGGAGACTAGTTCTCCATTACAGACTTAAACAATAAACTAAGAAAAACAAAAGACTAACAAGTTCAGAAACTAGCCAAAACTGGCTAATTCTGACTCCCCTCTTCAGTTCTGCCTAAGACTACTTATATACACGTTTCTGGAATCCAAGTCCTCGCGAGGCGAATAACATGAAAGGTCTGCAACTCTTGGTCTTCTCGTGAGGCGAGAATATCTTCGCGAGGCGAACTCTTCAAATTCCCAACTGTAACGCCCGTGGCCTTCAACACGGGTAAACCGTGATGCTCTCTGACTTCCAGGTACTCGCGAGGCGAGCAGCCTTCTCGCGGGGTGAGACAGAAAGTTTTGCAATTTCAGGAACAGTCACCTTCTGGTTCGCGAGGCGAACAGTCTTCTCGCGGGGCGAAAGACTCCAGAATTATTCCTTTTTATTAACCTGAAAATAGAAAATAAAAGTAAATACTTTATTCACTCTAAATCAACTAAATTAACTTAAAAACACTTTACAGACTCAAAATACTACTTAAGGACAATCAAGTCTAATTTGGGTGAAAATGATATAAAATAAGCACAAAGCCAAGGTCTTTACTAGTTATAAAACCAGTCAAACAGAGGCTCATCAAAATACCCCAAACTTAAACTTTGCTTGTCCCCAAGCAAACTACAACTCAAAAACTTAAAAAGACTCAAGACCTGGCAAAACATGGCAAGCTTAAGGATTCAATCAACCTTGCACAAATTTCAAGCAATTTATCAAAACAATTTTTCCTTCAATGTTCCCCCCTTACAAGCAAAACAATCCCCACATTCATTTATTCTAAACAGTTGAGAAATTAATCATTCAGACAATCAGAAATTTAAGCAGGGGGGTCTAAGTCACACACAAAAAGGAGATCACCAATTTCAAACAACTGCCTTCCTCACAAGGGAAATTTGTGTTTCACTCAATCGCTCAGTTTGTGTCAGGCTATCAACAATTCACTCAATTTCACTTTTAAGAGCACTTCCCATAAATTTGATTTTCATCTCAAAATGGTTCCCACAGAAAACATGCAAGCAACATCAAAAGGTCTTTTATGGGTTGTAATGGGGCTGGCTAAGGGTAGGATATACAAAGGAACTAGGCTGAAGACCCTAGGAACTAAGAGAGCATGAACATTATTTACACTTTGAAATTCACTCAAGTTCCTTTCTCATTTTTCTTTATGCCTTGGGTGACTACAACCTTTTTATTTCTTTTTGGCATTTTTCCACTTTTAATTTTTTATTTTCATTTTTTTCTTTTTTTCTTTTTTTCTATTTTTTTTTATTTTATTTTTTTCACAAAATTTTTTTTTTCTCAATCCCAAACAACATGTTACACCTTGCAGCCACCCCAAACTTTAGTTTCTTGCACCCATTCTAAGATTACATGCTCTCCTAATCCTAAGATCGGGTTAACATGGTTTTCCAGATTTTTGGGCTTATAACATTAGGTTATCAAGAATTAACAGGCTAATCAGGCTCAAAGGGGCTAACTAGGGAACATGCATTAGGAATTGGTTATTTTAGGCTAAGTAGCTATTTACAAAGAAAATGCCTAAATCATTTGAAGCAAACATATAATCATGCAAACCAAAAAGAGATTCAAGAAAATTCAGGGAAGTGCAACTTGAAAGTGATTTTCACACAATTTAAAACATGTTGGAGGCTCAAAACCTCACCTGGACATTATTGCAAATTGCTTGACAGAGATTCTATCCCTAGTGTGTGCTTCCTATCACCCCAAACTTATCATAAATCATGTCATCATAATAAAATCTCAAAGTTCAGTTTCAATCACATGGGGATCAATTTTCAAAAAATTTTCAAAATCTAGGGGGAAACAGTCAAAACATATTATGCAATCAATCTATGCAAAATCAATAAAATCCAATAAACTTGCCATAACCAAGACACAAACACAACTCCTGAGCTTCTCAAATTATTCAGGAGCTTTATTGAAAACAAAACAACAATAAAGTAAAGCAAAAGAAAATTAAAAAGGAGAAATGGTTAAGAAAAGCTCATTCAGAGGCGGTTCCACCAGGATCCCACTGCCTGTAGCATAAGTCCCACATGGTGGCCAAAGGACTGAAGTTCATTCCAAGCTTCCCTAACTTGCAGCTTTGACGCGGAGGTGAGAACTTGACAATTATAATAACTCCACCCAGTACGGCGGACTTCTCACTACCTCTCGGGTCACAGACGACCGCTTTCTCTACAAAGTCTCCCCAATAGAAGTGGGGCTCAACCTCTTGGACTGGCCATGGTGCAAAATCCAAGAGTGTAAACTCCATCACTGGTTCCTCAGGGGGAGGTGACAAAAAGTTAGTTGGGGTCTCCGGTGTTGCTTCAACTCCTGCAAGGTCTTCATCCACTGCACTACCGGATTCATCACTTGTTAAACCTGCAGAAATCTCATCACACACCACAGAAAGGTTAGAGTTAGTACAGTTAGTAAATATATTACAATAAACTAAATCAGAAAGCGGCTGAATGTCTGGAAGTTGCTTGAGCTCTATGGAGGGTGGCTGTTCAATGGATGGTATATTTGGAACTTCGGCTGAACAAACAGCATCACTCTCACTATCACTCTGCAAAATAGAGTCAAGAAACCCAGCACAAACATCACACGGGTTAGTGTCAGTACAGTTAGTAAATGTATTAACAGAAACTGAGTTAGTAAAGGTCTGATTGTCTGGACTTTCTGCACACGGTTCATCCACCCCATCACTCTCAACACATGCATCTGATTCCACAGGTTCTTCATTATCCTCAAGCACGGTGGAGCAGATGTCCTCTTGATCCTCCTGATCCTCATTTTCTTTTTTTCCTTTCAAGTATAAACCTGCATAACAGTGTATACACAAAGCAAAGATACCATCACAATAACAATCATTAGAATCGGGGATTCAACACATAATTCATCATCAACGAAATATCATCATCGAATTATCATCAAAAGTATTTTCAGGAATAACCATCTGTGAATCCTTATGTTCCTCAAGGGGCTGTGGAGTTAGCATTGCAGCCGAGTTGGCGGTAACTTGATCAATTAGAGCCCACAACTTTTGAGATTCAGCTTGGTCCCTCTGTTGGGCTTCAAGATTACTTGCCTCCATTTCCTCCATCCTCTGTTGAAATTCAAGATTGTATGCTTCCGTTTGTGCAGCCATTTGTTGTAGCATTTCTTCCAAACTGAGTTGGGCTAGTGTAGGGTCAGGCTGGTATTGCTGGCTTACTGCCATCCGTTGATTGTTCTCGGCCATTTGTTGTATCATAGAAGCAATCTCATCCAGGCTGCCTTGATCTCTAACCTGTTGGCTAGGATAAGCATTCATTCCAGTCATATCAAAACCATTGCTATACTCATAATTTCCAGCAAAATTAGGATAATTTGTACATGGTGGTGGTTTACTAAAATCAGGATAATACATGCAAGGTGGTGGTTCATGATAAACATTAGGCAAATACCCATACATGTAATTATCCATGGGGGAAAATAAAATTTACAGACCAGACAAAGCAGACAAAACTAATTAGCAAAGCAAAAAGTTTTTTTTTTTTTCAAAAATTATTTTCTGCTAATAACAACAAACCAGAGTCCCCGGCAACGACGCCAATTTTTGAACGCGCTGTCGCCACGCGCCAAAAAAAACGAGCGATTATGAAAATAATGCAATATAGAGCGACAACTCGGATCGTCTCTCATGGACTCTTTAGGTGTTGTTATTATTAACAGAAAAAGTTAGAAATGGGGGGTTTTGGATTGAGTGCAATTAAAATAAAGAAAACAAAGCAATAAAAAAAACAAAGCAGTTAAAAGATTAACAAATAAACTAAAGACGATTAACCTACTGTTCTCGGTTTCCCACTATCATTGGTTCATATAAATCCAAGCCCTAAGCAGATTCTAATCCCCTTTCAGTTGTAGCAACAATTAACAAACGAAATTGCTACTACGGATATATGTTCCTATTCCCGAATTAAACAAACGGGGTTAAGCTCTCATGAACTAAACGAACATGAATGAACACACGCGAATTAAACAAACGCGATTAATTATAGGAACATGATATCACCGAAACGAATCAATACAATACTATACACTCCTGAATTAAACAAACAGAAATGCATAACATAGTATTGAAAAGAGAAAAGCAATAAAAACAGGAAATACAGAACCTCAAATGTAAATGGAAACCAATCCCAGTAGATTAATCAAGGAGACTAGTTCTCCATTACAGACTTAAACAATAAACTAAGAAAAACAAAAGACTAACAAGTTCAGGAACTAGCCAAAACTGGCTAATTATGACTCCCCTCTTCAGTTCTGCCTAAGACTACTTATATACACGTTTCTGGAATCCAAGTCCTCGCGAGGCGAAGCATTGCTCGCGAGGCGAATAACATGAAAGGTCTGCAACTCTTGGTCTTCTCGCGAGGCGAGAATATCTTCGCGAGGCGAACTCTTCAAATTCCCAACTGTAATGCCCGTGGCCTTCAACACGGGTAAACCGTGATGCTCTCTGACTTCCAGGTACTCGCGAGGCGAGCAGCCTTCTCGCGGGGCGAGACAGAAAGTTTTGCAATTTCAGGAACAGTCACCTTCTGGTTCGCGAGGCGAACAGTCTTCTCGCGGGGCGAAAGACTCCAGAATTATTCCTTTTTATTAACCTGAAAATAGAAAATAAAAGTAAATACTTTATTCACTCTAAATCAACTAAATTAACTTAAAAACACTTTACAGACTCAAAATACTACTTAAGGACAATCAAGTCTAATTTGGGTGAAAATGATATAAAATAAGCACAAAGCCAAGGTCTTTACTAGTTATAAAACCAGTCAAACAGAGGCTCATCAAAATACCCCAAACTTAAACTTTGCTTGTCCCCAAGCAAACTACAACTCAAAAACTTAAAAAGACTCAAGACCTGGCAAAACATGGCAAGCTTAAGGATTCAATCAACCTTGTACAAATTTCAAGCAATTTATCAAAACAATTTTTCCTTCAATGTTCTCCCCTTACAAGCAAAACAATCCCCACATTCATTTATTTTAAACAGTTGAGAAATTAATCATTCAGACAATCAGAAATTTAAGCAGGGGGGTCTAAGTCACACACAAAAAGGAGATCACCAATTTCAAACAACTGCCTTCCTCACAAGGGAAATTTGTGTTTCACTCAATCGCTCAGTTTGTGTCAGGCTATCAACAATTCACTCAATTTCACTTTTAAGAGCACTTCCCATAAATTTGATTTTCATCTCAAAATGGTTCCCACAGAAAACATGCAAGCACCATCAAAAGGTCTTTTATGGGTTGTAATGGGGCCTGGCTAAGGGTAGGATATACAAAGGAACTAGGCTGAAGACCCTAGGAACTAAGAGAGCATGAACATTATTTACACTTTGAAATTCACTCAAGTTCCTTTCTCATTTTTCTTTATGCCTTGGGTGACTACAACCTTTTTATTTCTTTTTGGCATATTTCCACTTTTAATTTTTTATTTTCTTTATTTTCTTTTTTTCTTTTTTTCTATTTTAAAAAAAAAAAATTTTCACAAATTTTTTTTTTCTCAATCCCAAACAACATGTTACACCTTGCAGCCACCCCAAACTTTAGTTTCTTGCACCCATTCTAAGATTACATGCTCTCCTAATCCTAAGATCGGGTTAACATGGTTTTCCAGATTTTTGGGCTTATAACATTAGGTTATCAAGAATTAACAGGCTAATCAGGCTCAAAGGGGCTAACTAGGGAACATGCATTAGGAATTGGTTATTTTAGGCTAAGTAGCTATTTACAAAGAAAATGCCTAAATCATTTGAAGCAAACATATAATCATGCAAACCAAAAAGAGATTCAAGCAAATTCAGGGAAGTGCAACTTGAAAGTGATTTTCACACAATTTAAAACATGTTGGAGGCTCAAAACCTCACCTGGACATTTTTGCAAATTGCTTGACAGAGATTCTATCCCTAGTGTGTGCTTCCTATCACCCCAAACTTATCATAAATCATGTCATCATAATAAAATCTCAAAGTTCAGTTTCAATCACATGGGGATCAATTTTCAAAAAAATTTCAAAATCTAGGGGGAAACAGTCAAAACATATTATGCAATCAATCTATGCAAAATCAATAAAATCCAATAAACTTGCCATAACCAAGACTCAAACACAACTCCTGAGCTTCTCAAATTATTCAGGAGCTTTATTGAAAACAAAACAGCAATAAAGTAAAGCAAAAGAAAATTAAAAAGGAGAAAGGGTTAAGAAAAGCTCATTCAGAGGCGGTTCCACCAGGATCCCACTGCCTGTAGCATAAGTCCCACATGGTGGCCAAAGGACTGAAGTTCATTCCAAGCTTCCCTAACTTGCAGCTTTGACGCGGAGGTGAGCACTTGACAATTATAATAACTCCACCCAGTATGGCGGACTTCTCACTACCTCTCGGGTCACAGACGACCGCTTTCTCTACAAAGTCTCCCCAATAGAAGTGGGGCTCAACCTCTTGGACTGGCCATGGTGCAAAATCCAAGAGTGTAAACTCCATCACTGGTTCCTCAGGGGGAGGTGACAAACAGTTAGTTGGGGTCTCCGGTGTTGCTTCAACTCCTGCAAGGTCTTCATCCACTGCACTACCGGATTCATCACTTGTTAAACCTGTAGAAATCTCATCACACACCACAGAAAGGTTAGAGTTAGTACAGTTAGTAAATATATTACAATAAACTAAATCAGAAAGCGGCTGAATGTCTGGAAGTTGCTTGAGCTCTATGGAAGGTGGCTGTTCAATGGATGGTATATTTGGAACTTCGGCTGAACAAACAGCATCACTCTCACTATCACTCTGCAAAATAGAGTCAAGAAACCCAGCACAAACATCACACGGGTTAGTGCCAGTACAGTTAGTACATATATTAACGGCCGGAGTTAGTAAAGGTCGATTGTGCGGACTTTCTGCACACGGTTCATCCACCCCATCACTCTCAACACATGCATCTGATTCCACAGGTTCTTCATTATCCTCAAGCACGGTGGAGCAGATGTCCTCTTGATCCTCCTGATCCTCATTTTCTTTTTTTCCTTTCAAGTATAAACCTGCATAACAGTGTATACACAAAGCAGCAGTACCATCACAATAACAATCATTAGAATCAGGGGATTCAACACATAATTCATCATCAACAGAAATATCATCATCAGAATTATCATCAAAAGTATTTTCAGGAATAACCATCTGTGAATCCTTATGTTCCTCAAGGGGCTGTGGAGTTAGCATTGCAGCTGAGTTGGCAGTAACTTGATCAATTAGAGCCCACAACTTTTGAGATTCAGCTTGGTCCCTCTGTTGGGCTTCAAGATTACTTGCCTCCATTGCCTCCATCCTCTGTTGAAATTCAAGATTGTATGCTTCCGTTTGTGCAGCCATTTGTTGTAGCATTTCTTCCAAACTGAGTTGGGCTAGTGTAGGGTCAGGCTGGTATTGCTGGCTTACTGCCATCCGTTGATTGTTCTCGGCCATTTGTTGTATCATAGAAGCAATCTCATCCAGGCTGCCTTGATCTCTAACCTGTTGGCTAGGATAAGCATTCATTCCAGTCATATCAAAACCATTGCTATACTCATAATTTCCAGCAAAATTAGGATAATTTGTACATGGTGGTGGTTTACTAAAATCAGGATAATACATGCAAGGTGGTGGTTCATGATAAACATTAGGAAAATACCCATACATGTAATTATCCATGGGGGAAAATAAAATTTACAGACCAGACAAAGCAGGCAAAACTAATTAGCAAAGCAAAAAAGTTTTTTTTTTTTCAAAAATTATTTTCTGCTGATAACAACAAACCAGAGTCCCCGGCAACGGCGCCATTTTTTGACCTCGCTGTCGCCACGCGCTAAAAGAACGAGCGATTATGAAAATAATGCAGTATAGAGCGACAACTCGGATCGTCTCTCAAGGACTCTTTAGGTGTTGTTATTATTAACAGAAAAAGTTAGAAATGGGGGGTTTTGGATTGAGTGCAATTAAAATAAAGAAAACAAAGCAATAAAAAAACAAAGCGAGTTAAAAGATTAACAAATAAACTAAAGACGATTAACCTCTTTTTCTCGGTTTCCCACTATCATTGGTTCATATAAATCCAAGCCCTAAGCAGATTCTAATCCCCTTTCAGTTGTAGCAACAATTAACAAACGAAATTGCTACTACGGATATATGTTCCTATTCCCGAATTAAACAAACGGGGTTAAGCTCTCATGAACTAAACGAACATGAATGAACACACGCGAATTAAACAAACGCGATTAATTATAGGAACATGATATCACCGAAACGAATCAATACAATACTATACACTCCTGAATTAAACAAACAGAAATGCATAACATAGTATTGAAAAGAGAAAAGCAATAAAAA